>VZRF01000637.1:80270-333109 GCA_013396875.1 Vireo altiloquus | reverse complement strand
GCCAAACTGGGAGCACTGGGAAGGTTTGGTCAGGTTCTGGGTGCGGGTTGTCTCCGCTCAAACTCCTGCCATTCAGACCTTGGCAGTCTTTTAAATGCTCGGAGTGATGTTACTGGCTGGCGAGGGACTGGTAGTAACTCTGTCCTCACTGATCAGAAAGAGGGATTTAAATAACTAATGACGGCAAATCCTTTCTCGTGGCTGTAACCTCCCAAAAACCCAATCCCAACCTCGCTGCTCTCAGAGTTGGCCGCACTCAGAAGTGTCACCACCCAGACGCACACAAAATTCCACACATATAAAATAGTTGGAGCCCCCCCACGCCACCGCCCCCTGAAAATCTGTATAAATTTTCCTTTCCATCTCCAAGACCTACTTGCTTCAATACAAAGCCGCTCCAGGCAAAAGAATATTAACATATTTACGAAGATTACTGGATGATCTGAGCAGTCTAGACAGACAGAACGTTCCTCTCCATTGTGTGTGCTTCTCCATCTGAATCTCTCTCTAGGTTTTATAATTTGATTTGTTATGGATAATCAACACTTGCAAAAAGTAACAAATGCAAATTAAAACCCTCTGTGCCTAAACTTTTCAAAGAGCATTCTAATATAAAAATTAAGTTGACCCATAAAAAAATGTGTTATCAGTCAGACCAAGTTTTATTTACATTTTGACCAACGTTGATTTGATAGAAAAAAAATACAAATGGGCAAATGTTTAGAGTCCAATTTATTGCACTAAGAGACTTTTCAATTTTAAACAATTAAAAGGAAGAAAAACCCCTCAGGCTGCTAAAATTTTTGCCTACTTTGCAAGTCTAAAGAAAGAAAAGGTTCACTTGGCCATAATCCCCGTAGGACAGCTGCAATCCTGAACAGATATCTATAGTGTTATTAATCTGCTCTGCTCTATATGTTCGCATACTGTCCTCATCACCATGGCACCTAAACATCCACATAGAAAGGCACAAAGCAAAGCTATGGCTTCTCTTTACTAAATTCATGGCGATTCCTTTGTGCCACCCATCCATCACAGTGTATAAAAAGAAAAAAATAAAAAAAAATTAAGTGCAAGGTCCAAATGAAAGGAGAAACCAGCACAACTTTCTCCAGCTGGATGTAGCCACCTGGTTTTTGATCTGAGGCCTCCATGGTGGTTAATCCGGACCAGAGCAGAGTTGGATTAACTTTCAATTTCAAAATCTTGCCACTGCAGAAGGGACAGGTTTTAGCTCAGAAGAAATACAGGCAGCTCAGTGAGGATGAAGATATTCTTTTAACTAAGAAGTCTCCACCCCCACTTCACCCTGTGCAGCTGGATCTGCACCTCTTCATCATGAGTTTTTTTGGTACATGCTAAATCTAAGGGACTTCAGTCGCACCAGCCTGTCGCTTCTAAGGACCACAGTCCCACTGCTGCTGGCTGAAAAGTAAATCCACGCTTCACACAGGATGCAAAGAGGGAGGAGGAGAGGATCACAAATAATTTTGCTTAAAATCTGCATATGGAATAGAGAGATCTTTATAAATTTGCCCCATTTTGCAAGGTGTAAGTGCTTAAAAATGCTTCATTAAAACGTATGTTCTTTTGAAATATTTATTTTCCTTTTAATTACATGTGAATTAGCTGGAAGAAGCTGTAGGGAAGCCCTCTTACTGACTTAAGCCTTCTCAGCAGTTTGTTAAATTCTAGCCTCAAATCCCTTGAGGGAATAGTGGATTCAAAGCAGCTTTTAATCATACTATAAGGAGGGTGAAGTAGTATGTAAGTAGGTCATAGAGAAAGCATTACAAGTGCATAGGTTATTGCTTTATTTAACAACTACAGTGTAACACACTTTTCAAAGCACATTTGCTTTTGCCATTTAAAAGTTAGAAGCAGGAACAGGGTCAAATGCAAAAAGAAACCCTCTCCGTAAAAGATACCGAGATATGACTCAAGGAGAGCTTAGAGGGAAAAACTGCATTAGAATAATTTGGTTCTCAAACATAAATTATGTAGTGTCTACGTATGAATTAACTCTCAATGGCAGAGGGTAAGTGGTAAGAAACAAAAAACCCTGAATGTTTCACACACTGTTACAGGCTCAGCTGTGTTATTTGTTACATTAATGCCAGCTTCTTGACCAGCACATGTGCTCAAAATAGCAACTTTTATTAAAAATTAAGGGAAAAGTGGAAGCTCTGATGTGTTGCTACAGTACAGAGGGAAATGGGGAGCGAGAGTGGCAAGTGAAGCTGCATTAATTCTCACAGCATAAATCAGACAACGACTCTAAACACTGGCTTAGAGGAGCTGCATTATTGCTGCCCGCCAATATTAAGCTTTTTCAACTGGTGGAGCATATGGCAGTTTTGAGGGAGGAACCTAGAATTTGGAATCATCAGTTCTCAGGCTTTAATCCTATTCCAGCTACAAATGCTGCCTCCTATCCCTCCTCCCCTCATCTCAGAGGCCCAGACCCTGTTTGGCTCATTTACTCTTTGCCCCTCAGTTTCTCCATCCGTCTGAGTGGGGCAGATGAAGCAGTTCCACCTCACCTTTGGAGATTAGTCACTGTTCAAGTGGCTTTTCAAACACAGAGCTACATGCAATTTCTCCAAACAACTCAACCTTTGAAAATCACACACCTCTTCAGAGAAAAAAACAAAACAAACCAAAAAAAACCCCACAAAAAGTTCAGCTGCAGAAGGCCAGGTTTGTGTGGTGACTTGTTGTGTGTATGAGCTCATGCTGACATCACTGCCTATGGCTTCATTCAGCAAGTGACAAAGAGAGCAGACACCCCCTTCCCTTCCAGATCCCAGAGCCAAATCCAGTGTGGAGCTAACATCACATCCCCTCTCCAGACCCCCTCCTCACCCTATCCGTAATTGCCATTCTTCTAATCAACTTGCCCCCCAGTTTTGGGCCAAGGAATTGCGACTGTTGGAAGCACTTCAAGGGAAAGTTTCTGAATGACTTCACTCTCTCCCAAGCCTGCAAGGCAGTATGAAGAGAGTTCAAATCCTCTGCTTTATTCCCCCCTAAGCCAATGAACATGCTTGGGATTCAGCTTATCTCTGGCATCAAAGCAAGTTTCTAACAGAAGCAGCAGAAGCAGAGCTCAGCGACGGTGGTGTAAATTTGGAGTGGGCTCAAATGACTCCAGTGGAATCACTCAGCCTCTCCCACTAATGCAAGGGGTAACAGGAGTCTGGTCCAGCTAGAGTTAGTGAATGCAAACGAGGTGTTTGCTATCTTTCACAAAGAAATAACCTTCCAGGAAAGCCATGAGCCTGGAAGTAGTGGCGTGACTAAGAGCAGACAGTACAGCATTTTGGTTTGTGCAATGGGATGTGAGACTATCTGCCTATAAGGGAGGGAGTCCATCAGCTTAACTCTTAGTAGCAGACTTTTGGAGGAGCAAGAAGGGGAGGGCTGCATGAAGAAAAAGCAAAGCAAAGCACACGAGCACAAGTGACACAAACACTTGAGCAGAATTACAGAATGGTGTGAAAATCATTAACAATTAAAGCAAAAAGTAGTGCATTTCTTTGAGTCATAAAAAAAGTAATGGACCCAAATTCTACACCACTTTGCCATTTGTGAAGATTTTGATTAGCTGGAGCAAAACTGTCTTTGTCAGTTATGTCTGACATTGGAATAAAATTTTGCATTATGAAGCCTTAATCTTTCAGTAGGGATTTTGTAAAAACAGAACACACAACAGTGTTTCGCTCATCCTGAGAAATAAAATAACTTGCATGTAACTGAAACCCTTTCAAAAAGAAAATTAAAATATTGGCTAAAGCCGATCAATAAATTTTAAGTGTTGAAGTCTTAGCTGCTTGTGAGGCCCCCTCCGCTTCCGTAGGCTACTGTAGCTCATCAGTAATCTTCAGAAATAACGTCATTTAAAATTAGCCCTGTGAAAAGGTACCTCAAATTAAGCATTTCTAGAGCTTTCACTTGAAGCGCATTGATATTATGTAAACTTGGTTGCTATAGTAAAACTTCCCACTCACTTCTCTTTTTTTTCTCTTCCTATTTTATACCAGTGATGAGGTGATTTCAACCCACTGTGGGTAAAGGGCCTTTGTTCCATTTTGTGGGCAACAACTCAATCTTTCCGAAAACAATTAGGCAACATGTCATGGCACAAGGCAGATGCTACATGGAATGGAGGATTTTTTGGAAAGGCCTTTAATTTGGAGGAGCACCCTCCTTTGTGAACAGCACCAAGGCACATGGGATGGTCAGTCATCACCCTCAGGTCCAGTCCTGCACAGGGCTAGTGCTGAGCAGAGGCTGCCCAGTACCTTCTGCTCCATTTGGGCTGTTCATGAGCTCAGCATTACATTTAGAGAATACTGAACTAAAGCAATGAGAAGAAAATTTTTGCATGACCAAGTCGTACCATCCTGTTAATTATTTGCTGTCCTGTTGAAGAGCATCACTACTGACCCACAGGTGTTACCTTTGTGTTACTGCTTTGTGCATATAGACACAAGACCAAGGCTTTTGTCAGCCCAGTCTTATCTTGACTTGGCAACAGACATTGACTGTTTTTTTCATTTTTCTTTTGTGAACTACCTTATCTTCTCACCTGCTGACTATCAACCACCACTACCCGAAAAGGAGAGAAACTGGGGTTCTGCAAGCACTGGCCAGACCTGATTTCCTACTAGAGAGCAGACATGTTAGTTATGGTAAAAAAGAACACCTTTCCAAACAACCCTGGAAGAGGGAAATGAATACTCTTGGATTTAGCTATTATATTGTCTTCATGTGAAAACCTATAAGCTTGTATGATTTAGGATAGGAGAAATCATGCATCTCGTGCTCTTGTCTGTGTTACTTCATCCTCACAATATGCAAAAGCCCCACTTATGCCTTCAAAGAGCAGGGGAAAAATCCCACTGTAACAAAAAACCCTTCCTCCCTGCCATCTACACCCACAGGAAGAACTAATGGACACCCAAAACTCTCTCATTTTATATAAATCTGAGCTTTCTGGAGATTTTTGCCCATCTGGAGAGGCTGGTTCGGTCTCCCATCTGGGAGAGATGCAGGACCATGGAAGTGGATGGTAAGGATGGCCTGGATCAGGAGGTGATGCTGGAGGGCAAAGGTAAGTGTGAAGTTCTAATGTGGCATCAGCAAAGAAAGAATGTGTGTAAGAGATCAAAAGAGACAAGAAGCCAAAAGAAGAGTTATTTTTAAAAACAAAGTGAAAAGACATCTGAGGGGTTTATTATAATATCTGCATTAACCTATTGCACTCCATTTCTAGCAGCAGGATCCTTATGCGCTTAACCTTCATCCTCCCTTCTCATTCACTTCTACCACATGTTTTTCTCTCTTTTGCACTACAAATTATTGAATTTCACCTTCAACTCAGATTGTGGCATCTTTAAGGTAGGAAATTTCACAGGTCTTCTTTTTTCATTTGTTCATGGAGTGCCTAGCTTACATGTCAATCCTCAAAAACAACAATCGCCCTGAAAATATGCTAAGTAGCTATCTTTGTTTCCCAGACAGAAACCATTAAATATCAGACATGAAGGACATAAAGAAAAGGCTCCTGCAGTAACTGTAAGGTGTTTGGATGTGCAGAAAATTGCACCATGCCTGGTTTTGGTGGTTTGGGGTTTTCCCCTCGTAAATGAACAGTGTAGAACTGCCACATAAGCCAGATCAAAAGGTCCACCTAGGCCATGACCCTGCCTCTGATAACGCATGGAAAAAGAAAGAGCATGAGTATGGCAAGTGCACTGTGATCCTTCACACCTGCCAGTAACTGGTGGCTGAGGGACTTCCTAGAGTCAAGAATGGCATCTGAACCGAGATGTTTTACAAGCTCAAGTCGCTGATTCAGTTTTTCCGCAAATTCTCTGTGTGAAAGGAACACTGATGAAGTCACATGTTTATTTCTCCCAGAGATACCTGTTAAATGTGCTGTTCTTAACAATTTCAGAGGTTTGGGGCTCAGTACAACAAACAGGAACGTTGATTTTCTTTTCTGAACCAAAACATTTAACCCAACTTAGTGTTTAACATAAAATGTTTCACTTTAAAAGGTCATAATAATTCACTGCAACTTCTAAAGGAAAACTCAACCCCTTGATTCAAAAACTTTGTAAGGGAAAAATGCTGGAACCGTGAGGTTCCTGAGGCAGGCATCTAGTTTGACATTGTTTTGTTAGAAAGGCTCTTGAGGAAAAATTTTGGTCACTTTGGATTACTTTATTCAGGGGTGGGGGTTAACTGAGTTTAATGTATGTTCATCAGCCGTGCACAGACAAATCTCCATATGATTCATTGGAGCAGCACTGCAGAACACCTGGTGTTGCCAATGCAGTTCTGTTAGTGTTTTGTTATTTTTAAAGGGGGTTATATAACTCTCTCATTAAAATTAAATGTGGGCTGAAATGATGCAGGCAAATTCTCAAGCTTCAGAGTGAGCTTCTTCCTCACAGTTTAGCAGAAGAAAAATCTTTTTTAGGCAGAAGGAAAATGAAATCAAGTGGTTGTACCACTGAATTTAGAGTCTCTAAAATTTTAAGTTTTCTGATAATTCTCTGTTTCTTTTCTGGAGGCCCTCAGTTACTCAGATGCTGACCTGCAGCTTCCAGGGAGGGCAGGTGCAGCATTTGAATCTTAAATTCACTCTGTAGCACAGCTATCCCATCATCCACAGGTATCTAGACCTGCAAGGTTCAATTTCCAGATGATCTATGCTTGAATATCCTTACTTTTCACTCTATTTGTGATTTCCCCCACTCTTTCTGATTTTCTAGAATTTTTTTTCCGCTTCTTCAAACTCTCTGCTCTCTCTTCCTCCTGGTGACAGACTGTTGTCTGGCATCCTCAAAGGCTGCTCTTGAGGATGACCTGCTGATTTGCTGCCATGGGAACTCCAGAGCTAGGACAGCATTTACCCCTCGCACACCGAAGGGCACAAGCAACAGTTCCTTCTTGCTGGTTGAAGTTTGCCCTCCTCTGTTTCACAAGGGGCATTGGAAGGCTGTGCCTGAATATCAGGAGTGTTGCAGCCTCTGCAGTGTCCAGCAGCAGCTGAATTATTCGGAGGAAGGTGGAAAAGTCTAATTGCCGATGTGAGCATGCAAATTGCTTTTCAAAACTAGTGGAGAAAAAGCTTGGGCAACAAAGCATCAGAGTTGAGAAAAACCCTCTCTCATGTAATGGCGAAAAAGTCTTATATCCATATAAGCGCTGTATTTAAAACTTCCTGAGCAATTTTATTGGTAATCTTATTCCTTTGAATCAGAGGGAGTTAACTTAAAAATAGGTTATTTTAACCCGAATAAGGGACACAGGGTAACACATCAGCACACTGGGTATGCTACATGGAGAGACAAGCAAGAAGTTCTCTCCATCCCCCACCCCCAAACAAAATTTTGGGTGTTTTAATTGAAATAGAAGGATGATTTTTACTTGGCTGCATTTTACAGGGCAGCTTGTGATCCACACTGTGTCAGCCTTCTCAGTGCCCTGGCAGATTTACAGCCCCACGGTCCTTTCCTACAAGCACAGGCTCATAACAGCCTAATCCAGTAATGTGGGCTTAATGCACAATATAATTTCACGAACCACCTAGAAAGTGAGTGCAAATCTGGGAGTCAGTGCTTTCCAGAAATGTCATTTTAGTCATTAGTTTAGAAACACTGAAGATGGATATGACTGATATTAGCCCACGGAATGGTCACTGATCCTTGCACTATCAGAGAAAATAAACTTGTGTGTCAGAAGAGCTGAAATCCTTTTTACATCCTGCATGAGCTGATTACTAGTTATGCTCTCTCAGTCTCAAGACTGGAGTGAGAGATGAGAATATTAGAGTCCAGCTCAAGATTTACACAAAATTTGGGAGAATTCCTGCCCACTTCCATCCAATAAAGATAGTTAACCTTCAGTGCATCATTAACTTGCCAAGAACAGTACTAAAGCGACTTTAATTGACACATTTACTTCAGCTGCAGGGTGAAATAACACAGAAGCAAGAAGCAAAACAAAACATTAAAAAAAAAAAAAAAAGCTTTTTGCCACAGCAAGAATGTTAGAGGGGGAAAAAAAAAATCCCGTCTATATTTCCTCTGTGAGGATGCCAGCAGTCTTGTTTCATAAACTCCAGTGATTCATCACCATCCCAGGCAGCCAATCATTCCACAGGTCAAGTAGAAATGGGCTGTAGAGCCAGCAACTCCTGCTGCCCCGATAATGCATGTCATTCCAGGCATGGCGACATGCTTTCTCAACAGCTGCCATTTTCAGTTACCTTTTCTATGGCTGACATACAAGTAAATGTGTTGGAAGCAGTAAAACAGTCATAGGAAAGCAGTTGCAAAGATAAATAGCACCTGCACGTGATAATCTCTAATGTCATTAAAAAAAGGAAAGAAGGATGTGTTTTGAAATAGAATTTCTCTCCTCTGAAAGCAACACTTGACTTGGGGGGTTATGTGTGTGTGTGACTGAGAGGAGGGATTCTGTAGGGTTTTTTTTTTTCTTGAATTAACATCCAGACATTCATCTTGGTTATAATCTTAATAGATACAACTAGGGGAAAAGGGAAAAAAAAACCCAAAACCCAACAACAAACAACAACGCAAAACCCAAAGACTCAGCATTAAATATAAAATCTTTTTGCAAGTCACTTGTGAGAATGATTTTGTTCAGCTGGATTTTGTTTGAATTCAGCAATGCTCATTTTAAGAAACACAACTGCTCTAATTGACGGAAAAGTAAAGGATTTTCTTCAGTCATTTCTTTTCTGTCTTTATTCCTTATCATCTAACTTAAATTTCATGAACTACTTCTTCAATAACTGTTCTCTGAATCATATGTAGTTGAATACTATTTTGTAGATGGAACGTGAGTGGGAGTTTTGAGGGTACAGGATTATAGAAATACACACCCTCAATGAAAAATGTTTAAACTTAAGTGCACACATGTATGCATGCACACAGATAAATACGTGTATTAGAAACAGACCATGTGTAATTTATCTACATGTACCATGTAAAGTCCCTGTGCCTGAACACAAATGGAGAAAAAAAAATAAAATAACTGTTCCAAATAACAGTGCTGGAACCAGATTTCAAATGCATAAGATTATCCATATTAATTTATGGTAATCTACAAATGAATGCAGCAGAGACAGTACAGGTTATCCAAAATGGTACTTGCATTTATTGAGAGGCTACCACAAGATATCTTCACAACAGATTTAGTTGCATCTTCTAATACCCTCTGAATTAATATCCTGCAAAATACAAAGTACAGGCTATGTTTCCCCTTTGAAGTGACTGGCTCTTGAAATGCCAAAGGAAAGCCAAACGTTTCTCTCCACACAAAGTCCTCTTAGACATCTTGCTTTCAGATTTCATCAACTTAGGTGTTTTCAGGGCTGTAAGCAGTGAACTTTCCATCAGCAGCATCTTCAGCTAATTAACCCTCCTGATTACAATAATTAGTATTGATTCACTCCTGAATGACTTCTTAAGTATTCAAGCACAATCTACACTTGCAGTAAAACTTCTAGATATGAATATTAATTGAACACTCGCTTTGTTTTTCAGCCCCAAAGGTATAGTTTGCAGTCTTATATAGAATAGAATCATAGAATGGTTTGGGTTGAAAGGGACCTTTAAAGGTCATCCAGTTCCAACCCCCATGCCACGAACAGGGACAGCTTCAAGGGGATCAGGTTGCTCAGAGCCATGTCCAGATTGACTGTGAGTGTTTCCAAGGACAGGGCAGCCACCACCTCTCTCTGTTCCAGTGTTTCACCAGCCTCCTTGAGAAAAATTTCTCCCTTATGTTTAGTCTGGATCAACCGTGTTCTAGCTTAAAGCTCCAATACTGTGTCCCATTGCTACAGGCCCTGCTAAAGAATCTTTCCTATAAGCCCCCTTCAGGTACTGAAAGGCTGCTCTAATATCTCCCTGGATCCTTCACTTCTCCAGGCTGGACAACCCCAAGTCTTTCAGCCTGTCTCCTCAGGGAAGGTGTTCCAGGCTGACCATTTTTCTGGCCCTCCTCTGGATCCAATACAAGTTTCCTGCTGAGGACTTGTTGAGGACTCCACACATGGAAGAAGTACCACAGGTGGAATCTCATGAGGGCATGGTAGAAGGAGAGAATCACCTCCTGTGACCTGCTGCCCACCCTTCCCCTGATGCAGCCCAGCATACAGTTGACTTCCTGGGCTGTGAGTGCACATTGCCAGCTCATATCCAGCTTTTCACCCCCAAGTCTTTATCTGCTGGGTGGGTCTCGATCCCCTCATACTTAAATTTGATAACAGAAACACGTCAGTCTCATTCTCTTTTAACAAAGAAAGTATTAGCATGTTGATGATTGTGGTTCATGAATATGAAAGTAAATAAATAAATAAATAAATACACACAAAGACTCTGGGCTAATAAATAAATATAATTCAATTCCATTTCCCTGTGGAAGCATGGAAAGCCAGTCTAAGATCTAGCTTGCTCTTTCTCTATCAGGTAGGACTGAGGGTGTTCATTTTGACATCACACCTGGTCAGGCAAGAACGAATAAGAACTCATGTAGAGCCTGAACTACCTCTCTTAGCTCTGTTGTGGAAACAGATGTTGCCAAGTTTAACAATTGCAAGGCACCACATTGCTTTGTGAATGGGTGAGATTCAAAACAGGCAGCACTGAGGACACCTCTGATATTCAGGCATAAGATCTCTAAACCTACACAGTCTTTCAAAAGCCAATACTTCTGTTAAACAAGCTAAAGGAATAACTTGTGCTACTGCTTTGCTTTACCTTCTTTGATGTTAATAATAATTGTTATGGCTCAAAAAGCAATATTTCAGTAAATATATATATATATTTTTTTTTGAGAAGGATTCACACAAACTAATTCAAAAATCAGTCTTTGATGTGAATGCCATGTCAGAAAATACCCTTGGAAAAGAACAAAGTAATTTTCAATCCAAGACAAAAAACCCTCATAGTATATGTATTTTATGCAACATTTTATCTGAAAACATAGAAACTTCAGTATGTTTGGTAGGAACTCACCTGTGAGCAGAGTGCTTAGGGAACAGTTTTAGTACTGAATAGTCCTCAAAAGTGGTTGGTTTTGCTGCCCAGGTGTCTGTTGGTGGCGGCTACAGACGTGGCATTCACGCTGCTCTGGGCTATCACTAAAGGGGCATTTCCACGTAGCTAAGAGTGAGGGACTCACTTTATTGTCACTCACAAGGGGCAGTAGCTGATAGAAAGCTCAGGCTGCTGCAACACGATATGATAAAAAAATAACTTTATAAAAACATGCCACTGTTTTCCCCCTCCAGTTCTGGTAGAGCGAAGCAGTTGTGAATGAGTTAATGTTTGTCTCGAAAGAAGTTCTCCCAAGGAAGTGAATTATGTCATGGTCCCATTATATTTAACACCATTCTTGCTTTCTTGATGTTTATGCACAACACACAGCATGCAAGTACCGCCTGATATTTCATAACCTCTTGGCTTCTCAAGTATTTTATGTGATATTACCTTGATAAACTCTTTGCTATTGATTTACGCCATCTCAAGAATCAAGGGAAGAAGATACAATGGCAAAAAAAATGCAAAACAGCATAGCAAGTATTTAGTCTCCCCACAAAACATTTTTGTGTTGAAATACATGCTTTAGAGGGCTCTGACTGCTACCGATAAATCCTTAATGTGTTTTTGCTTTAAGTAAGGGGTCCAAGAGACCCCTCAACCCATATAAATCATGCACTAGAGTCCAGTTTTTAAAAAAGCACCAAATCTCTACTGTTAATTGATCAAAGCAAAAACCAGAAGCCACTGATAAATATATCTTTTCTCTCACAAAATCATTAAACTTATTACTAAAAGCAATACATTTGCTTAACATGTAAAGCATTTAAAGAGTTTAAACTCTTTAGGAAACTCCACAGTGATGAAAATTCATTTTATTTAAGACACAAGCTGCTGTCCAAGTAGTAACTCTAAATTTTTGAAAGCTTTGTAACAATTTCTTCTCACAATGCATAAGGTTGACTAGCATTTTCCCAAATTCAAACCCAAAATTTTTAACTGTTTTAGTGCTGAACTATGGTTCTCTAAACAGAAAGATAATTTAAGAAATGTCATAAGAATAATTTTTTTGGTTTGGGGTATAGGAATTGTTCAGGTAAATTATTCTGTCTGACCTTAAAAATTCTAACGCATGCTAATAGCTGGATTATAAAAATGGAAAGTAGTATGGGCTCCCAATTTGGGATCTGATTTATAATTTTTATTGCATTTTCATTACCTAAGCAAAATTAGAAACAGTATGTTCAAAACAGCAGTTAAAGTTGATACGATCGGGCATAAAATCAAGCAAGGGCACATTTGGCAAGTATGTATTTGCCAGATTGACAGCAGCATTGTAAGCTTTCAGAATCAATAAGTTTTTTCACCACAGTTAAAGGAGAGGTTAATAATAAATCTGCAACTTAATGCAATAGCCATAATTGTAAGATGCAAACCTCCCCCTCCCTCCACTATTAGCAGCAGATATCAACTGAAACAACCACCACAAAACAGGCAGCACACTTTATATTCTACTGTATACACAAAAAGATTAGGGGAAATGAAAAAGGGGCTGAGGAAAGGGAAGGAAAAAAAAAGCCCCAAAACAACCCAAACCACCCCATCGCCAGACGTACGTTAAGCTAGTTTGACAACACCATTGTTCAGCTGTCCCATTGTCAGACCAAAAGATGTATTCAACGCTACAATGTCTGCTAGCAAATAAACAAAAGACTACATTTTTCAAAGCGGGGTGCCAATTCCAGCATAATTCTCTGTGTGTGTGTGTGCGTGTGGTGCGTGTCTGCGTGTTGTGTGTCTCTGAAAAAGAGTAGTCGATGCTGGCCCCCCGCTAAACCTGGGAGCATTATTAGAGAATAGATGTGTAATCCCACATTACAGGAGTATTTAGGTATTTTTAAAGCATCTTCGAGCGGTAGAGACTAGGTAAAGCATTAGTAACTATTTACATAGGCTAAATGAAAATTAAAGTGGTATTTAGGGCACTAGCTCTAATATGGAGTCTCCCTGAGCTTTTTCCATGCTTATTCCATGCCCAGTGCATAATAATGAAGCAGGCAGAAATATTGCAAAGGAGGTGATAAAAGAAATACCAGCTCTCTTTTAAAGGGGAAAAAAAGCAACAAAAAAAGAAAAGATAGATATATTTATTTTTCCCCTCCTTGCCCTCTCCGTACGTTTGTTGCTATACACGAAATGTGCGACCCGAACTAGTGGAAAATGCTACTTGCACCCAGCAATGCCTGTCTTTTCCTTTAAATAGGGAAACTACTTAATACACAGCACGGTTATAGTTGCAGCGGGCCCAGGCAACTCGAAAGCACGCGTTAAAACAAAGGAGACAACATACCTTAAAAGCAGCTCCTCATTTCTCATAGTAACAGCGGATTTGGGACAGCGCATGCTTTCTGCACCGATATTCTCAACAAAAGCCAGTTCAGAAGTGCGCTCAAACATCAATGCCACAGTAGCTACTCACTAATGGCTACTCTTTCTCTCTTTCTCTCTCTAGTCAGACGCTGAGTGGTGGAGCAAAGGGGCCCCTGCAGATTCACTAAGCAGAAATAATCCTCTCTGACAAGTTATGTTGTCTGGGCATATTTTACATTAATGCACTGTGCTGCCTATAGGGGTCTTGTTTGCGTTCACTCTAGCCTAGCTGGTGTTAGCTCTCTTAATTACCAGCCAAAAAAAAATTATCAACATTCCCCCCCATTAAAACAAAAATAATAATATATATATATATATGCACACACACATATATATCTATCTATGTATAAAACTGAAAGAAATGCGGGGGAAATCTAATCTATGGGCAAATGAGGAAAAGCTTTCCCCCTCTGAAAGGATGCATGCTTGGTATGGATCTTTTGTTTGCCCTGCGAACTCAGTGAATACAGTGGCAAAGAGATGCTGTGGCTTGTGAGGCTTGTGCACTTTAAGGGAATTGGGTTAGAGGCTCTTTCTGGGGCTCTGGAGTCGCAGCTGGAGCTTTTGCTCTCTCCCTCCTTCCCTTCCCTGTTCAAGGCTGAGTGGCTTTATGGGACCTGCCAGCTCACATCAGAGGGACTGGGGAGTATTAATGCAGGCACCTGGGGATCTTCCTCAAGTTTTCAGTTTTCCTTGGCAATTTTAACCCCGCCAGAACACAAGTCAAAAATCCCTCCAGTTTTAACCCCTCCGAAACACAGCGCGGTTACCAAGTAACTGAGTTTGTTTTAACCCAGACCCTTACGCTTGGCTTTGGCACAATTCTCGCAGACGGGGAAGGATGTTGCATTATTCAATGATTTACTCACTTCCTATGTATGAAAGGAGCTATAGTGTGACACAGATTTCAGGGAAACAGCCTCTTTGGCCCTGTTTGGGAGATCCGCCATGTGATTTGTAGGAGCAGGTTGTGGTCTTCCCAGTTGCCAAGGCAGTCAAAGAGAGGTTTATTTTCACATCTTGGTTTCAGCTTCTGCTGGGTAAATCTTTAAACTGTGCAGTTAGTTTTGAGGCAGGAGCATGGCTGTTTTTTTTTTTTTCATTATTATTATTTTAAATTTTTTTAAAATGTACATCAGATACTTGAGCAGGTGCTTATTTAGTAGACTGAAAAAGTCAACAAGTCCTTGATGCTGTTTTCAGTCAAAAGCTTTTCTGCACCACTGTGGCAGTAAAATGCATCTTAAAAATGGCTGTAATTTCCTCTCAGGTCAGGTTAACTTAAGGAGGTGCAAAACTCAATAAACATGAACTGTCCAAAATTGACAACTTTTCAAAAATTGCAGTCAGGCTAAAAATTGATCTGGACTTCAAAATTTGAATTCAACTTTCATGGACTTTTGGCTATGTCTATGGCTTGTCCGAAGCTCTTTTCCTACATTATGTACTACTGCCTTAAAATAGACTGCTACAATATCCTGATGCAGTGCTACTGCTGCTAATTCCTTAACAGAAGTTGGTATTTAGGGGCTTGATCTTTAAACTTGAGTCTGGGAATGAAGGCAAAGAGAGAGAAATCACCAGTGTAAATACACTGGTAGCAAGATCTTGCCTTTCTGATGGCAGCTGTAAACTTCTATTAAGGTCATAAATTGTCTGCAACAGAAACAATCCTTTTGTTCTACGCTTCTCATTGAGCACTGTGAAACCTTGGGATTAGTTTCAGTCACTCTGATATAATATTTGTCAAATGACTAAAAGACAAATTAAAAAACAAACCTGGACATAATCTACTTTTAATGGTGTAGAGAGAAAGACAGCAGCTTGGGAAACATGGGTATCATGAAGGACTGCGAGTCAAGGGAAGACAGGTTTCAATTTGCTTCCCTTTTCATCTGCAAAACATGAGTGGGATTCTAGTTGCTCTTGCAATAAAAAATAATAAATCATTTTAATGATTAGCAAGTCAAACCAATTCCATGTTAAAATGTCATGCTCCAAGGTCAACTGAGACAACATAGCTTGTACTTCATGCTAAAAATATCTGAACAGTCATGGAAGGCGGCCAGGAAAATACTCAACCAACATGACAAATCCCATACCTCCTGCCCCCAATAACGAAATCCATTACTACCATTTCAGGCATGGCCACCAGCCCTCCAGATTTCAGCTCCTTTACTGTTCACCTCCAAATGACTTGTGCCCAGCACGACTCACCGTGGTGCCCGGGCTGCTGCAGAGCAGTTTTGGGCTGGTGAGGCTGATGTACGAGCAGTGGCAAATACCAGAGCACGCTACAGAGTACTCGGCTGAACGGGAAGTGTCAAACAGTCTGATGAACCGCTACGGTTTTCAAAAAATATGGCAAGGATCAGCATCTTAAGACACTACCAGCTGAGGGAACAAAGCTTTCTTTTCAGGCTGGAGCAGAATGGCTCACACAGAGCCCTTTGGTGGGGAATCAATGGGCTTCTGTTGGGCGGCTCCAGGCAGTTGCAAGTTCTTGATCATTTCTGCGCTTAGAAAGAAGGAGAAGCAGCAGCAATAGGAGATAAAGTGAAGTATTATGGAAGGACTAATCTGCAGCCAAAGGAATAAATAAAAAAAAAAAAAAAAGAGAAAAGAAAATCTACAAAGCAGTAACACAGACAGACGAAAAGAACCTACGCTTTCTATCACATGTAATGAAACGTCTGACAGAACAACATCTGCAGAGGGATCACAGCTGCTGAGGATGAGAGGGAATATGAGTATTATTTTTCAATTGTAAGATGTACTAAGCAGGAGTGCCTTTAAAATAATATGGCTGAAGGGAAGATTAAACCAGATGCACATGGCTATCTGGCTTCTTTCAGGATGAAAGTCCAGCTGTGGAGTTTAAATTCAACATTTAATATGAAAATTGATTGTAGATTCATAACTGATATGCATATATTGCAGAATGCTCTGCACAAATTACGTACAGTGGAAATTTAATAATTTCATTGCCCTGTATTTAATGGAAACCCAAGCCTTCCACGTATGGCCAATGAGATTGCTAAACTAATTATGTGATGCTGCAAATCCTTGAAAGGCCACAGGAATAACAATCATTTACTCATTAAAATGATCAAAACTTCAGAGGCAAACCAGTAACAACAACTAATTTATACCAATTAAAAATATGCCTTCTGCTCTCTACTTCTAGTTCAAATTATTCCTTGACCATTCCATTTGCTTACAGTATTTAAAAAATATTCAGAAGCCCAAAATATAGCGGCATTTTGCTCCACTAAAAAAGTGTTTCTACCAGCCAAGAGATGGACTACATTTCATGACAAAGAAATGGTGGACAAATGTGCAGGACAATGGACCAAAAATCATGAGTGCAATCATGAGAGGAATAGAAAGCCTTGATTCATGTCCCCATTTTACCAAGTGTCCCTGTGTCAGATCTCATGCAAACCAATTAACCTCTTGCTCACATCTCCATCTTTAAAATGAAAAAGTCCAATAAACTCCAGAGCAGTGTGACCATAATACAGAACACTGCGAGATGTATAAATCAGTGAATTATTGTAGGTTGCACAAACATTTGAAATACTTCTTCTCCTCACAAGAGGCACTTGCAGTCTAAGTTGGTTACGTGCTGTTTTGTGCAGTTATTTAGGCTCAAATCATATTTGTTTTGTATAAGTGTGAAAAGCTACACTTTAATCTGATAGCATTTTACTGTTTTAGGTGGTAAAATCCCACCTTTGAAGCTGAGCAATTAGTCTAAGCTAGTCATCTAGGGTTTCTCTATTGTCACTGAGGGGAGATTAGTTATACTAAAGAGCATTACCACGTCTCTCCATTGACTACAAAGGGATTAGATCCCTAACTTTTAAATGCTTATATTAGGCAAGACGAATCCCACCTAAGTGCCTAAAGCAAAGGTGAGAATTCCCATGTTCCTGTTTCAGCATCACCAGGGTGTGTCTTTCCCTGTGCTCCACAGCAGTGCCACGGCCCTGGGCACCCCATGGCTGCTGTGCAAGGGCAGCTCAGACACCTTGAGCCTGCCTGGCACTCCCAGGTAGCTGCAACCTGCCCTGCAGGATGTCTGCAGCAGTCAAGTTGTCGCCGGGCAGGGCTGCCAGGTCTAAAACAGGCTGGTCCAGAGGAGGGGCATGAGGATGCTCAGAGGGCTGGAGCACCTCTCCTATGAAAACAAGCTGAGACATTTGGAGTTATTTCCTCCTGGAGAAGGGAAGGCTTCAGAAAGATCTTACAGCACCTTCCAGTGCCTGAGGGGACCCACAAGAAATCTGGAGAGGGGCTTTGAACAAGTGCATGTTGTGATGGGATAAGAGGGAATGGCTTTATACTGAGAGAGGGAAGGCTTAGATTAGCTACTAGGATGATGTTCTTTGCTGTGAGGGTGGTGAGGCACGGAAACAGGTTCTCCAGAGAAGCTGAGGCTGTTCCATCCCTTGAATTTTTCAAGGCCAGCTTGGATGTGGAAGAACCTGCTGTAGTGGAAGCTGTCCTTGCACGTGGCAGAGCAGGATGATGATTTTTAATGTCCTTTCCAACCCAAACCATTCTGTGACTCTATGACCTATAATATGTTACACCTATGTGGTTTGAAGTAGAAAGGAAATTGGCCTCAGCTTCAGAAGTGGAGTCTTTCCAGCATGCTTTCAGAAAGCAGACAGTTCATTTAGGTATCTCCTCCTAAAATCTAGAAAAATGAGTGACTCATTGCCTGCAGCTTTTGTGTTATTGGAAACACAAACCCAGGTATTGTTAGAATCATTTTACTCTGGACCACTTAATTGGTGAATGTGAATAGCAAGGAATTGGCTGTAACTCAAAAGGCTGTATCTCATCAGGCTTTACTGCTGCTCTAATTGAAATTTTTGTTCATTTTTACCTAGAACAAATTATCACACTTTTGTCTCTGCTTCCTCTGTTGATTTTGGTTTTTGATTATACAGCCTTTAACATAGTTGCAGATGGGAGATGAATTGCCTTCCTCAGTTCCAGCGATCTGACATCTAGGATACTATTTTTATCAGGAGAGCAGAAACACTGTGACATTTGCTATTTGTATTATGCACATACATACAGGTGGAGAAGTTTCTTTGCTGTTCCAGGCTGTGAAAACACAAGTCACAGAGACTCAGTTCCTTACCTCTAAATAATCTAAATACAATGTCATGGTGAAACCATATTGATCAGCTTTAGAGCCATTCATGCAGATGTGGACAGGTCTTCGGGACAGGCACTACCTCTGCATGACTTTTAAAACATTTAAAACATGTGTGTTTTAAACATACTCACAGTATTTTTGTGCTCAGGAGAAGGAAGATTAGTTTCAAGCTCTTGCAGTAGAGATATAACAAATCACCTTTTTTTTTGCAACAAAACAGGCCTGAAATTTGCCCCATCTCCTTTTGTCTGTTTTGGTAGATATTTTAGATTATAAGCCTAGATTTTCTGTCTGAGTCGTAGGGGTGGGAATTACTTACAGACTGTTGGTCTGCATGATGCAAAAGGTCTTTTCTAACCTTTTTCACTTGGGAGTATCCAAAGAGCATAATGAAAATTAAATAGCACAGACAGAAAACACAGGAGTACAAAATGTTGCGTAAATGCTGAAGATTAATATCTGGACAGCAGGGGAATAAAAAGTTTTGCATTTAAAGCATATAGCAGGACTGGTACCCACTGTTTCTCTGCAATAGATAATGTGTGTGCTGCCTCTCACTGACTCTGCATCTCAGCATCTGGGAGACAGAAGGAGCAATCCTTCCCTATTTATCTAAAAGATGTGCTCCAGTGCTTCCCCCACCCTTAATAGGGAAGGGGAAAAACTCACAGCTTGTGCAGCTCACAAATTCTAACAGAGAAGTGCACTTCAGTGTGTTTTTTAAAGACAATACATCACTTGAAACAACTTACAACTGGCCAGGCTGTGGTTGCAGACATGGCTACTCTACAAAGGAAATAAAATATTTGGAAAGATCTACATGTCATAAGAACATCTGGCCTGCAACTAAAGGGAAGGAGGAGAAAGCTGATCAAAAGAGTGAAGAGTAACAGAAGAGGCAACAGAGCACCAGATCTGAGAGAAAGAGAGAGAAAAGGCAGAGAGAGAACAAACGCAGCTGGTTACAGAATCATTTATTTTCTGCTTTAATTTGAAATCTATTTAAAGCATAAGCAGAACCTGTTCTGTCTAAACAGGAATATCTTTATTTTACACTTGTAGTAATAGCCAGATCATGACTTTAATGATGTGGGATATCAAGGACCTTGTGTTCTTGGGAGAACAATGTAAAGAAAGTGAACTTGCACAGTATATAAAAATGTATGAGCTGTTTGTATTAACACATATCAAGGAACATGAAAAATTTTAATAACTGCAGATGAGAATTTAATGGCTACTCATCCTCTTAAGTTAAAATTAGAATTAGAACCACATTTAACAGTTCTATTGAACCTATTTTAAAATGATCTTAGGGTATTCTACACAGAAGGTTAATTTCACACATCCATGAAATACATCCAGCTAGTAGGGATGAAAGTGGATATTTAAAAACAAACTCTCAAAGGAGTTTAATTTCTGGGATCTGGCATCTAGATGAGTGGATGCACCTACCAAGAGAACATTTGGCAATGAATGGGAAGTGATAAGTGGACTTTACTCCTACCCTATCCAAGATGAAATATAGGCTTATTGGAAAAACTCATCAACCTCCAAGTTTCCTAAAAAGGTAGGTTATATGGCAGTGTCTTATATGGAAAGAAAACAAACTGAAAGTTGAATAATTCAAATCAGATTAATTGATCTTTGGTTATAAATACTGTTGAGAACTCTTGATTCATTACCTGACCATAGTCAGATTTTCTATTTAAAAATGCTCAGAGGGGAAGGAAATTTATCAGTTCTATAGAGTTGCTATAAAAATAAAACTAATAGCTACAGAGTAAATTTTACTATTTTAAAACGAATTAGCACAGATGCTTGTTTCCTCAGCTGTTATCCTCACTAATTAGTTTTATTTAAAGATTGAAAAATAAAATCACCACACTTTTTTAATACTTTAAACTTTCTACCTAACATTTTTTTTTCAAAGGATACTCTTCCTTCCTTTCTTCCTTTTTGGTCTTTAAAAATCTATTAGCATTGATTAAAATGAAAGAGCTGGGATATAAATCTTCAGTTAGATTTACAACACATTTTTCTTTGACCTTTCTTATGTCGTCTGACACTTGACAGTTTTGTGCAAGATGTTAAAAAATGACTAGTGATTTTTCGTGGTTCTAAGTTCCCAAACTCGTGGAGCTTTGTAGGGCCTGTAATTCAGAGTTAAGATCTTGGTTTGAGGGAAGGAAGAAATAAATCAGATCCTGTGAAAACACCCAGGAGATGGATGCATTTCAAAACTTTTGACAAAAATTCTGCACAAACTGAGAATCTAGGCTAAGGAATTCCTTAAAATGTCAGAGCACAAAATTTTGAAGAACGAGGTATCTTTGCTAAAAAAAAAATTGTATCTTTATCAAAGATCTTTGTGAGGGGATCAAGTGCATCCTCAATAAATTTGCAGACAATGCCAAGTCGGATGGGAGTGTTGATCTGCTGGAGGGTAGAAAGGCAGAGCCTGGACAGGCTGGATCAGTGGGCTGAGGCCAATTGTTAGAGATTTGACAAGGCAAAGTGCAGGGTCCTGCCCTTGGGTCACAACAACCCCTCACAGTGCTACAGACTTGGGGAAGGGTGGATGGAAACCTGCCCAGTAGAAAAGGACCTGGGTTTGCTGGTTGGCAGTGGCTGAACACAAGCTGGAATGTGCCCAGGTGGCCAAGAAGACCAAGGGCATCCTGGCCTGTGTCAGCAACAGCGTGGCCAGCAGGACCAGGGCAGTGATTGTCCCTCTGTACTCAGTACTGGTGAGGTCACACCTCAAATACTAGGGTCAGTTTTGGTCCCCTCACTACAAGAAGGACATTGAGGTGCTGGGGTGTGTCCAGAGAAGGGAACAGAGCTGAGGGACCACAAGACCTGTGAGGAGCAGCTGAGGGAGCTGGTGGTATTTATTGTAGAGAAAAAGAGGCTCAGGGGTGGCTTTCTCACTCTACAACTCCCTGACAGGAGGGTGTAGCCTGATGGGGACAGGCTCTTCTCCCACGTAACAAGCAATAGGACACGACAACACAGATTGTGCCAGGNTGGTGAGGTCACACCTCAAATACTGGGGCCAGTTTTGGGCCCCTCACTACAAGAAGGACATTGAGGTGCTGGGGTGTGTCCAGAGAAGGGAACAGAGCTGAGGGACCACAAGACCTGTGAGGAGCAGCTGAGGGAGCTGGTGGTATTTATTGTAGAGAAAAAGAGGCTCAGGGGTGGCTTTCTCACTCTACAACTCCCTGACAGGAGGGTGTAGCCTGATGGGGACAGGCTCTTCTCCCACATAACAAGCAATAGGACAAGACAACACAGATTGTGCCAGATTCAGACTGGATGTTAGGAAAGCTTCTTCATGGAAAGGGTTATCAAGCAGTGGAACTGGCTCCCCAGGGAAGTGGTAGAGTCACCGTGCCTGGAGGGATTTAAAGGACATATAGATATGGAATTTTGGGACATGGTTTAGTGGTGGGCTTGGGAGTGCTGGGTTAATGCTTGAATTCGATGATCTTTTCAGACCTTTATAATTCTATGATTCTAAAGTCAAATTTGCTTTTATTAGTCTGTCATGCAACGAAAAAATTAAACGTACTTTTTTTTTAATAGTGAACTAAATAAGAAGTATTGCTCGAGGATATCTTGCCAAGAGGGAGTGTCAAGATACGAAAACCTTGCTGAAGCAAAGAGTGCAACACAAGAAGTCANGTTTAGTGGTGGGCTTGGGAGTGCTGGGTTAATGCTTGAATTCGATGATCTTTTCAGACCTTTATAATTCTATGATTCTAAAGTCAAATTTGCTTTTATTAGTCTGTCATGGAACTAAAAAATTAAACATACTTTTTTTAATAGTGAGCTAACTAAGAAGTGTTGCTCGAGGAAGTATTACTCCCTCCAAGAGGGAGTGTCAAGATATGAAAACCTTGCTGAAGCAAAGGGTGCAACACAAGGAGTCGGGTCCACTCACAAACACCTTTTTGCCATGGCAGGTAGGCTGTGCACAGTAGCTTGAATCTTTCAGCGGATGATGTAAATGTATCCTAAGCCATAGGAGGAGAAAAGGTCAAGCCAAACTAAGCTATCTCATAAAGATATGATCCCAGTCTGTGATCAAACTGGATCCTAATTCTGAGTCCCAAAGTGATGTGTTTTGCTTGCTAAAACTCCTTGTATAGCCATTTCCTTCAGACATGCTTCGGTCTAATTAATGCCATTTAAGTTTGGGAACTCAACAAAGAAGCTCAAAAGCATGATCAATCTCTGTTGACTTCCAATTCAATTCCAGTTCAACCCACCATGGACCTTCCTCTGAGGAGGCAAAAAGCATAGGTGAGCTCACCATGAGTGAGTCCTGAGAACTCACCTATGAGGGTCAACATCAGCATCTCAACTGAGCATAAATAGCTGGGTGTGACGCTTCTATGCCTACTTTGTCCAAAAATTCTGTTTCCAGAATAATATTTAGGCAATGGCTGCAGACGTGGCAATGGCATCCTGTCTTAAAATGGGCTGTGCAGTTCTACCCTTGGTTCTTTCTAACCGTGCTGCAAAAAGGTGTGTGTGAACTACAGACGGACAAGTGGCAGCTCCAAAGAGCCTTGAGGTTACCCTCTGTGAAAGAAGGGGAAATGCAAGAGACTTTCAGACACCTTCCACACCACACAAGTGATAAATGCTTTTCATTCAAAGCAAAAGGCGTAAGATCAGCCATGCACATTTTATGCACCACCTCACTGTAGCCAAACACCACCAGACCTCTTAGCATCTCGTTTCCCATAACCAAGTGCTCAGATAGCTCTAGTCAAAAACAATTTCTGTGTCATCAGCAGTGGGTTTCTCACAACACTTACCATGTTGCTCACATGACAGGCTCCTGGAGCCCCAGGAGACTTTGTGAAATGAAATGGCTGCAGAGGGAATGGCTGGAGGTCTGTAGAGGCACACAACAAAATGAGTAATTTGCCTAAATTCCTTCCAGGAAGGAGATACTGCAGAGCTGCAGGGAGATCTGTGCTTTTGGGATACCTGGCTGTGTGCTTGAATTATTTGGCACAACCCATGGTCAGTGCATGCAGCTCTGTGAGATGCTGTCCACGTTCAGCCAGACAGGGCCCTTCAGCACTAGCAGAGTGCTCAGTGCTTCAGCAAAACCTGTGCTCTGATCTTTACAAGTGCCAAGAAGTCTGTTAAAGTGTTTATATATTGCAACATTAAATGCTTGGTAAATTGCCACATCATTTTGTGCTTTCGGTGCTCCCAAATCTACATCATTCATCTTTCTCCTGCAAGGCCAAGCCCCGCCAAACTTGCTGAATGCACTTAGCTCCAAATTAACACCCTGTAAAAACAGTTCCTCCCTTCTTCTCAAATGCTGTTATATGTAAAATCTACACCCAAAGTTAATTTCTTGCTGACCTTGTGCTGATTAATGCAAATTAAATTACATGCTAATTGCCCCAAATGGTTTGTGTGCAGCCCAGAAATCAGTTCTTTTTGATGGTGGTAAAACATATTTGTGATTTTTTACACAATGGTTACATTAAGTTATTGTTAGTCTTACAGCATCTTAAAAAGTCAGATGGTTTTCTGGCACCTTTTAGAAAGCAAGAGAAAAAAATAACCTAGAAAAAAACATTATTAAGTTCTGATCCAGTCTTGTAGAAACCTCTCTTGTACCTCATGGGAGGAATTTTATGGCTCGTTCAGAGCTCAGGCTCCAAGATGCATTTTACAAAACCTTGAGCCAGTTTTGTTAAACCCGTCACTCCCTAATCCCCTTGTGCTTGTCAGCAGAGCACACAGGCACTTGATTTTGGACATCTGATTTGATAAGGGGTGGGGGAAGAAGGGAGGGAAACAGGGACTGCTATTTTAGATAGATCTCACAATATTGCAATTTAAGAGAGAACAAGGAATATTTCAAACAGTGATGCTGGGCAGAGAAGCTCCTAGAAAAGGGCTGTGTGTTGTGTTCCAGGGTATCAAGGTTGTTTTGGTACCAAGTTGAACTCCCAATCATCAGACCTGACGATTGATGGTTTTCTGGGGCTCTGGCTGGCATTTGGCAGGGGGATCAAATGCAACAGCAGATTAGACCCTCAGCAGTCCCAGGAGTGGCTGATATCTACACTACAAATGCATTTTGCATTTACACCCAGCAGTGGGGATAAAAAGTGAAGTTTGATTGATGTCATGAGGAAGCTAGGGAAAAAAAGAACCCCAATGGTGATGTTCTCCAAGAGAACAGTGCCTTCTTCACAGGTTCTGCTATGAGTTGTCCCACTCTACTCCATTCTTTATCCCAAAGTAGCTATACAAAGGTTATGCCCATTTTATGGAAGAAATGGTGACACAGAAATGTGAAAATAGATTGTCCACATGCAGAATGAGGCAGGACTGAAAACTGATTTTTCTGAGAGAAGATGAAAGCACCCACCTGAACATTCAAGTCTAAGGAGGACTTAAGCCCCCTCTGTCTTATCCATGGGCAATATCTGCCCAGACCATAAAAGCATACACCAGATACTCCACGTGCTCCCAGCCACACAGAACATCCTTAGCCTGGAAACAGAACATGAGGCCTGGCAGTGGAGAGCCCAACTTCCACAATACCCAGGCTGTAAACATTAGATCATAGCAAGGACAAGGGAGGTTAAAGATACAAACCATGGTTATTCCAATTCTACTCATCCAAGGAATGATCAAGTAGGAAAAACTGATAAAATATGACATATATGTGGTAAACCTTAATGGATCTGACATTTAGGAATATTCACTCACTTGTTTTTTTTGTAGTCTTTTCCATTATTGTTCCAATTTTCATACAATTTCTCTCTTCCTTCCCTAATGCCTGTGTCCTTGTTTGACCTGATTTAGGTAGCAAGTTTCCTCCTTTCTTAGATATTCTTGACTTTGACTTCTGTTAGAAGCCGAGGCTGCCAAAATCCCTGCCCCCTGCACTAAAGAGAGTACAATTCACTTGATTTTAACTATGAGTTCAAAGAAGCTTAATAAGCAATACCTGAGCAATTCTCCTCAATTCAGAGACGAAAGCGTGGCCGCCACCACCAAGAGCTCTGCTCCACAGCATCAACCCTAAGGGGGTCTGTGCTGTTGAGTAATAAAAGTATTCCCTCTCCGAAGTGTCTCCTGAGCAGAGATTGTTGTGTCACACTCTGTTAAATTATGTGTGATGGGTCTGTCTCTAGGATTACTCTGTAGAAGAGACAGCTTGGGGGCTGCCAGATTCATTAAACATCTTCAGTGGGACTTCATGGGGGCCTTTCACTTACCCTGAACAAACAACAAACACACCCTTTGTGCTCAAGAACAAAGGGAGTTTTTGCACTTTTGTTTGATGTCAGTCACAACTGGAGATTAAAGCTTCTGCTCTGTGGATTTCAAAGTTGTCTCCCCCCTCCAAAGCTGCTCCTCTCACTTTTTGCTAGGCACTTCAAAAAGGTTTACAGCTATAAAAACCCAAACAGAACAATATTAATAACAATCAGCTTCAGAAACGCTACGTATTTTTGGCATTTGAATGCATTTCACTCATAGATACGACTGAGAAAAAGAAGTGCAGGAGTAACATATGCAGGAACTCTGTTATTCTTAATCACATTGCATCAGGGACTGGAAAACTGGATTTGTAAAGAAGAGTTTTTATGCTAAGATTGAAGCATGGTAGGCTCAGACCCACTGAAAAAGATTCTTCCCTTCTGAATTGGGATTTGGTGAATAACTGTTTTTGTTTTCCTAGCAAAGGATGCACATGGGGAAATATATTAAGCACCCACAAAACCCAAGTCATGGCTTCTCTTAAAACCTCCATGCTCTGATGAGAGTCAGAGATGGATGATCATTAGTATATCCTATGGATGGCTTATTTTGGATGCCATTTCTGATCTGTGCAGTGTGTACCTGTCACTGAACACCCATCTTTCAGAAAAAGCATCCTAAACTAAACAGAAAGATGTCTAGGGAAAAGTTACACCTCTTGTCATCTCAGGGACAACCCAACAAACATTCCCATCTAACAGGGGAACTTCAGCAAGAGTCCACCACCCTCGTGTGTCACTTCAGGATGTGTAAAGAGAAACAAGGAGAGCTTCTGTGAAAGGTGCAAAAATAAGGATAAGTATTGTGCAATCTGGGAGAGAAACAAATCACATCAAGAAACAAAAAGAACTCTTTGGAATGTCACAATGAGCACCCAAAATTAATGCTTTGATTGTACAGGAACCTCTTTCTCATGACTGACCTTTAATGCTTAGTAATTTGGAGAAGGAGCCACAGGAGCAAGTGGCTGATGGAAAATGCCTTTCAAAGCAAAGGACTAAGTTTTTCTACAGTTTATCTGGGCAAGAAAGCATACACTTTAGCTGTCTTGGATCTAAAACCTCTTTAAGGACTGCATGAGTATGATTTTATATTTCTTATAGTTTTACCATAATCCTTCAGTAAGGAAAAATACCTCTGCTTCCCACCTAAAACAACAGATTCTATGAAACATGGTTTGTTGTTTTTTTAACCCTCAAGTCATCTTTCTATACTGCCTTTGAGCTAGGTGCCTGTTCAGTCTTCTAGATCTTTCTCACATTTACACCACACCCCCTGTGTATTTATTTATTAGAGAAGTTGAGCCATATGACTTTTTACACACTTTTAATCAGATGCCAGAGCATGGCTGATCAAAAAACGTATGTGTACAGTGATTTAAAATATGCCAAACCAGAGGCTAATAGAAGCACATGTGGATTTGATTTCTCATTTAAAGCCCTTTCTGTTTCAGTCACATTTAGAAGTGTTGAAACTGTCAAAAAATTCTGACACTTGGAACTTCTTCTGGGGCCTAACACAACTCTTTCAAGACATACAGTAGGTTACTTTGTAAAGCTGAGCAATTAGGGGATGGTTGGGCAAATCCTATGAGGGCATGATTTTTTGCTTGCCTGTTCTTGCACTAGTCCGTCTGATGGCACCCAAGTGTCTTATGTACAGCATATGGGTTTTCTGATTATGCTATATAAAAAAAAGGCTACAGAACATATTTCAAGTTCTTCATGTTTGATTATTTAAGAGAAGACTATAAATTTAACAATTACTCAGAGGCCCACCTAACTTCAGTTGTTTAGTAGCTCCAGTATGAAATGATCTAATTATCACAAGCAGCAGTAAACATGGTTAAATCCTCGATTTTGTGTCAGCATACTCTCCTTTGGACATAAATTATGCAGGAAGCCTTACCAAAAGTTATGAGCTGATGTGTATTGGTAGCACAGTGCCTTAATGCACAGCAGCCCCATCATTAATATTAGGCTTCCTTTAAATAATGAAACAAAAATAAAAATGTTTCCCAGAGGACACAAACCATAAAGATATAAAGTCAGAGTGTAGGCAAGAAAACAAGTTGTGTAGTTCAGAGCATCTTCATAAGCATTAAGCAAGCAGCCAGGGGATGTACTTGAGGGGTTTCTGTTCCACAGGAGCTTTCCCATTCACTTCTGTGTAGTTTAATATTGGAGTTGATCATACTGAAGTTCAGTTCATTGTTGCAATCTAAGGCAGTTTTACAATATGCAGGTCACTCTCATGCTGCAGATTCCTTACTGTACCAGAGTGCCTTAATCTCCTTTTTCCAGTTCATAAAGCTCTGGGAGGGAGAGAGGGAAAGATTCTACTTAGAAATGGGCACAGCTCTTATATGGGGCTAGGAAACGTCCCTGGACCCAAGTTGCCCACTGATGGCAATTCAGGGTTGGCAGATGGCAAGTGGAAGGAAGAAATGAGAACACATACACATTGAGGGTCATATCCTGGCCAGTCAGGATGAAGCCAGGGAGGGCAGACAGATCTGGGAGGACAGAAACGCTCAGAGACCCCACAATTTAAATGCTTGCTGAGGTGGAAGCACAGGAATGCCAGCAGAGACATTTTGCAAGAAGTTTTCCAAGATCATGTATGACTTCTCTCATCAGCTTCGTCAGCTCTCATTGTTTCTACCCCACTGCACTGCTAACCCATGAGCACAGGACACTCACACAGAATAGATGAGAGGTGACACCCCAAGTTCTGTGTATCACCAATGCTTGGGTGGCCTTCGAGGTTGGCCAGGTGACTGTCCCCCTGGGCTGAAGTGCCTGTGGCTTCAGGGCATCCAACTGCTCTCCATTTTATCAGCTCTCAGTGCTGGAAAGAAAAACTTGCCAAGTTTATGTGCTTGGATTGCAGCACAGTGCAAGGAAATAGGCAGACAACAGCACAGCATGGAAAATCCAATCCTTGGCCTTAGTGCCAGGCAGGATAAAAGACATCCTCTGCTTTTCCAGAGTCTGAAATTCATACACCATAGATCATTTCAAGAAGTCAAAGGGTTCTGGCCTCAAGGAAAGGGTTATCTAACATTTCATAATAGTAAAGGAATCTATTCCATATTCTGCCTAACACAGTTCAACTTCACTTCATTGCAAAGTTCTTTGAAGCCCTTGACCTCTACTTTCTGAAACAGAAGAAGAGTAGGCAAACATACGTTCAAAACAGATTATGATATTCAGCTACTCCTAGAAAATTCTCTATGCAGCAACAGTAGATCAAATTATTTTCATTATATCATTTGGTCACAAAGAATAGTGACATAATTAGGGAGCTAAATAGCAACAGTTTCCTTCTGGTAAATTTGCTGTAGCTAATTTTGTTAATAAGAGTGATAATTGTTTTACGCTCATTTGATATGTTAAGTTTACCTAATACTAAAACCAATCAGAACCTTTAAATTAATTTTTGTTTCATTTCCAAAGGAATCAATGTCATTATTAATCATGAAAGGAGTGCCGAGTCAGAGGATGATAAATCTCCTTTGGGCTTATTTGACTTTCATATTTATGGTTTGGATAAGGTTATTATGAAGGAATTTTCAAGAAATGATTGAGGAGGAGAGTGAGCTAGGAAATACTATGCTTGGATGCTGTGCTACTATCAGCTCCAGGAAAATGCATGCAACCAGTTTGATTTCTTTAAGTTCTGCAGGCTTAAGTGTGGCGAAAGTGTTCAAAACAAAACAAACTGCTCAGACTGTCAGGCTGCAGGGCTCTAAGATGTGCATTTTTCAAACCAATATGTTCAAGGTTTACAAGAAAGCAGGAGGGGAGATCTGGGGCACAGAAGTGATGGGATTTTGAATGCCTGGCACTGGTGGGTTTGCTTTTAGAGCATTTTGAAAAACATTCACTCACGCTACTCTTGCCTTTGTTGCATTTCTAGCTTCACTGCAAAAAACTTACCTCGTAGCAGCTATTTCAGCTACACTTCTACAAGTGGCTCTGTGGTAATGCGGTGAAATGTCCTGAATAAACGCGTCCAGTTTGCACAAAGTGCTGCCCACATCGCTTTTTACATGCTTTGACAGGATAAGGTCAATGCCCACTGGCTCTGCAAGCAGTGGAGGGTGTCACCAACTCTGCTGCTGTCCCTGTGATGTTCCTGCTCGGCTGTGGGAGGTGGCAGTCCTTGGTTCCTGTGCCGAGGAGCTTCATGCTCACCCTCTCACCATTAACGCCTTTCTTTAAGAGACAGCACAAACAGTGCTCTCAGTTTAAGTGCAGTACTGGATTCTTCTATTGTCTTGAAAGAGAAAACACGTGGCATGTTATGCTGAGATGTCAGTAATCAGATTTTTTTCCTAGAACTCATCATGCTTTCTGCTGAAAAAGGTTTTTTAATCAAACCTGAAAGCAAATCATGCTTGGATGTGGATCTGAATTCTGCCTGTATCTTTCTTTAGTTATTGAAGTAATCTCCCCAGCTTTAATATCCATTAAGAGTGTAGCAAATTCTCTTGTGCATGCATCCCACTTGAACATTGCACCCACAAAAACAAAGCAACAAAACCCAGACCCAGACACTCCCTCAACAGAGTCTGTTACAACTGCCTACCATCAAAGCAACTTTCAGCAACCTGGTTTGGTGGAAGGTGTCCTTGCCCATGGCAGGAGGGTTGGAACTAAATGATCTTTAAGGTTCTCTACAACAACAAACCCTTCTGTGATTCGACCTTTTATGAAGCACCAAATAAATGTTTTCTGAACATATATGATGGAGCACATTTCACTGATAAAATAACAGAATGTAAATCATATTGAAATAGCAAAAAAATTCATCAGCAGTCTTACAAAACCATCCTTTGTTTTTCCTCATCTTTTAAGAGACAAACCTATCAAAGAAAAATGTTATGATAATGTATTACCATGCTGAGTTAATTGTCAGTTGCAAGTTACTTAAGTGTACCTTAATGATATGTTTAAAGCCTTATTTTCAACTCTAATAGCTATTAATGGTAGCAAGAGAAAATGAAACCAATTTTCTCTAACTTAAAGTGAAGCTCTATTAAGCGTAAGTGAACAAAATTCTAAATATAACAAATTCTTCAGGTATTTCAGCTAATGGGAACCCACACTGTCCATATTTCATTCTAGGTATATACTACTTCCCAGGCAGCACTTACATAAAATCATGCAGTATTGAGTATGTCAGTATCACAAAAGTTAGATTTGTTTCCTCAAATGGTATGAAATCATTCCCAAAGACCAAGATGTCTGAACTGAAGGGAGAATGAAAATTCCCAGAGGATTAGTTCAATATGAAAACCCAAGGAGATGTTAAATCTGATTTTCAAGGATTCCTTTCTCTACAGACAGAGAACAGAGTTTCACAGATAGTTGACCTTATGGACACAAAGCCAAATTAAGCTTAAAATTTCCTAATAGCATTCAGAACATCTAGAGTTTAGAAACTCATCAAGGAAATATCTTTGGGTGCCACAAAGTCTATCCCCAAATAAATTCCATTTATTTCGATTGCTTTACTACACTCTTCTATCTGCTTCCAGACAAATGAGCGGGTTTTGGCTATCTCGTGTGATTTAAAAGAATATTATAGTCTTGAATAATTTTTTTCCCGTAAGTCAAGCAATATGACCAATTTAAGACAGAAAAATCATCAGCCTAGCTGGACCTTCTGTCCTGGAAAAGCCATGGGTGTGAACAACTAATTGCAAGGTGCTTGCACATTTTTTTAGAAAAGATGTTCTTTCCTAACACATAAATCAAAATAATTAAGATTGAACCTTTTCAATGGGAAATGGCACAGATGACAGCATGACATCTTCCCCACTATCCCATGCTGGTCTTTCAAACCTGATAATTTTATTAAGGTATTTAAGTGTCCAATAATTTCATAATAAAACACACAGAGAAAATTGTTAGTAATGTGAAAATCGGCCCTTGTCAGTCATTACAGGGTCAGCAACTTTCCTTTACATGACAAAAAGAATTTTGTACTTTCACTACTGATTTGCTTCTTGCATTAGCACTTTTGAAACAGGCCTGTGAAACCTAATTCCTCCTATTCCATTTTCATTAAGAAAAAAAATTGCAAGTCATCTTCTGTACCTTGGGAGCAAGGTACTCATTAGGAAAAGCTGTTTCACTCAGTCATCAGGTTTCAATATTCTTAAATTAAGCTACTCCTAAATCTTACAGCTATATACTTCACGTCAGTAAAATCACTTGAAAGAGGGAGATTTTTAATGCCAGAGATGCTGCAGTGTTAAATCTTCTTTGTGGCTATTCTGTTGTGCGAGATCCCAGAAATGGGGTGCAAACCTCTCAAATGATAGCACATGCTTTTTTTAATGGATTTTAAGGCTAAATTAGTTTGATTTTTTTTGCTTTTATGGCATTTAAAATCAATCATTATATAGAGAGAGATAATGTTTATAACCAAATGTCTCTACATTTACACATCTGAAAGAACATGGGCTTAGTTGTTTGTTGCTGTCCTCTAAACAAACAACATAAATAGAAGCCCGTGATAGAGTTCCTCTCTTGCTTTTCCAAAAAACCTCCTAAGACAAGGTAAACTCCCCAGAACCTGAACAATCCTACCACATGGATGTGCACATGCAGGAGGCAGTTGTGACTGGATGAAAAAGTAAATAATGAATGTGATTCCTGGAAGTAGGGGCATAACCTTTTTTTTCTTGGGAATAGAACTCTGTGCTATTTTTCTCATGTAAAAGAGGGCAAAATTCTTAATATATATGATCCCAGTATTCATGAAGATTAGTGAAGTAGATAGTAGTCAAGCAAGACTTCCAGCATTAGCTGCCACATTGCCCTCCTCTTTGTAAGGAAGGTCTCACCTGAGCAAGGATTTGAAACTTGGGTGTTCACATTAAAAAATATGATGGTTTTTTTAACCAAGCTTTCCAGGTCCGTTTGGACTCTTGCTGGTATGAGGCTGCAAAAAAATGGGTCAAAGTTCAAATGTTCTTTCCTATGAAAGCCTTTAGTAAAAGGAGAGTGATTTGTATGATTTCAAGACAAAGCAGTGTTCACACTCACTACTTTTATTATCTTTAAACCCTTGCCAAAAAAGCTGCAGATTTTCACTCGTGAAGTGAAAGAACAGAAGAGAGGAAGGAGGAAATGTTATGCTGTGTAAACAAATACTCTACCTGAAGGGGAATAAAAAAAGCACCAAAACTGCAGTTAAATATTTACACTTGTGAAGATTCAGGCAAAACATCAAATCAAGCTGTACTGTTAAGAGCCCTGTTCTCTTCCTCTCTTTTTTTTAATTTTTTTTTCCTCTTTTTGTATGTCCTTTTCTGCTGCTCCTTTCTGCATTGAGAGCTGCAGCTACAAAGAAAGTTCATCGACAAAGCCCAGAGATGGAGCTGGTGACTGTCTGTGGACTCCAGGATGGCCAAGGATCAGCCTTGTGGAAATAGTTACACCAGCCTGGATGAAGTCTTTTCATCCATTCATGTTCCTAAAAACACATCCAAAATGTTTGGTGTCCTAGGTCTTTGTTTTCCTTCTTGTGTGTTTTATAAACAGATTTAATTTTTTGGGAAGCCTCATCCTTCCTTTTAAAGTAAATAGTATGTAAGATCTAATTTTTTTCATTGATATTTGTTTGTGTGGAAAATTAAGTCCCAAATCTTTGGAGGTATGTCAGGTTGTATTTCAAGTAGACATTTAATGCAGAAAAGGTCTGGAATAAAGGTGCCCAAAATACTACAGAGTGTTCTTAAGTTCATTCTATAAAGTGTCTGTGTGTCTGATAATCACAGTAAGGCAAACTGCTGGAGTCTGTGTCTACCACCTAACTTCAGAGTAATTGCTCCTCAGCTGGGGGAAAAAATGAAGCAAACAACACAGTATTATTATTATTATTATTTTAACACTGAGGCACTAAAATCAATATTTCATAATGGTATCAAACAGTTCTTGACAGAGGGTTATACTCCTCTTGACCAAAGCAGCAGCAGTATTTTAAAATGGCCAAAAGAATTTGTTCTGAATATGTTTTGGGGAAATAAAAGAATAAACAAGTATTTGCAATTGTTTTCCATCACAATCTGTTTATTTTCCTTATTACTGCTATTTTTAAAAACATTAGCAAATAATTAAAACATTCAAAAGAATATATTTAGAAGACTGTTACATAGAAAATGACAGTTTACAGAAAGGGACTTCTCTGTATATACAGCTAATCGATAGTTTCCATACCACCAAGTCTGTCTGTGTGTTTTACTCTGAAACAAAAACTAATTTCATAATAAGCAGCTAGGGATAGAAACCAGTTTCAGTGGGTCACACTTAATCCCCTTTAATCTCTCACCAAATCAGTCACTTGCTTCAAAAAATACTTAATTGCCAAAACAAAACAATTAGTGATGTCAAACAAAGCATTGTCTTTCCACACTCTCCTTCTGGTGCATCGACATTCATCTGCCTGTCTCACAGATTCTCAAATGCTCTGACTGTCCACTCCTGTTAAAGATCAATGAAGGCATCAATCCCTCAGAAGATCTGAAAAATCTGCAAAATTAGGGCTTCAATTGGGCAGCCCTAATTAGTGGATACTTTTTAAATATTGGGCATTTCAAAAGTTTCGCAGGAGCTCTGTGCATGGTTGCCACACTTTAATATTTTTATTTTTTTTACTTTTTATGTTTTAGTAGAGGAAAAACAGCAGCTTTACCAGGACTAGAGAAGTTAAGGATGACATGGCTATCAGTGCTGCTCTGCATAGAAGACCTGCAGACATAGACTGATCTATTTTTTTGCAACATAATAGAGGGGATTTTCCATGGAGCCCCAAGAGGCACAAAAGCAAACCAGGAGCAGTGACACCAGCTGCCCAACTCAGTGCACACAAGTGCTCACAGCAGACATTTTGCCCCATCCACATTATCTGGCCTAAAATCTGAATGCTTCCCCTGCACCATCCTCAGGTGTACCTATGGCAGGAGCAGCTGGTAGCTCAGCGCCCCATATTCCTCTTTGCAGAGAAAGGGAGGCCACCATCCCTCTGTCTACAAGGTTAGTAGATTTTATTTCACATTGCCTTGAATAAACCCACTCCTAGGAAGGGCACCAGCCCAATACCAGAGCCACATGGGCAAAGTCCTGTGCTCAAGCTTCCCTAAGGGCACTGCAAAGCATAAAAACCCTATTTGGCCCCAAAATATGTATGGGCATTGTTCCCACTCACAACACATATCACCTCTGTGCTCCAGACATCATGTGCAGGGAGCTGAATATAGGTGTAAATTCTTTCCTACAGCTGCTTTATATTCCAGGGAGACATAAAAAAGACTTTAATGTAGGAGATAATCACCCTTCTCATTCCCACACTTGTGTGAGTATTATGTGAACAAACTCCTGAGAAAAATGTGTTATGGATGCTTTATGTGTTGAGCAGCTTTACTGTAACCCATAAAGCAGCTTTACACTGGTGTCAGTGATTTTCTTTGGTATATTAGTTTTATTATTGTAGCCCCCATTGTCCCTCCTCATGCATAAGGATCACCTTAAAGACCAAAGAGCCTACAATCTTCCTTAATTATATCAGTATAAATAAGATCAGAATTTTGTTATGTTGCTTCATTTCCCAGTACAGTGTCAGTTTAGGTAACTTTTCAAGTGATTTTTCCACAATGAAGTTCAATGGATTTATTTAAGTTCAATATGTTTTAATATTATATTTTCAAGAAAGGAGCAAGCCTGTTTCCTCTGGTGGCGTTTATTTTGTAGTGAATGGGCTATCACACATCAATGGGCACTCTTTAACATCTTTGTTGCCAACACAGACAGTGGATTGAGTGCAGCCTCAGCAAGTTTGCCCACAACACTGAGCTCTGTGCTGCAGTTGACACACTGAAGGGAAGAGATGTCATCCAGAGGGACCTGGAAAGGCTTGAGGGATAGTTCAAACCTCATGATGTTCAACAAAGCCAAGTGCACCTGGGCCAGGGCAATCCCAAGCACAACCACAGGCTGGGCAGAGAATGGATTGAGAGCAGCCCTGAGGAGAACTTGGGGGTGTTGGTGGACAAGAAGCTCAACATGACCCAGCAAGGTGGGCTCACAGCCCAGAAAGCCAAATGTGCCCTGGGCTGAATCAAGAGAAATGTGGCCAGCAGGTTGAGGGAGGTGATTCTGTCCCTCTACCCTGGTAGGGTCTGGACCCCAGAAGAAGTACATATCTCATGTTCCCAGAAGGAACAAGTCCAGAGGAGGCCATGAAGATGATCACAATGCTTCACAATGTTTCTCCTGTGAAGAAAGACTCAGAGAATTGGAATTCTTGAGTCTGGAGAAGAGAAGGCTCCGTGGAGACCTTATAGCATCTTCCAGAACCTGAAGGGAGTCTATAAGAGAGCTGGAGAGGGATTTTTCACAAGGGCATGAAGTTACAGGACATGGAGCAATGGCTTCAAACTGAGAGGGCAGGTTTAGATTAGATATTTTTTTACTGTGAGGGTGTTGAGACACTGGCACAGGTTGCCCAGAGAAGTTGTAAATGTGCCATCCTTGGAAGCATTCAAGGCCAGCTTGGATGGGACTTGGAGCAACCTGGGATAGTGGAAGGTGTCCCTGGCCATGACAGGGGAGTGGGAACTAAATGATCTTAAAGGTTCCTTCCAACCCAAAATATTCAGTGGTTCTATGAATTACAACAATGTAATAAATGCAATCCTTTCACTTTCTGTGAAAAACAAACAAACAAACTTTCCACTTTTTTACCACTTTCTGTGGTAAAACAAACAAACAACCCAAACATTTCTTCCCTGAAAGCTGAGTTCCTCATCTCAACCCCCAGAATTTATATTTCTCCAACTATTCAAAGTTTATCCAGGTATCCAGATACTTCACTACCCATGAAACCTAAGGGAAATTATACAGTGATTGGCTTCACAGTTATTGCAATTTGACATCATGCTTTTCAACCTCCAGGGTCTCAATTCTTACTTGAATTACACAGATTAGGTATAGTGGCACTAATGAAATCACTTTCAATTTATAGAGATGTAAAACTGTGAACAGATCCTGCCCCAAACCGAACCAGTACTGAGATATGACCCTACCAGTGGAGGCTGAACCTCTACTTGTATACCATTGTTATTTGGGGGATTAAATTGCTTTCAAATTGCAAAAACTCTGTTTTTAATGTTATTAGTTTAGATGGATGTAAACATTTAGGCTGTAAAGAGAGATTTGAATCATTAAATAGTCTTCATTTGCTTATAATCAGATTGAGAAGAAGCATTAGATCTTTGAAGCTGCTCTTAAGTGAAATAAGAGATATATGTAATGCATCGTCAAACCTGATGGTTTATATAATGCAGCTACTCATTTCTTCAAATTATCATGAAGTTAAAGAAAAAACCCCAGTCAGTCTCCACTTTTTACTACCCACCTTAATTGCTAAATACTTTCAATTGTCATTCGCCAGATCTCATTCCTAGCTGTAGCAGTGAGGAGCAAAGCAGCCTATATTAATCTCATTCAGTCATCACTTACTGCCACTTATATAATTGCATTCTAGACAAGCAAAAGGGTTTTGGAGTCTGAAAGTCATCAATAGCTCATTTTTATCTGTGCTCCAGACATGGTGAGCATCACTATGTAGGGCTAAGAATAAAACCAGCATTAGAAATAACAATCTGGCCTTTGATCTGTTTCAAACCCTTCTCTGCTGCAAGGCCTGATTTTTGCTGTAATTCTAAAAATAGGTCCCTGAAGCATGAACCCCTATTAGATAGCTAAAACAAAAACCCAACAAAAATATAAAAAAACCCACCAACAGCAAAAACCTTAACAACAACCCAAAATCAAACCAAACCAAAACCAAACCCATCTTTCTGTGGAACAGCTACTGCGAATTATTGCAGGTAGTTCAGGAGCAAATCCAGCACCAAGAGAGTGCAATTCCAGCATAATCACAGCAGGATCTGTTTACTACCTCCCTCTCTACGTTCTGATGAAAATGACACGGTAAAGTTCACAGAACTATCAGAAAAGTTTATACTTTGAAAACTAGAAAGCGATGGAGCAGTGGCAGGGATTGTCACTGGCTCAGCAAAGTCTTCCTTTCCCCTGAAGTGTGTTGACTTCACTCACTGCGTTGCACTCCCCAGGCTTTGATCCTGACAGCATCTCTCCAAACCAGGCTCCCTAATTTTACCAGGTGTGTGCATACATTTATCTTCAAACTGTTGATAAAGTACATGACTGTTATCTGGATGTGATCTTAGATCTGCAACTTCTTTGTAGGGCAGGTTCATATTATAATCATGCAAAGCAGCTTAGAAACAGTGTTTTGAAGAAAGAGACCTTAATAATTAATTCTGTCTACATAAGTCCCCTACATCACTTGTAAAATCAGTATATTAATTAGTGCTGTTTGTGGCAGTTTTACAGGAACAACAGCTTTCTCTCCCTGGTGCGCTTGTAGGAAAACCTTGTGCCACTGCACGTCTTTCTCTCCTGTGATTGCACCCCCAGAACAGCTAATAATTTTGTTTTATTAAACCACAGCATTGGAAAAGCATTTCAATGAAGTTTCAGTGCTCACTAATTGGTAAAGGCTCACCAGGGTTTTAGTTATATTCTTATGCTTACACCTGCATGTCTGCCTAAGACAGTAAGAGTCACCTGAAAGACACTTGTTACAATACAAACTAGTTAGTAGCTAAATCAAAAATAGCTTTTATTAACTGTCATTTCAGAAGGATTCCATTTCATCTGCAAGGACTCTCATGTTTATGAACGTACCACAAAACCCTGAAACAGTTTATGTTTATTTACGTCCATAACTTGCTATAAATAAAAAAATTGATTCTTAGACATAACGCTGCAATGGCTCTTCTCCAGCAGCCTTCAAAAATCCCCAGCATTTTAATTGAAGATGCCCCTTTTTTTTTTCCTCTGGTTTGGATTTTTTTAAAGCTGTATAATGCAAGAGAAAGGAGTTGAAGGAAAAAATGTTTGCTCAGTTCAAACAGCATCACATGATGGTACGTTCAGGATGGCATGCCTTTGAAAAGGCACAGTCAAAAGTCTGAAGGCTTCAGTATATTCTTCATCTAATATCTGTTTTGGATAGGACTTACAAGAGAGACTTTGCGCTTTGATCAGGGAGTTATATTTAGAAGAACTACACGAGCCAAATTATTTTTCCAACAGATTCATGCCTTGTTTTCTGTCCACTGACTACCCAAATAGGTCCCTGGATGGTGATAAATGAAGGCAGTTGCTTTAAAAAGCAGGGAAAAAAAGAAAGCATGGCCCATCACTAATCAGATAAAGCAAGAGATATTATTTATACCAATGATGTACTGTTTTCACATAGCTTCAGAGGCCTCAGTTTCTCAAAACACTGCGCTCATCTCTAAAGGCAGTGAGACTTAAACAAATGCTGACATGCTTTGCTGAAACATGGCCTTGAACCAACAGTCAAATTAAAAAAGTGCAGAAGACACCAGGCATCCTTTGAATTTTATTCCTACTTAATGGACAGACAGGCAGAGGAATAGATAAGCTACGTGACTGGAATGTGTGGGGGGCTGGGAATACAAAACAGAGAATCTGGTTCCAACATCTTTTGCAATACTACTGGGATGCACTATTTTCTTTTTTTCTTTAAGATAATATATAAATCGATTATGGTAAGTAATGAATTTTGTCACATTGCAATGACTAGCAGATGATCCTCATGGAAAGCAAAGAAGTATGTCTTACATTTTTAATTCAATGGTAAATGGCCAAGCTGCCATGTTACCCTGTTCTCCATGGGCTGAAAGTTTTTCAGAATGTCAGGACTGCTGGAGTTTTTACAGTCTGCTATCACGTTGCTGACTGTTACAGTATGGAAGGACAAATGCTGACATGACAGGGAGTCATCTCAGATAGGGTCTTCAGAGACCTCATTGTTGGTTTCTAATAAACAGAATGTTAAAATTTCCTATCTACCTCTATGCAGACAGAACCTTGTCTTGAGACAAGTGACCTCTTTCAGCCCATGAATCCTTGGATATATTTTTACTTTGCGGTCCTTCTTCAGTCTCCTAATCCCATGGATTCCTACAAAGACAGTTTTAGAAGATTTGTGGATTTTTAAAAAATGTAATTAATTTTATGACCCTACTCAGTAAAATGAACAAGCTCCTAGAAACTTGTCTGAACCCCACATTGGGATTTTTGTCAGAAACATAAAAGGTAAGTACAAATAACACACATACAAATTTTTCAAAGTCTGAATTGCAAGAAAAATCGACAGCAACTTCATATCATATCTAACACCGAAATATAGTAGTGATTAATAAATTTAAAAAAAACCCCTTCAGTAACTCTGAAAATCAAATTATTTTAAAATTATCTCTAACATTTACTTGAATTTCTTGGCACAGAGAAATCACCTGAACTATTTATTTTAGAGGAGCAACAACACTTTGGAGCAGCCTGAGGATGTGACAGGTACAAGGTCTATTATTACTCTTGGATTTAACCAGATAGAACAGCTTTCAAAGTACATTACTGATAAGGGATGGTTTGATACGAACAGCCTAACTTTATTAGAGGCTCAGCTGATTCTGAGGCCCAGAAACAAGGTAGCTGAAAATCCCCCCTGTTATCTTTGATAACTTCAGCAGTGTATAAGAACAGGAGACTGATGAGATTCTGATAAATAACAATCAGCATTAGAGGAAGGAAATCAGTTATGTACATTGTCATGAACAGATTTCCCAGTTTTTGAGTATGAGGATATTAGCTTCCTAAACATAGGCAGATTTGAAATACCAAAGCAAGGAAAACTTAAATATTTAGAAGCACTGTAATCCAAATATGGTATTAAAACAGGAACAGAACACTCCCTGTTTGTCTCAAGCTTTTCCAAGCTTTCATGACAGACCAGCTGAGGAGTTTCTTGACTTGCCGTCTTCACAGCATGTACTTGGAAGCTCAATTGGATATGGTTATTAAATAGTTCCCACCTTTAACAATCAAAACTCCAAAGACTCATTAAACTGATGAAGTTAAAGACGACAACTTTAAGTGTGGAACATTTAAAAAAAGAGAAAAATTTGCACTCCTGACTAAAGCAGGCAGAGTTACTTACAAGGAAGGCTAATCCATTCGACCTGCTAAAGCTATATTTCACATTTGATTAAAAACATGCCACTCTAAGTACACAGAAAAGGCTGGAGCATGACGGAGTCGGGCCACTCCTGCTCTAGCCAATATTTTCTGTGAACTTGCAGGGAACTGGCACAAACATTAATCTTCTTTCCATCCTCTCCCTCCCCCCGTAAAATCCACCGCTAGGAAAACACTCTCTCGTGAAGCCCGTGGGGAAGATGTCCCTGCTGAGACAGGATAAAAGACTCTTACACGACTCTTACTAGTCTGTATGGGTCCATCAGTGGCTCATATCCAGGAAAACAATCTTATAGTCTGTTGATCTGTGAAAGAGCCCTCCGCAGATTGCAAGTGACGAGTCAGCCTCGTCTTGTTCCCACTATAAACACACCTTTGCAAAATAAATATGTGACTGGCTCTTTGTGGTAGTGGTTTACCGGATTCTGTTATCCCTGTGATCACAGAAAGGTAAAAAGATAAAAAGGATTGCTGAAAAATATATCTTCTTTTATTTAATGCCCTGTATATTCTTAATTCTTTCTTAAATTCCCTGGTATTGTAAGATGCTAAATGCACTGAAAATTCAAATTGGGATCTAGCATCCAAACCACCGAAAGAAGAAATGCAGCAGACTAGAAAATGAAAGAAGAAGCCAAAAGGCAAAAAAGTCTAAGTGCAGCTGCTGGCATATTTCCTCCTTCTCTCCCTGGTTTTGCAAGTCACACTATTTTCTAATTTGCAAGGAAAGAAATTAACCTGTAACAGAATGTCACAGTCTCTGCCACACAACAGGGGTTTATTGCATTTAAGCTTCACAAAAAATTAATTGTAACTTGCAAATAAGAAGTGTATTCTCTTAATGATTTAATGGCGCCAGCTCCTTTTCTTGTATTGAGTCTGTTGAACAATGGAACCTATTTTACAACTAAAGAAAATTTTCCCAACACTTGAAATATGTTTGTTTTCTTTTAAAAGTGGAGTGTATCTGGGATACACTCCATAACTTAACCTCTTCTTGCATTGCCAAGGCTTCACATTCTTTAATCTGATGTAGTAATAAATGGATTAATAATTGGGTAGTACTGTCTTGAATAGAAAATGACAGCCATTGGAGCATTTTTGGGATCATAGAATCACAGAAAATTTAGGATTGTAAGGGACTTTAAAGAGCCCTTCCACTAGACCAGACAGTTCAACACCAAATCCAACCTGGCTTTGAACACAAAGGTTGAAGGGATGTATTTCAAAATCAAGTTTTAAATTTATTTGGCCTACATTGCCAGTTTAAAAAAAATAAAGAAAAAGAAAAAAAGAAAAGAAGATCTCAGCAGGCTGTTGAGATTGCCTGAGATACACCTTTTTTGAAATGGTGCTGGATCAGACTTTGAAAACATGAACAGCCTATAGACACCTAATTACCCCCAAGGCCTTTGGTCAGATGCATCTCTGAAGGGGTAAGATTCTACTCTTATAGATTCTATACTATTCTACTATATATATATTCAATCATTTCTTAACAATGATATTGAAAATTTGTAAAAGTAGGTACAAACGCCGAAGAAACAAAAAACCCCAAATCCTGGCATAAGAGGACGAGATTCAATTGAAAGGATCTCGTGGTCATCCTGTACTACTTCAGGACAACATAAAATTTTTGCAGGTTCTTAGGGCTGAAATAACCTAGACAAAGGTAGAATAATCCTCAGCTTCACCCCATTACTTAATTATGCAGACATTAATAATGGGGCTGAAGAAAGCGGTGTATGAGGAATCTCAAACATGCAAATCATATCAGAACTGCAAAGATGTCTGTTCTAGGGCTCCACACTACAAGCAGAAAAGTAACACATCTCCATGAAACCACCCTGAACAAAGCCAGCCTGTGGGAACTTCTTTTGTGAGTGTCTCTGGTGTTTCTTAGCTATTTGAGGTAAAGTTTTCATCTGTCAAAGGGATCAGTGACACAGAAGTGGGGAAAAACTAATTCATAAAACAGTTAAGACATCTAGTTCTTTTGGATTTGTATGCTTTTGTCTCCATTATTGACTGTAAAGGATAGTCTTGATTCCAGAATGTAGCCCCCCAAAATGTCAAGACCTCCCATTTCTTCTGTAAAAGAATGAAATGGTTTTGATTCAGCCATGAGTGCCTGTGAACAAAAGATAGATTTTTCAGAAGTACTCGAGTTGCTAAATCTTCTGGGAGCTAGAAATTTATTGGTAGTGACTAGGATACGAGGCCCTAAATGCTTAAATGTTTTTCTGCTATAAACACAAGTTGTTTTGAAAACTGTACTAAATCCAGTGCTTCCCTTTCCGTCTGTGAAATGTAATTGCTACAGGCTCACTGGAGAGAGGATATTTACTGGGCCACAGTTTAGTAAAGCTTATCTGCACAAACACACAGGTAAATTAAGGTGGTTTGACTTGGAAAAGCAACACCACATTTCGGTTTTGTCATTACACTTTCAAATAGAGGGTGCAGTAATGCAGTTGGGATGAAGCCAGTATGGGGCTTATTTTGAAGGTACAGAAAACTAACAAAACAACACAAAGAGGAAATAAGGAGCAAAATAGTGGAGGGGGAAATTATGCATTTGATTCTTCTGATGGGATAAATTCAGTCCACAGCATCCCATTCTTATAGATTTTAATTTTACAAAGATGAGTTAAGAGTGAAGTTTTCCATCAGGGCATGCTGTCAGACAAATGATAACTCTGTGTATCCCCCACCCTACTTCAACTGCATTTCCAAAATCCTAGTGTCATCACTTACCCAAACAGACTATATTGCAATACCTGAGATATTGCTGGGTCTTTTTTATAGCTTTAGTTGCTCAATGATCATTTTCCTCTAGCTTGTAAAGATTATCTATGCATTCATATTCCATAATTCTACCTTTCAGAGCTATAAAGAGTTTAATTTTGATTTCTTTGAAACCAACTTCATGAAAACTGTTTGACCATAAAAACTAATTAGCAAAGACTCTCAGTGTAAATCTTGTGCAATAGACTATAGCTGGAGGATGCAAAAAGACCATTTCTCCCATAATAACTGCAGCATTTCATCATCTTAAGCTACACAGCAATGCAAAGGTAATGACATTTTTATTTTATCTTTTTATGATGGGACTCATCAATACCACTATCCATTTTCATTTTTTTTTGAACATCTGCTTGCAATATCCAAGCAAAGTCTCTAGAGGATCATACAATCATTTTCAGATGCTAGTACACTGAAAATGAGGATTGTGAGGTCCCAAGAAGCACTGATGCCATGTAGTCTAATAAGACAAGTGTTAGCTCTGCCTTTGAATTGCTTGCATTACAGGCAGTTAAAAAAGACCTCCTAAGAATGGTGCAAGACAAAGGAATTGGCTCCTTTCTCGGAGGCAAGGCAAATTCTGTATTTAATGATGCAGGTGGTCTTTGAGCAGAAAAGAAACATAGAATGGGTTGGAAGGGACCTAAAAGATCATCTAGCTCCAGCCTCCCTTCTGAGGGGGGTTTGCCAATCTGTGCCAAGTTGATGAACCAGCTTTCAAGGAACTTTCAAGAAAGAAAATCTTGAATGGAAATTCTAATACAACACGCATCCTGGGTGACAATTTTTTTTCAGCAAATAAGACCAACGTGATTCCTGGCTGACTTATCCTCTAAGAGAAACCAAAGAGCTCTGCTGTATCAGTCACAATCCTTCTGTGGCTTGTATCACCCTCGGAGACTTAAGGAACTAAAATTGTTTAACAGCAGTTACCTGAAACTGCCTTTCTCTTTCGTGAAGACCAGAGGAGTTCAAATCTGCAAACTTTGGTGGCTGCATCAGTACTTCTTAGGGAAAATCCTCAGAAGCTTCACTAGCCATCGTGCAAGCCCTATGTTGCGTGCAATCAATTCTTTTTAGTGTTTGATATTTGCAAAGTACCAACAGTGTTCTGCACCAGCAGGTAGAGGCATGAAGAGAAATTCCTCGTCACAAAGAGATTGCCATTTAGATACACAGTGTACTGACAAAGGAGAGCGTAATGGGAAGCAAAGAGTGAGTAGAGTAATTGAATGATGCATTTAAGCATACATTTTGTTATCTCTGCGGGGTTTTATGTTTGTTTTCTTTTTGACTTATTGAATTCGGTGCTCATACTTTTCAATCATTCATTAGCTAAACAGTTCTCTTGTGGTTTGAGTAGATTAGGAAATGAGGACTGGGACAAGCTAAAACTAGGAAAAAGGTGGATATTTTGTTAAGCAGAGGCCGCTCACATCACTTCTGGAATACCTTTTGCTACTTAACCATCAACATTTACCAGGGATCTGCCTGATGAAGGCTCTGCTCTGCAGAATTAGTTTGTTTTTAACGCCAGTCAGTGCAGCCTTTGCAGGCAAGGTGGTTTCCTGCAGACACTGCAAGTTGCCCAGCCAAAACCCAGCCAACCAAATCATTGGGATTTGGAACATAAAACGAACACAGGCAGAATCTGTCTAATTAACTTGACAGATCATGGAAAATGGATGATTTTTTTTAGCATCTGTCAGTCTATTAGATATTATTCTGTGAGACAGCATAATGGAAAGGATTTATGGAATTATATTTTTTTCCCCTTTTCATAAAGAGTCAAGGGCAAGCTGCTTTCATATGACTTTAGATCTCTTCAGAGAAGGTGTCCCACTGACCACTAACTCTATGTGTGGCAAAGCTTATTTTTTCCCTTGAGCTTATTTTTTCCATTGAGTAAGAAATCATCCACACAACATATTTTAAATATCTTCCTTGGGAAGATATTACTTATTTTTTCTAATGACAGTAAAAGAAGCACTAAACAGCCATTCCAGATGAGGACATCTGCAGAACTGATGTCAATATGCAGGTGCAGCATGATGTTCAGATTCATCTAATGTCTCACTCAATACTCCATGGGAACTGTTGGTCAGCAAATGTTGCAAGTACAAAAAAAAAGCCAAATCTACATAGATGCCTTCCAGTGGAGGTATCTGTCCTGTATTTAATAATTATTCACTACCAAACTAGAGATGAGGAGGTATTTGAAATATGCAGTTTTAAGAAAAAAGGTAAAATTAAACATACATAAAACATTTGGAAAATTCCAAGTATTTAAAGTGGAAAAATTTACAGGTAGACTTTTCATCATGTTGCCCTAATTTAAAGAAAATTAACAGTAAAATGAAGAGGTTAAGTATGCGGGGATAAGATTACCTGACTGTCTCACAACTGGGACAAGAAAATATTTACAAGAGTGATTTTATCCAATTTTTTAGCAACAATGTAAGTAAACTTCTCCCAGCCAAGGCAAGCAAAGTTTGGCCCTTTTGTTCAATATGAAATGCTGAAAAAAAATCTATTAGGAAATCTTACATGGATAGCCTTAATTAGCCAATCAAGTTGTACTTGTTACTACATTATATATTATAATCTCTTGGGTCAAAAGCCACATTTCCCTGTGTGCTTGTCCCTTACTGGGCAAAAAAATATCCCAACCCACCAATCTGCCCTCATTAGTTTTCACCATCCTGCTACTGTTGCAATGAAAAAAAAAATTTCATTCTAAAAATATAAGCACAGTGTAGATTCAGGGTGTCCAAAATCAGGCTGAAATCCTGTTAGTCAATATTATTCCTTCCTGTTGGGGTGGAATTCTGTGTGAGTCTTACGTCCTCAGCAATGTCAGCTCAGGTTCAGTTCAGACTTTTAAACACCAGTGATGCCTGATCATCTTTCTGCATTGCATTCATGAAGAAAAAATTTTTCAGGACAGTACAGGTGATTTAGATACAGCTTAAAATGGAAGACACTGAAATCATCTACATTTATATTCGATGCTGATGTAAACCACAGCATGTAATATTTCCAGTTGCTACACACAAATCTGTTTGGACATTTGGTGGACTCTCCTGTCCATACCTTGTTTCAGGAGCCAATTATCCATGGCAAGGTGATTGTCATTATATGCCAAGAGGTCCTCAACTAGTGCATTAGTGGGAAAGCATCCTCATATTTAGGGTAACAGTGTCCTTTCAACTATTTTTGCAACATTTTATTTCGTATGCACCCAGAAGTAAATCAGTCACCTCAGAACATGCTTATCCAACAGGTTTGGGACTTCTTCTTGAAGGATCAGTTTAATTAAGTGTGGGGGATTTTTTTAATCTCATCTCATAACACTATTTTTTTTTTGAAGAAGAGCAAAAAAATAACTTCCAAAACAAGTATCTCACATTCTGAAAGCTCTTTTTGGAACATATGGTCTTATCCTTCAGAAATTATGAGTTCTCTTGACACAGGCTGTGACAATCAAGTTGCACATGAAGTACTGCTATATTATAATTACTCAGTTATGCCAGGCTTTTCAACAAAACTTTCCCAGAAGTTCCTGTCACTCAATTTTTAAAGTGCATTCAGAGATTTGAAGCTTTAATGAGCCTTGATAGAGTTAAGTAAAGGTCCCACCCAGCCTGTGAAGGCAATCTCTGCTCCATGCCCAGCATCTTGGCAACAGTGAGCCCCAGGCAACAAATACCAAGTCTCAGGCAGCTTCCAGAGAATTCAGAAAGCCTCAAGCTAGAAACAAAGTACCCCATGAAAATGGCATCAGCGCATTCCCATCTCCTGGGAACAGATGGATCCATGACATAAAGCTTTGTGAACTGAGAATCGAGCCAGGATGGAAGTGTGGTACCATGTTACAAACTCTGCTTGCATTTCCTCAACACCTTCCTATAAAAAGACTCATTATTGACATTATGTTAATACATTTCATGAGGGTCACCTCATAACCTCTTAACTTAATAATGGAGTAAATTTGGCTGGTGTATTAGCTAGTGCCCATGTGAGTAGCATTTTAAATCTAAATCTGAATTTAGTCCATTTGCATCTCTTCCAGATCAATTTTGTACAACTGCAAACCCTGTGTTTTAAAGAGCTGTGCCCAGTCACTTCTCTGTGAGATGCAGTGTTTCTGATTTTCTCAGCTCTCTCTTTGACATTCTCTTTCCAAAATCCAATGACTCCTCTCCCAAGGCTGCATAAGAAAAAAAAAGTTACAGTGCTAAGCTCTGACAGCTCTGACTTCAGCACAGCAAACAGAGCTACATTAAGCATATACATCACCCTAATGAAAAGTAAACACAGTTCAGGGCTGGGCATATTCTGAATAAGCCTCTGAGCAGAGGTGCTGCCCTGGCCCGGAGACTGGAGCTGCAGAAAGCAGTGAATCTTCAGTGAATCTTCACCTGGCATTGCTGCAAACTGGATCCACAGATGGGAACTCTTCATGGGTCAGCAGCCTCCAAACCTCCCACTTCTCTCGATGCAAAGAGATCCTCTGAACACACCAAGGAGATTAGCAGAGGAATAATTCCAGCCTGTGGCCAGATATTCATCCTGGGGACCTGCCAGGCTTTCTACTCAGCCAATCCATTTTTAAAGACAGTGTCTTATTAGTGCCTTACAGTTCTTGAATTACTTTGTAGAGTCTTTTTAATGAGACAGCAATCTGTCCGAGGGTATTAAGAGAGGTAAATGATAGACCTTTACTTTCTGATTCAATTACACAGGTGTATTCAAAGGTTAGAGGAATGACAGCAGACTGGAACTCAGGAAATCTTACTCGGAGCAGTTGTTGGCTACATTGTTTGGGGTAACAGTCTTGCAAATACCAGCATTTTGGCTTTAAAGAGGATGATGATCCTTTCTTCTACCTCCCCTATCAGGGAATAACTACAGTTATATTCACCTTCCTCTTCCAGTGAACAACCAGTACTCTTCCCAGTACAACCTTCAGTCTTACATTATAGAACGTTCTATATTCATGTGCAGTCTAAACAAATTCAAACCATCTGCATCAGATTTTTCTCCCATTTGCATTTTACTGACCTCTAATTAAACCAGTTCAGCAAGGTGCAATTCTTACATGCATTTTTCTCGTTCTGCTTCCTAACGTACAAGCAACATGAAGAAATAACAAATACTCCAAGAAAGGTAATTATATACTGTATTTACAACTAATGCTGAAACCCAGATGACACATTCTCACTTGACCATAGTCTTCAATTCATATGGCTAAATTTTGCCAAATGGTTCACCAAATGGTCCCACACAGTGGGACCTGCACACCACTACAGTGTATTGTATTATTTCAAGAAGATGAAAATTGTAATCCCAGTCTCACTGAAACAATGGCAAAGACAAAACTGAAACTTTTCTCCCTTAGCTCCACTTGTCTCCAACATGGACTTATGCATGGGAACCCTGATGCATAACTTCTCTTTGAGTCAGCAGTGAAAACAGACAGGAATGATTCATAACACTCCAATATGGAACTGTGGGATGAATCCCTTCACCTGAGAAGGTGGAGAGCTCAAGCTTGGCTTGCTTCAAAGCCAAGTAGGCATAACACAAACACCAACTATGAATCATGCAAGTGGGGAACCACGCGGAAGCTCAGCATCTTTCCAACGGAAATGAGGCTGTTTGCATTTTCACTTCCAGACCAGAAAGTTTAGAATTTATATTTAAGTTTTTTATTACATGCATTTCTCCTCTTCTCTTTTAGGTTGTTTTTTGTTTTTTTTTTCTGCGTATACTTCCCATAGAAAAACTGAGTCAGAAACCTCCATTCATAGTTAAATTGCAAAGTGAAAAACGTCTTCAAGGCAACCATTTGATGTAAAGCACAACACAAAGGATGAACTGTAAAAGAGAATCTTCTACCAGAAGAGCATGAAAGCATTAGTTTTCACTCCTCATGTATAATTTGGCTCCTGACCGTCAAGAAGAGGGTCCTGTCTGCAAGAATTGTGCCTTTGGGTCATAGCCATGAGGCATCATGGTTAAAGCAGCACACCCTGTCCAAGTTGCTGCTGCAGGAGCCTCTCAGCATCCTCCAACAGCCTCCCTGGGGCACAGCATGTGGCTGGATTCCTTTGGTCTGTGGATGTAGGGATTTGTGAGAAAAGACTGTAAAAATCATTCCTAGCTGGCAATCTTCCTCTAGCATCAGAAGTGCATCCAACATTCAAGAATTAGGTGTGCTTTATTTCCATTTATTATCTTTCGGTGTAGAACTCTGTGTTTCCTGCACCCAAGCTCTTCCCCAGCAAACTCCCATCAGCTGAGCAGTATCATGTGGCTGCTGGTCATGGGAGCACAAGTCACAGGTTACAGAATTAATCTGTGCAACCTCTGCACAAACCTACAAGACTCACATAAGCCCTGGAACCAACCATGCCAAAGCAGAGAAATCTCTCTGTACCACATCCCTTTGATGCCTTCCATCAATCCAGCAACATTTCAGTAATGACATACTGTGTGCAGACACAAAAATCCACACTTTAAATAATACTCTTGTTACAAATTTGTAAACATAGCTAAAGAGCAATAATACCTCCCTTCACTGCTTGCTTTTGCAACAGCTGCTGTTGCTGTTGCAGACCATCTGCAGACAGGAAGGTAACTTAGCAAATACCTCCCATATCCTTCTGCTTAATGAGCAGGTAAGGAGTGACAATCAAAAGCAGAGCTGCAGCAAGAGCTGCTCGTGCTTCTGTGTTCCCAAACTTCTAGCTCTTAGGGCTAATTTAAAGCTTTTGTTGATGAATTTGACCTGGGCTGGTTAAAGCCAACACTGCTCAACTGCCCTGCTGCTTGTGAAAGCATTTCCATGAGCACCAGAGGGATGCAGTCTAACTCAATCACTCTCTCTTCAGCCTTTAAAATAAGTGTGGTTTTATTTTTAAATATGAAGATCAGTCATTTGCTCCATCTGATGATCACTCTCAGAAGTTCTAAATTCACTGCTTGGCTTACTACCGAGCTCTCCTGAGTTCACCCTCCGGATTCTGATGCAGGGCAAGACATCCTGATGGCTTTGCGAGGAATTAGACACAGACAAGCTCAAGGAAAGGAAAAGGGCTGGGATGTGTAGAAAAGTGCTTGTTGTATGGGCAGCAGGAGGCAGCTCCAGGCGTGGGAGGTGAGAGAAGGCAGCACGCTGGGAGTGGGAGAAGGGTACAAAGAAAGTCAGCTTTGAGAGAGGAGAGTGAGGAACATAAGGAATATCATGGTGTGTGGGATGAGATGAGAACAGAGATGTAGGTTTTTGGAGAAGTTTAAAACAATTATAGGTTTTTACCATGGGAGGTTCTGTTTGACTAGATCAGAGCACTTGCTTCCTTGTTACGTGCCTTGAATTGAAGCTTTCTTTGAAAGAGCTTGCTGACACTATTCCATACTTTCAATTAACATTTTATTTAAATGCTTTAAGATAGTTTCTAGATATATTAAAAGCTTACTGATGAAATCTTGAATATAATTTACATATCTAAGTCACATTTGCATTCAATAACAAGACAGCTTTCCAGTATGGAGCGTGCCATCAATAGCCCCCTTTACTAGCATCTTGCTGAATTTCCCTAGCTGCAGCATTCATTTCAAATTCTAAAGGCTACAGATTTAACTGGGAAAAAAAAAAGGAAATGGTGATATCATCAATGATAATCATCTTTTCCAAATTTTAAGGGAATGCATTACAGAGTGCCATTTTAACATGTACATGGTTCATCCACGACTTGGACATATCCTCAGGAGTTTCACAAGAGACACAAGCCTGTTTTTTATTTTGTGCCATTAAAAAGGAGAAAGTGTTCATACCTTTCCTACAAATAAAGCAGAGAGTGTCAGTATCTTTCCACAGTACATCTGCATACTTCCTCGGGGGATTTTTCATTATAAAATCATATCTCAGTTATCAAGTCTCAGCATCATAAAGCACATATGGGATATGTGATAAAAGCCCTTTTTTCTCTTCTTTTTAATTTTTTTTTTTTTTCAGTCAGGAAACACTGGTAAAAGAGACTGGTTGTTGAAGCAGATTTTTTTAGGAAAGCACATTCTGAGAATTTCTACATGTAATGAAGTCTAAAAAACCTGGTGTGAAAAGTAAATGATGACTGATGCATTGATGCCTGGGAGCAGCAGCCCACTGGTGAGTGTTGCACTGGCAGCACTGGACAGAAGAAAATAGTGTGCAACTGTCTCTAGTTACTCTGAGATGATCTCACACAGCAAAATAATATCAAAGATGGGTTTGATGGAGGTTTTGGGCTTTTTGTTTTGTGTGTCTTTTTCTCATATTAGTGTGTTTTTTCTCTTCTTAGACTTGATGCTTCCATAAGATTTATAGAGACCATAAATTCTATAAGCCTCTAGAAGGTCAGAAGAGACCAGCTTTGATGAATACAGATTATGGGGCAGGGGGGAGACAATTTGTGGCCTTTCCTTATTTATTGGTAGTCCTTATTTCCTTATTTATAGTTTTTGTGGACTCTAGACACAATTCTTTAAATCTGTGCTTTGTCTTACAGAATAAAGTTAATACAAAGATAAATTTATGAAAGGAAACCTGTTTTTGTTTTTGGTTAATCCAATGGAAGCATGGGAGCTAAAAGTCAGAAGAAAACTGGACATTCTTATCTCTTGAAAAGGTAGAATAAGAGGAGTTATAAAATCCATAAAAGCACAGAAAACAAGGATGGAAAGCATAGCCTTATTCTCTGAAAAGAGGTTTGGGCTGGGGATGAGAATATTTTCTTCAGCTATTTCTTTCCAAGACTGCTTTTCTCAACTTTGCCAGCCTGTTTTACACTGCAGATGCCAGATAATTCCAGATGAAGAGACAAACCACTGGCTTTCTCCTGAACAACATCTCTTACACTGCTGTAAAGATAAACAACTCCTGCTTCATGTTTTCTATTACCCAGAACCATTAACAAAGCCCCACAGCACTCCACAAGCTAATAAAATATCACCAACTTCAGATAAAAAATTGAAAACCTCCTAGAGAACAGCAACCAAACTCACATGCCAGACTTTCAACATCTGCCTGAGCTCCGAATTCTTTTTGAAATGGGAGAATAACTTAAAATGTCTGCTATGTCCCTGGCACAGTAATATGAATTCATGATGGGAATCTTTTTCCCATTTATGTCACATTACCTGATGGAGCTGCTGAAGGAAGTCAATCACAAGACAAAATGGGAGGCAGAAGAAATGAGGTTGAGTCTCTACCTGCATTGCTCTAACTATACAGCACTACAAGGAAGCACAGCTGACAAAGGTTTTCTCAGTTCTTTTAAGAAACTTTTAATTTTTTTCTTTTTTAAAAAAATCTCCTCAAGTCCTTGCCATTCATCTGACATGGTTTTTTTTTTCACAAAAAGACTTCAAGCAATCAGTCTAAAACCCCTGCATTAATTCTGAGAGGTTCAGAGACTGGAGGAGTTCTGGGGTTGTGGCATGAGTTCACGCATAGCTCCACCAAATCAATATCCCCTTTAAACCACATTGCTCTTTTTCACCTTGCAAGTTTTGAAAGAGAAGACGTAAGTTGCTGCTCTAACGGAATGTTTTTCTCATATGATTTCTTTTCCCATTTCTGCATGTGCTGCATTATCCCAAGGGATTCTGTGGGTTTTTTTTTTCCCTGCTCCAGCTACAGAACAGTTATTTCCAGAGGCATTCTCCGTAACGCAGAGGGAAAGCATCAGTACTACATCATTTCTATAGGAGAAAGCTAAGAAGAAATGCCAATTAAAAGTTTCTGCTACTGTACATTCAATTCATAGTGGAATGAATATGGTCTTTGGAAATAGGAGGCAGCTGTCGAACACAGCTCTGGACACAATAGTGCAGCTCCTCTGAAGAATAGGTCATGGGGGGAAATCAATAAATAAAGTACCTTCATCATTAATCACTTTCTGAATTTTGAAATCAGACACAACATTTACAAGTTGTCCTGTCTGTCAGGTTTTTTTTTTATTTTCCAGTGTTCAGCTTGCTGCCCTTGCTTTGGTTGCACAAGTTTCTGCTGATACAAGGATCGGCTGCTGCGCCATGCCTGGAATATGCTCTGGGGTCAGAGGGGCAATATCTGTTCTGTTATTAGAGAAATTACTCAGGGCAATTTCACAGTTCAGCAAAACAGACTTATTGCCTGTATGCACTGTGTGTGCATGCCTTAACAAGCACTTAAAGTTTTTCTACTTCTGTTCCTTCGTGCAAGCATTCATCTTTACAGCGTTAGTAATGTTAGTGAGTGTGGCTTCTTTTCCTACTTAACTTTAACAAGGAATTACTACCTTGCATATAATAAGGTTTTTAAGGAGTTGGATTTCCCATATCTGCTATAAATTCAGAGACATAAAAGCAAACTCTGTGCTTTAGAGAAAAAAAACCAAAAAAAAAGCAACAGGTGGCTTTTTAGTAACCTGATTACTTTTATTATCACATTCTGAATATTCTGTGTTAGCAGCAACCATCTCTTCTTGCAGACTTCTTTCCAAATTCAATTGCTCTATCCCAGTTATCTCTGCAGAAATAAACAGGGGGAGGACCAGGGAAAAGCAATGCTATTTCTGCGATATTTTATTTTACTTATTCTCAATGAAAATGAAAAGGTCTTTTTTACAGCTGCACAGCCTGTAATGTCAGATCCAAGCAATCAGCTAAAAAAAACCCCACAGTCACTTTGCAGGTTTGAAGAAAAAAAAGGAAAAGAAAAAAGAGAAAGAAATCAATTCATGTTGTCACAGCCTATCTAGAATCATATTGTCTCCAGCCATTGATAGAAAATGAGAACATCTGGGGATTCAATTACTCATGACATGAATAATAATATTTCATTTTTGTTAAATGAAACTTTATAGTTGCAGGAACTTCTGCTTACTGCTCCATGCAATCCTGGCACGAAAGCTCCCAGCGACTGCAACAAGCCACAGTTCCTTTGGCATCCATGAGCACATCAGTGCAGGTGCATCTATCTCCCCCAACAGAAAAGCTTAAAAAAGAAACTAAATTTTAAACAGCTACTTAAAAGATGGGCTCCAGAGCTCCAAGCACTGAAGGTTTCCTAAATGTCACAGACACCTTTTAAGAACTTGAATTAATAGCCTGCTTCAGAAAAGCACAATTATCCTTTGAACCAAAGTCAGTGGCACCTGCAGTTGTCCAGCACTTTCAATTAGCACGATCCATACCTCTAAATAGTGTTGGAGCCATTTAGGGCCTTCTTTTAAGCTTCCAGTTTATGGTTCTCAGTTTATGTTTCAAGAGGATGTTACCAAAACTGAATTGCTCTGTGTTTATTCTTTCTTTATCAAGTGGAGTTGTCTATAGTCTTAGTGGCAACGTTGGGATCAAATCAGAGGATATTCATCTCACAGCAATGAGTAAGCAGCAATACTCATGCTAAAATTGCACTGACTTGTGCAATCACTTTGGTATCAGCAGGACTGTTCTCCAAAATGAAGCATATGAACCATTGTGGCATTTGTATCTAAAAGTTCAGAAGCAAAATATACAGAAAGGGCTGAAAGTTCTCTGCTTTTAGAGTTGGGTTTTTTTGTGTCAGTTAAAGCCTAGCCTTGTTTCCCCTCTTTCTTTCTCCACGGGCATTCATTAAGGTTAGATTACAGCAAAAAGCCACAATTTGCGCCCACTTTACAACACAGCTTTGCAGAGCCTTAAACGTTCCCTGCACAAAATGGTGCAGGAGCTCTAAAAGTTCCAAAGGGTCTGGATGAAAAATATTTTCCATTATAGCCCAGCGATGAGAAGCACCTCAGCAGCACTTTGCTGCTGTAGAAGTGCTGTGTAGGGCACAACTTGCAAAATGCGCTGGGAGAATGTACACAGAAAGTGGGGTAGGTCCTCTGTGGCTCCAAACTGGCAAAACCTCCCCCCAGTAAGAGAATTATCACTGTGAGATGCTGCTCCCAGCACAGGAGTTCGTGGCTCAGAGTCTGCTGCTGACCACAGGAAAACCTTAGGGGCTGCCCGTTTCCAATGGCAAGGCATAGGCAGAAAAATGGGCATCATCTCGCAGAAGAAATCTCAAGTCAGCACCCTCCAAAAATAAAAAAAAAAACAAAAAAAAAAAAACCAGGCAGCAATTACTGCTTGCAGGTCTCGTGTCTGGCTTTATGCAACATTTCTAGTCCCACTGCGCTCGTTGCCTTTTAAAAATGTGTAACGTTTATGGACTCCAGTAAAAATGTTTTTAATATAATGTAGATGAAGTATAAAATGCTAACCTTGAACACCAGGGAATGCGTTGGGGTTTTTTTTTTTTTTTAAACCTCTTTCAATAATTTACTGAGAATTGTCTAAGATTTGCTTTTAGTTTATAGCAAATCTTTTGGAAACATTCAAATAGTCACAATTTTTGTAAACGCTACAATAGCGGTGATTTCATAAATAAAAGCAATACTCAGAAGGCAGAGAATGTTGAAGAGAGCATTAAAGCAGAGTCTCTGCAGTCTCAGGAACAGCAGTGTGGGTTTCCTGACATTGCTCCCTCCGTGTCTCTTGCTACTGCTTTTCTGGGACCAATGGCAAGGATGATGCTAAGAATTCTGTATATGAGCAGTTCACTTCTAACTATTTATAAAACACATGATATAATGCTCTGTCTTATATAATACATGACACATGCCTTGTTCATGCTACAGCAAAGATGAAGCTCCTCTGCCATGTTAACAAATCTCCCCTTGACTGCAGTTGCTGGTTTGCTTCTCCAGAAACTGATATGTATACACTTCTCTTTTCCCCCCAAAATGCACTTTTACATCTGGAGTTATTCCCACAAGTTTCATCCTTTGCGCTGACCTTCTAAATAACATTATTTAGATTGTTTTGAGGGCTAAAGCGACACTTAAGTAAAGGATATGTACAAAGCACTAACTTGGAGCACAAATATTTCAACTGAGCTGGGATATAAAGTGAGGAGGGGAAAAAAGGCTTAGTATTTTAAGTTGGTTTCATTTGCTGCTTCTTACATTGAAATGGCATCTCAAAATCCACCTGTAGTGGTCCCTTTCTCTGTCTTCATTCAAATCCCTTTTTCAAAGGCTCATTTTTTGTTCAAACCCAGAAAATACCATTCTTCTGTCAGTCAAATATTCTTCACAGGCCGATGGAAATTTAACTTAAACCATCAAGATATTAAGTGGGACAGATAATGAACCTAAATAGCTGCTCAATCTTGTTAGTGTGGCCCTCATACACCTTCTGTGTTTCTTCAAGCCCTGCTGCTTAGCATTCATACTGCCTGATTTGAGACTAAAATTAGATTATAGGAATGCGTGCTTTTTACAAGAGGTCTTCTATTTGTTCCATAAAGTATTTAGTACTCTTTAGGCACTGTATAAATAAAAATAATCGTGATCTTGGAATTCACCTTCAGGAATGGAAATGAAGAGATCTAAGTCCTTTCACTTCTACTGCACATTATCCTCATCGGGCACATTTAGCAATACTTTGTAAAACAAGTTTAAAAGATGCTTGGAAGTCTGGTTAAGGTGAATAACAGGGAAAAAAAAGAGAAGGGAATGTGTCTCTAGTTTTAGAACTTCACAATAGGGAATAAAAACAAAAGCTCTAGCAGGCTTTTAAGATAAAAATCTGCTGTCAAATTCATTAACGTTTGAGAGAGATGCCTACAGTGGTTGGGTAAAAATGGTTGTGGGTTCCAAAACCACGACTCTGAGCAAAATCTCTTACATTCAGTTTTAAGAGTCAAAGGCTACATATAATTAGGAACCATTCCAGGACTGCTGTGATTTCTGAGGGCTCTGCACTGTGAGAAGAGTTTCTGTGTTCTGGGTCAGAGCTGTATCATGTCCAGCACTGATTTCTGTACGACTTTCCCCCCTCCTTCCTAGGATCTATATTTAGGGCTTAAGTATGAAATATTGAAATTTTTTTGAGGTTAAGCATGCCAATGTCCTCAAAACTCCAGCAGGCATCAGCTTACGTCACTTGGGACTTTAACACTTATAAAAGTCAGGCTGCTCACCTTAAATTAAAGCTATCATCAGGTGAAACATCTAGTCTGTGCTATTCCCCCAGGGTCTATTTTCAGGCAATGAAGGAAGAAAAACAATTCCCAAGGTTATTCACCTTGTCCTGAGATGAGGCACCTGTTTCTCTCCATTGCTCCCTGGTTCTTTGACAGAGGACTTTTGTGATAGCTAAATTTAGGCAATGTGAATCCTGCCATTGGTATCTTAGTAATTTTTGAATGCAAGTCATCAGTTAGCACATATGGATAATCACCTCTATGCTCCTTAGGCTCCTCTTAAGATTTTAAAAATATCTCTTTAGGAAGGGATCAGATTGCACATAAGTGTGTTTTAAGATTATCATTAGCTGTAAAAAACATATTTCAAAATGGCTGTAAAACAACAACAATAAAGACATGTTGACAGCTACTACAAGGAATAGCTCCATGTTGCATTTTAAGGATCTTGAAGCTTTACTTAAGAAAAATAAAACTCAGAATAGTGAAGAGACCTAGTGTATTATTTCTTCAAAACCTCCAGATTTGCTTACAATCACATCAAACTTGTTACTGTCCCAAATAATTTCTCTAATTTATATTCCAGTGCCCCAAAGGCCAAGCACCGTTGGGGTATTCCTCTACAGCAGATACAATGGGTTACAGGCAGTCCTGTCTGCAGAACAGAAAAGCAGCTCAAAGGTTAGATGAAAGAAGTATTGCTTTGAAATGAGCATCTGAGGCAAAGAGAAAAGTCAAACATCAGATTTTTTTTACTTTTTTTTTTTTTTCTTTTTGAAAAGGGAGTGATTAGTTAAATTCAAGTCTCATTTTGAAATAACTACTTTCTTTAGAAAATAGCAGGCATCCAAATGATGGAAAATCTGCTCTTTAAGACAGTTGACTTGAGAACATTTAAATATCGAGGGTTGGAATCTTTTTCTTTTCTTTTAATGATGTGGTTTAGGAAAAGATAGAAGATGATATCATTTCCAAAGACTAGCTCTGGATTGCTGCATAGAGTTTGACATTCAAGAGATTTTAATGTTATCAGCTAGCACTGCCTGCCATCCGGGATGAGCAATGTTTTCTTGACCAAGTATTTATATGCCTCTAAAACAAGAGTGAGTTTTGAGAAGGGATTTATTTCAAGGTGGAAAGCAGGAGTTCTCCATTAGAAGAGAGGGTCACAAATGGCCTGTGCCAAATACCTGCTTTATATAAGGGAGAATAAAGCTTCAGTAAACATTATGTGGAGGTATGGAAGATTCTGTCATCGTTTGGCAGAGACATGCCTGGTGTAGGCAGGTGGGCGTTCAAGGCTGACATAGCTGACAAAGCAGCTACGGTGACATAAGAGGACATGAAAACATGAGGGGTGAAAGGTATGACCTGGTGTTCTCAGAGGAAGGGAAATTGCTTGCCAGAAGATCTCAGCTGGGAGGGAGCCAAAAGAGCAAACACGGAAGGTAACCCCAACTCCCACCGTCCGTGCAAACCCAGTGAAGGCAGCAATTGAGGTGTCAGGTTGGTCTTTAGACCATGCCCCTATTACTGTCAGGAAAAAAGATTCTTTTCATTTCATAGTAATTAAAATGCTCATAGATGTTTTATTAACTCACTCTACAGAACCACATAGATTTTACAATTCATCCAAGCACTTACAAGTAGTTACTTGTGTTAGGCTGTCAAGACAGAAATGATTCAAAACCTTGTGTACTGAGCTTCTTGGAAGACATATCATTCCCTAACACAATGGTATTAGAAAGACTGCTGACAGATAGTGATCAAGAGATTTCATTTTGCTTGTCATATGGTGGGCTGTCAATTCTTCTTTCTGCTTTAGATAAAAGCTTAGTTGCATTTGATTTCAATAATGGTGAAGTTGCAGGTTAACATTTTTCAAAAGCACCAAAGTGACTTCAGTACTTAAATTCTATTTTCAAAATGCTGTAGACAGTTGAGAACAGAGCTCTCTACAGTAAATGGAACTCAGACATTATTAAAGAAATTTATGGAATGGTGGAGAATAAAACCCCAACTCAAGAGGGCCAAAGTTTGCACCCTACTCCAGACCACAGGTTTAAAGTATATTAAGTTTGTAGATTACTAAAATTCATGGACAAGCCAAAGATTTCCATTTTGAATATACTTGCTTGTTTTCAAATTAATGTATCCACTGCAGATTTCCTTCCACACTTCTAAAAAAAATTTCTAAATGACAATTTTAAGGTGACCTTCACCTCAAAATACATGACTCCCCGAGTTTTGCTCAAGATTTAAGCAGGTGATTCAGTGATATTTCTATAAAATTTTCCATGAAAAAAATATGTGCAAATTATTAGCTTGATTTTTTTTCTTCTTATTTTAAAAGCTTAGAGGAGGAAGTGACCATTTAAACTTTACTCCCCCCTTGAGTGAAATGAAAAATTGAACCAGTACATTAAAGTGGAAAAGCAGCCCAGATTTTCCTTCTGTTAATACTAACCTAGAATTAAGCAAATAAATAATCCATGCGGTTAGTCTATATTTAAAATATTTGTTCTTCTTTAAATATAAAGTAACTTTCACAGAAACAAACAGAAGTGGCTAGAGACTGAAATCATTCCTTTGAAACTGAAGCCAAGTATTTTTTCCTTTAAGCTCCAAACATCATCTCCCTGATGCCCACAGGGCTTCACACTGTGCTCCAGGACTCCAACGCCTTCATTCACTGCTCCCCTCGAATGCTGAGCTCACAGGCTGGTCCAGGAAAGGCTGGTAACAAACTTAGCTTCCTCAAGATTTTGAAAGTTTATCTCCACCCATTAATCATAATTTTTTTAATGGTGAATTCCTCAAGTTAAACTGTATTTCTTCTAATAATTTTAGTTTGCTCTGTTATTGCAGGTACAGACTATGTAATCTTGAGAGCAAACACAATCTGAAACAGAACTGCCATAGCAGCTATAGAACATCTAAAAGGAAAAAAAAAAATAGGCCAGACCTTTATTAAAATTTAAAAGTATGCCTTCGCTACACTCTTGTAAAGATCCAAATAGGGTATTCAAATCTCTAGAGATCACCAGTATAATTTCTTTATCATGTTCCATTTAAAATTTAATTATGTAGTCTACAACAAGAAGTATCTGAGTACTCTAAATAGGTCATGCAATGAACAACTTAATATTATTGTAAAGTTTTCCTTGTGAAGATCTCTTCTTTGATGTGCTGTTGCGCACAGAAAGCCTTTCTTCGAAAAAACAATATACATTCATAGCTATAATAATGTCATTTAATATAAAAATTGTAAAGCTTCTTTATCACATTTTAAGTTTGAATTTTCAATTCATTCTCTAGCCTGAGCTTCCTGAAATCATCAGAAATAACTGGTAAATTAGAACTGACACAATATAATTGTACTGAATATTTTTATATCTTTCTACAGGCAAAGTTGGTCTGTTATCTTTCCTACTAAATGATGTCCACCAACTCACATTTTTCTATTTTTGCCTATCAGTGATACACATACTTCAGTGGCAAGAAGGGTGATTTCTTCTTCCTCTTAAATATAATCATTAGAGAACCATCAGCAGTATTTAATGGAAAATGAATATATTAAAAAGCCGCCATTTACCAAGACACTTTGTTATTTGCTTTTTTTAAAAAATCCACATATATAACCTCTCTTGGTTATGATTGAAGATGAGAAAATATTTAAAATATACTCCTCTGTACTTCTGACTAATTACAGGACTTTAGGTGAGCGAATCCCTAATTTTACTTCTTTAATTAACTATGAAAAAATCAGAAGGAGTTTTTGAGAATTTTTTTTAAATTACAGCAACAACAACAATAAATAATAAATGCCACCACTGCCTCAACTTTCTTGACAGCCAGACAAAATACTCCAACAGACACATCTGTTCACTCTTGCTCCCCTTGCAGTGAAAACCCTTTCACCAGGTTTGCAAGTGCGTGAAAATGATTTGATCAATCCTGGCCACAAATATATATCCAAGAGTCATTACAGCTCTGGGAAAAGGCTTCATGCTTGCCTAGGAAAAGGAGAGTTGGATTTCCAGTGTTACAGGGAACTTGCTCTGCCTCACTAGACAAAAGACAGTGAAGGGAATCCCAGCAATGGTGGGAGAGTGGTTATTAATTTTGTCATTTCAATGTGCAACACCTAAAATTTTATAAGTTTTAAAGTGATTTCAGGGTGAAGATGCTGGAAGATGTGGTGGTGGTGGGGAAATTAGACTGTTTCACTGCTATGAATTAATAATAGCAAAACGATTCACTTGGTGTTTGAAAGAAGAACAAAAAAAATTAGATTAATACATCACAACATAAGATTAAAAACCCCAAGGAGCTGTTTGCTTAGAGAAATGCAGGAACAGGTGAATCCTCGAGAAGGCTGGAGGACAAGCCAACCTGTGCCTAGCTGGAAACATTTGTTTTAAATAATGACAGGATCATTTGGTTTAATATTTATAACACAATTACAATGCCTTGTGCACATTGCTGGTATAATCTGATTTTACTTGTGACATCTTGCTGCAGTTGAAATTAAAGCCTTGTGGTAATAATTCAAAAAGCACATTTAGACAATCATTAATGGCAAGTACCAAAAGGGATGTTTATTCAAGCACTTATGTGTCTCATTTTAACTTTAATTTGAAGCGGAATTCATTTCTGTAGTGTAAAGACTCCATGTTTCCAGTATATTAGTCCTATAATACCTCACCAAGTGAAGTTAAAGTGGAAATATTTTAGCACTAAAACCAGTAAAAGATGCAGCTAAGCATCAATATTGAGATTCTTGACCAAGGAGGTGGCTGCTCTCCTGAATCCCAATTTTATTTTGTGTGTGTGTGTGTATGAAGAAGTGAAATTATTTTGCAAGGAAGATGAACATCTTTGGTGTCAGGCAGGCCTGATCACTGGTCAGCACTTCAAACACATGGCAAAATTTCACCAGCATATTTGCTTGCACAACCCTAGAGATCAGGTGACAGTAAACCATAAAAAGAAATGTACCTATTAAATGAACAAATCATCTAAACCACACAAATTTCCACAAGCAGAAAAAAAGGGTACAATACAGAGGGGTAAGTCATCATATATAGTGAAAATATACATTTTTACAGCTTATTAACATAAAAAAGTCAACTAATATACACCACACACCCCTTAAAGAAAGGTGCATATTTTTTCTCTGCCTTAGAATCAGAAACAACTTGCACGTATTACCATGCTTAAAGAAAACTGTCCTTCCTGTTGAAATATTCTTTTTAAATTATAGATTGTTTGAACTACAATGCTGCTCTAATCAGAGGATAGCAAAACCATAATCCCACTAAAACCTCCTGCACCTCAGAGTTCCAAACCAGTGGCAGAAGGTACAAGTGGACTGAGAGCATCTTTTTTTAACTCACCAGGCATCTCTGCTAAGTGACAGATTACCATATCAGATTTTTTTGTTTCCCTTCTCTCCACCCTTTTCTCTATCTACATGATTACAGCGTTTTATTGCATCCTCTGACAATATGTAGGCAGGTCTCTCTTCAAAAACCTCTATCGCAGCCTGGGAGTCTTGTCTAGTTCTATTATTTTATGAAAAGCTTTCTCAGCACAGAAGAATTTGGTCTAAGCTGCTTTCCTGCTTTCCAAATGAAAATGCCTTAAGATCACAGCGTTTTTTTCCTCCTACCTCCAAGTTTCCCTCCTCTCATCCCTCAGGTGAAATGTAAAGCAAAAGCCAAACCACCTGCCATGGGTATAATTGCACAGCTGGAAGGAAGCCACAGCTGGGATTTTTCTCATCAGGTGCACAACTGTGCTGAGCCTCAAAGCAACTTCAACCCGTCGCTTTGAGCTGTGTGGGCTTGGCTGTGCCAGTATTTCAGTGTCATTTGTCTGTCTGTGGCATGCAGGGAGTGTTCTCCTCTCTGCATCCCCAGTTTTCAGTATCCCAGCAGTTTTCCTCAGGAAAAGGATCATATTCTGGCTCCAAAGGTCGTGCTTCTTTCAGCACCTTCCAGACATTGACACACAGATGCAGTTTAGAGCAACTTGCTTACCTTGGTAACGTTCCAGATAACTCTGTGGCAGTCTCTCTGAAAGACACAAAGGGAGGAAAACTTAGTTTGTGTTTTAAACAGCCATAAAATTTTAAAGATGCCTTTATACTGCTTGTGTTTTATAGGAGTGCAGAGACACATCCACAGTTCCGTACGCAAACGCGTCACCGGCGGATGCGATTGCCCCTCTGATCACATACAAAAGAAAGTGAAAAGCAGATGATGGAGTGTGATCTAAGGATCTCATCAGAATCAAGTTCTCCGTGGTACAATTACTCATTTTTTTTAGGCATAACATTATCGCTATTTCAAATGCCAGCACTGCATGATCTTACATAGACAAAACGTAGCACTGGGCCAATTTTCCAGTGCTGCAGCAAAAGCAAGGCATTAGACAGTTCTACAATCATGTTGTGCACTGAGAAAATACCATGTTAATGTTAAATCTTCTCATGCTGGTCTTAAACAATAGTTATTTTCCAAATATGTAGCTTTTAATTCAATTTACTTGTCTAAAATCGTTTTGTGGGTGTGCAATTTGTTTGCGGGAAGCTGAGTGCGAGATAGTGGAAGCGGGCTAATGTAGTGGTTTGTCACTTTAAAGCACAATTAAATACATTACCATTACCTGTGCACACAGTCCTTAACATACATCCCAGATCTACCACAATCATGTCCTTATTTCCCTCCCCAGCACATTTGCCTAGACCATATCCAAGTGTCAGGAAAAGAGTTGGATACCTTAATTTCTCATTTCTCTCCCATACATAGGACCTCAAAAAAACAGAAAGGAGGTATTGTCTTAGACTTGACCAGATGCCCATCTCATTCCACAATTTTCTTGTCCAGTTATAAAACTTATGTCCAATATATAAATTTGCTGCATGAAAGGTAACTGGTTAATTCTCCTGTTTGCTTCAGCTGAGATACAAACTGCAAAATTTCACCTCTGTAGATGTAACTTATGGAACAGGACAATTCTCAGTATAATATTTTCTTATTATTATTTACAGCTGAGGAAGAGAAAATCCTTTCATCCACTTTTACTGTTGGAGAGGAATCTTTTTTGTAAGGCTCGGTGGTAGTAATTAAGGTAGGTCCCAAAATCTTCCTTGCCTTAGCAATCTCCAAAACTATGGATCTCTTTGTATGGAACCAAACCTATACATTTTTGTGGCAAGAGTATAAAAATTTCTCTGTATTCTGAAGCCACTTTTCTTTATGGGGCAACTAGAGTTAATATATTAAAATCACAATAATTCAAAACTCCTCTTCAGGAGATCTTTCTAGATCCCCCATGCTTTTTGGCACCATATGAACTATGAGAGGCTATGAGGGTAACATTTTTTAAATTATAAATTATTATTTTTATGTTGGACATCCCAGAGTGACACCCAGGCTTTTTCCTTAACAGTTACACTGGCAATTGTAGTCTCCATTACAGTGTCAGAGGAGATGGAATGGTCCCTCTAAACACGCCTGGCTTTGCATTTTCAGAGTGTCTTTCTCCAAGCTGTGCAGCTTGCTGGGCACAGAAGGTTGCCTTAAACCTCCCAGTGCTTTGCTTCAAAAGGTGCAGATCAGAACTGTGTTCAGTGGTTGCAAAGAAGATTAAGCAAGAAATGAAAAATGGCTCATGCCCTTTTCTTGCATGCAACATTCAGCAACAGTCCAGCAGATATTTAAGCCCCCTCAGAAAAAACTATTTCCCACCCCAGCTAAGGCAGACAGGTACATATTTAGCAGGTGTCTGTGATGAACAAAGTCCATGATATAAATGACATCAAAGGTGAGAGCCAGGAGCAAGAGGAAGTGAATGTAAAGAGATAAGAAAATGAAATGAGTGGAGCAATACAGATTCGGTTTCTACGGGGTTATTTGATACAGCTGTACATTTTAGATATTTTATTTTCATTTAATTCCTGCGCATTGGTATCACACCGCCTTATTTTCCAAGCCCTACTCATGACTTATACAGTTTAAAGAATTAATATGATATTTTTTTGTAACCTATCAAAGAACCAAATCGCTTAATGGTTCCAACAGTCAGGACATTTTCCCCTTCCATCGTTAACCCCAGACATCACCTCTTTTCATTGAAATGTGTTTTTTTGAAGGAAAGAACCTGGATCTGGGCATCTCTTTGTTTCTTCTTCTAAAGGGGCTCCATAGCCTTTAGCTACCCATTACTGTTCTAATAACAGAATGGCATGAACCTTATTGCTTTAGGGTATGGCAGCACATTTTATGAAATAGCAGTTGCTCATCCAGCTTAAAGAGACGACCTGGCAAATCGTGGGTGGGTACTGCAGGAAGCATCAAGAAGCAGAATCATGTAGGTTTAAAAGAGGATGTTAAACTGGAACCACGCTGTCAGCTTCTGGGCAGAGCAGTGAGTGATTGGTGCATCCAAATTACTAAAGATTTTCATTCTCGTTAAATAACCCTCTCTACAAGAGAAGTTAGCGTTGTAAAAACAAGTATTAAATAGTCGATGCAGTGGTAAAAAAAATCTGAATGGGATGAGAATGTTAAACAAAGACACTGCAGCTCTTTAACATATTTTAATGTAATTAATTGCGTTGACAATTTCACATTTGGTCAGATCGAATTCCACTTTTGAGCAAAAATATGTAGGGTAACGATTTTTGAAATACAGATCCAACTCAAGTAAAATTCAACCTCGCAAGTAAAAAAAGTCTGATTACTTCCCAACTGTCCAAAGATTTCACTGCTTCTCATCAACTCAGTAAACACTTATACCATAAAAACAAATTAACCTCCCTTTAGATTATGAAACTAAAAATGTTATTTTCCCAGAAAACAAACACAATTAGCCCCACCATGCCATTGGAAATAAATGGTACATGGACTGTTGAAGATGGCTAATGTCCACGGTAAGTGTTCCTATAAATATCAGGAATTGAAACACCGCTCTATAAATATATTTCATGGGAGTTTAAAAAAGAAAATCTTTTGGAGCAAATTGCTCATCAAGAAAACCCTTAAAGTTTATTTAAAGATAATAGATACTCATTCTGTAGTCATTCAAGAAACCAAAACTAGACTTGTATAACCAATTTTCAGACCCCTAGTACTCCCCAATGACACACACAATAAATATAACTCAGAATTTACTGTATATACAGGAAACAAAAAATTCTTAGATGAAAACAAGAGGATAATACTCAAAGGGAGAATGAATATAATATCATGTATTTTTACATCCTGCCTGTGATATGAAAGGATGACCTTGAAAAAAGTGAGGATGGAAACTTGAATGCTTTGTCAGAGCTGCCCTGAATTCCACTGAAATCAGCTGCAGTGCAAATGGGATGAGCTAATGCACAGCAGTGCTAAGGCTGGGAGAGGACCTGGCTGAAGACCCTGGAAAAGCTGTTACAAGGAAGGTGACATTATGGAGGGGCAGGGCAGTATTTACAGGAAGGTAATTTACAATTTCCCAGCCTTTTGTGTTCAACTGCAAAGGACAGATATGGGACGACATGATCTGTACATACGGAAGATGTAGGTGCTGTTGAAACCAGGATGGTGCTGGCTGGGAGGTCTGCACCCCAAAATATTACACCCTCCCATGGGGTCTTCCAAAGAAGCAAAATGCAGGTTTATAAATTGTTTCTGAGACCTGACCTGCTGCAGAGGCTCTGCACTCTCGAGAGGACCACATAACTCTTATCAAAGCCCGGAGAGCCAGTGTGGGTGAACCGAGCACCACGCAGGCAGTTTGTCATTTCTCTCTACAGGATGAGAAATCCTTCCCGTAGGATTAGAGTAGGATGTATACCAAAGCAGAAAAGTATAAATATTTTAGTCAAAACCTTACAGCGAAGTGGAAGTGGGAAGATCTGCATAAAGATCAGCAAACAGACTTTACTGCCTAATAGTTCTGTTTAAAAAGAGTTGTTCAGGAAAAACTCTTCATAATATCTGGAAAGTGTTGTGTTTATATTAAATGTTTTGTTCACTGAGAAATCATGTGGTGCTCTGCACTCAGGCTGACTGGCAGCTGTTTTTACCCACCTACATGCAGGATTTGGCACAACACAGCTCTGAAACTTGACTCTGCAATGTTTTGCAGGTTGCCCAGAGAAGCTGTGGCTGCTCCATCCCTGGAAGTGTTTAAGGCCAGCTTGGATGGGGCTTGAAGCAACCTGGGATAGTGGAAGGTGTCCCTGTCCATGGCAGAGGGCTTGGAAAGAGATGATCTTTAAGGTCCCTTCCAACCCTAACCATTTGATGATTTTTGCTGTGTTTCTCCAGAGAAGTAAACCGAGGCACAAGAGGCAGGGCAGGTTTTAAAGAGTAGCTGAGGTCATCTGATATATACTGGGCTAAGTGCCTGAGCAAGTACCAAGTTCAAACCATACAAGTCAAGAAATGCACTTAGAAATCATCTTTCAGTTCTGCAGGATCATGACCCTTAGTGATTTGGAAGCTTTAGGTCTCCACCGAGAACAATTTTTGTTCTGAAAAGGAAAGCATATGGATTCTAGCTAAGCAATCTGTCGGGGTGCTGGGGAAGATGTAAAAAAAGGCAGCAACACATTCCTGCAATCGTGTTACCGTTCTTCCTTTTTCCATCTCACACTTTGGGGAGAGGATAAAGCCCGCCTACGGCACACAAGGCACATGAGGATAAGGGCGAAGCTGGAGAAGGGATCTGCGTGGTGTGCTGATAGGAATGCAGCTCAATGCAAGCAGAGAAGCCGCAGGATGCAGAGCAGGAGATTCTTCCCATTTGGAAAGAGAAGTCTCCTAACCCTGAGGTCTTGGTTTTAGGCGTCAGATCCAGCAGTCAACATTTCAACAAGGAGGGTTAAAAGGTCCTGTCTTCTCCAGGACAGGTGAACGTGACCTCTTTAATTCCCTGGGGTATCTAGAAGCAGCAACTTCCATTGCTTGTGCTCATTTTTCTTAAAGCAAAATAAAAAAAAATCTCAATAGGTTGAGATGATATTTCTGATTTGGGTGAAACATTCAACTCTTCACGAAAGAGTCTCAGAGCTGGCACAAATACTGATATTGCTGTAGAGGATATGTTCATAAACAGAAAAAAGTACATGTTGAAGAGAAATTAGGTATTTTGGATGATCACTTGAAAAGTTATGGTTTTTTTCCAGGAAAATCCATTGAGCATTACTGGATAATGCCAAGGATGCAGATGTGTGTAACAAATTGCAATAATGTTGATAACTAGGAAGTTCTACCTTGAAATATTTCCAAATATTTCATAAACATGAGTGGTTCTTTGCTTTGCCCCAGGGGCAAATCTGACTCGCCAGAACAAAAGACTCACATGATGCTTTTGACCACTTTTTCCTGGCTCTGCCTACACACAGACACAGCTCCACTGTCGGAGCAGCACAAGAAAATCAGAGTAGAGAATGCTCCAAAATTTGTTTTTGAACAACACCCCTCAACCAGACCACCAATAAAGCTTTTTTAATTGTAGGGTCCATGATTGCAGACACATTCCGTGCTCCTAGAGATGCACCAGCAATGTGGCAAAAGACAGCCACTAACTTAGTATAAAGCAGAAGTAAATAAAATTTTACAAAGGGATAAGAAGGATTTTCTCACTCAAAGCAGGGGAGAACAGGTGAAGAGGAACTTTAAATTAGCTTTAAAAGGGAGGTTGTATCAGGAGGTATATAATCACTGTCTTGGAGTTTCACCAAGACATGAGAGTCAATGCCTCTACCCTTGCAGAATGGTGCAGTGGGATTTTTAATGACCACAAATGGTCAGGACATTGATTTCACATTCCAGGTGAAAAATGGCACCTCCAAAGACACATTGTTGTCTCTGCTCTTCCTAAAATCACATTGGGGACTGTGTCTGCCTTGACTTGGAAGAATTAATAGTGTTTATTGAAATACCATTGTGAGACAAAAGATATTTCACTGGTCTTAAACTGGATAGTTTCTCAGATTTGTTAGCATGCAGCAACATAAACTGGCTACATTTGGATAAAATATAGGATTTAAAATCTGGAATCAGTTTCGCCATGATTACTTTGATAGATTTCAGAGAAGGCTTTGTTTTCTCCATATCACATGCTTTTTACATATCTTTTTGGTAGAATTGTTCCCTATACCAACTAGAGATCAAAATGGTCAAAACCAATTTCATCTTTTAAAACCATTAAAATATTGAAAACTGTCAAGCTTTCAAATCGATACTTCTGTAAGTATTTTATCTTTCACACAGTAAGCAGCAAATAAATACAATGCCATTTTAAAGCTTCACACCCAGCTTAGCTACCTAACAAGGATCACACATTTGCAGCAGAAATTCTGCATAAACAGACTGAATGTGCTATTTAAGTACAAGCTAAATACTCCTTTTTTAGGAAGTGATGTAACAAGTTCATATGTAAAAATCTATTTCTATGCAATGTGACATTCTGGAAGATTAGCTGACTGAGATAAAGGACATGAGCAAACATGCTTGTTGTTTTCTCCCACGATTATTTTTAAAAGCTGCATTTTTCAGTGTTCTAAATTTGCTACTTCTGAATTTTTTGTTCCTCCTTAGGTATGAGGAAAGAAAACTCTATGTATTCAGTGTTAACCACCTGCCACCAACACTGTTCAAGTCCAGTGTACATCCTGTGTACAAATATTACCTCAAATAACACCTGCCCTCATGATTGTGACTAGTTTATATATTTTCTTAAACATTAAGTTTTTATTTAACCTTCACCCCAACGTCTTTGAAGACAGCAATATTATAACTTGCAAGTCAAAGCATAATTCAGGCCAAATTCTCACTGCTTGTAATTTAAATACAGCTCCCAGCTAAGATTTTGGCCCCTTGTCTAACTGTCCACAAGGACATCAGATGAAATTTCTCCCTCACACATCCTTTGCTCTGGTATTAAAGAGTGAGATAGAAATTAATAGGTGGAAGAAACACAGCAATGTCCATTTTAGAGACTGGTAATGGGGGCATGGATGGAATACAATTCAGGGTCATCAGGGAGAAATTCCAGGGCATGGGGAAGAAATGAAGAAAGATCCCACTCTGGTGCTTTGCTCCAAGGTCAGACCCTGCCTTTGTGGATGTGGCTGTTGCCATGTTTTCTCAGGCAAGCCCTGCATTTTGAAAGTTAACAGCTTGGAAATGAAGGAAAAAAGCACTATGGGTACAGGATTTGGCTCTCCAGGACACAGCAAGCAGCGGGAAGAGCATGGGGGAGAATCCACCATGGTACAGACTCCAGCATCCTCACCCTGTCAGTACAGGAAGAGAAAGAAGTGATGCACAGGCAACTGCCTCAGGGAGCTCAGTAGGAGGAAAATACCCTCTGTCTCTCTCCAAAATGAGAAGAAAGATCATCCAAAACAGAGCAGATGTTCCTCCCCATATGCTCATTGAACCTGCTGTAATCTCCCAGGGTAGGAAATCTTACACATTTGGTATTTGACTGACCTGTAGCTCATGCTACAGTGCCACTGGTGCAGTGTTACTTTAGCACCACCTCTTCTCACTGTGCCAAGGAAAGGAGGGGAATCACACCCAAAGTCTCAGCAGCAACTTCAGGTCAAACTTAGTTGAACAAATATAGAACTGCAGGAGAATTCTGGGCCATCTGCTAATTCTACAGAAGAATTATGGAGTCATAAAATGGTTTGGGCTGGAAGATCATCCCATGGGCAAGGAACCTTCTACTAGACAGGGTTGCTCAAAGCCCCATCCAACCCAGCCTTGAACACTTCCAGGGAGGGGCCATCCACAGCTTCTCTGGGCAACCTGTGCCAGGGCCTCACCACCCTCACCGGGAAGAATTTCTTCCTAATATCTGATATAAGTCTACCCTCTTCAGTTTAAATCTGTCATCCCTTCTATCACAACATTCCCCAATAAAGAGTCCCTCCTCTTTCTTTCATATCCTCTCTGGTACTGGAAGGTGCCATAGGGCTGCATGGAGCCTTCTCTTCTCCAGGCTGAGCAACCCCAAGAAATCAAACATTCACAAGGTTACGTGAGATATATGCAAAAAGACATAGAAATTATTTGGGTTCTATAGATGGTGGCAGCCTAGATGATTTCCTTGGTTTCTGACATGTTGAACAGGGCTTCACTAAGTATATTCTGATATTTAAGTCTGACTTGTGTAGGGTGAGAGACCCAGTTATGTGTACAATCTACACAAGTGTCTTTGTGATGAGCCATTGGTTGGGTCAAATGTGGTTTTCCTCAGTGATGAATGCTAAAAAGAGTAAGCCACCCCAATAACTGTTTCCTATTGAATGCCCACACCTCACTCTTCCTGCCCATATTTCCCTCACAAATCTCACAATGCCAACAGTTCAAAACTCTTGTGTTCCCTGGTCCCAGATGCTTTCACTAATATACACAAACTTCAAGCCACTCAAAAAGTTTGGAGGCTTTATTTAAACTTATTTCAGAGAAGTAACTCTTGATTCTCTTCCAAGAAATGCCAAGCTTGAAAATGGTATCTCATCCCAGTCTCAAAATACTTTACTGAAGTTAAACAACTTGGATACTTCAGCTATTATGTATTCAAATTGTTACTCATTTTCTTAGCCAATGCAGACTGGGCTGAGACAGGCATTTGGGACTCTCTGAAGTTTTGTGAAGCTGAAGGACTTCTAGAACAAAGTGAGATGCTAAGTATAGGAACTTTGGGAGAACTTACGTAAGTTAGGAAGGGGATGGTCTTGTTTGCCAACTTCACTATGCAAAAATACAGGCACTGGCAACTACCAGGAAAAAAACCCACAAACAAAGTAAAAAAAAAATTAAAAAACCCCTAAACCAACAAAAACACCCCCAAAACCAACAATCCCCCTGAAAATCTCACAGATCTCCAGGATTTGGGTCTTCCCACTTCCAGTCTTGAGAGTGATGCATTCTCGCTGTATTTTTCCTCTCAGAAGGAGCAAATTCCAGAAATCCCACAAGGTTAACTCCTGCTGAAGTTCCGCACTGTAGGAGGGATGCTGAGCATTGTCACACACCTTACCATGGGCAGATGCAAACTCCCTTGCCTACACTGGCAGCTATGGAAACAGAAACCAGCTCTGAAAAATGCTGCCACTCCCTTAACCCTGACTCTGGAGGTTGTTAGTCAAGGTAAGTTTACTTCTTAGCCCCTTTCTGTCCTGACATTTCCCCCTTGTAATCTAAAATACAATGATGCCAGGTGGAAATATGGAATAGGAGAAATGTAGAGAGGAGTCTGTAGCAGCCTGCCAGCCAGCAGTCTGTGTCCCATTAGCTGCAGTTCAAAACAGTCCTCATACTATTTCCATAAATACTGCGGTATCTTCTGGAGTATCTCAGCATGAACTGCAACAGATGTTGGATGCTATTATTTCTTCACTCTTGCTCATTTGTTGTTCATCTGTTATTTTTTGCCTCTTTTTTTTTTTCCTCTTGCCACCTGTCTCCCCACCAATCAGAAATGTTAAAAACAACCCAGTCAAGTTTTGCTCTTATTGGTCTATCTACCACTGACCAAAATTAAGGGGACAGAAGAAGAAAAGAGATTAAGATCTAACTCCCTGTCTTATTTCTGACCTTAAAAGGATGGGTTGAGTTTATTTTTGACAACCCTAACCAGAGAGAATAAATCTGCTGAGCTGTCCACCTCAGGAAATTGAAGTACATGAGTACTATCGCTCTCTAACAAGTCCATAAATGTTACTGAACAATACATCGATGGTGCTGTGAAATTACGATATAAAGTGTTTTAAAGTGTAAGTTACCAGTGATATAAATCTACAAGCAAGGCCTTTTCTCCCCAGCCACATCCAAACCCAAAGATGTTAAGATAGTTCTTTAATGGCAAAAACTATTAGGCTGCAATATGTAGCAGGTTCATCTATTAATCATCAGACCATTTATGTTCTGTAATTCTACCACAGTTAAATAACATGGACTACTAAGTACCTGAATCGGCTATTAGCAACCATTCCTGCTCATTAAAACTCACTTATTTAGACTTTAGCAATGGTAAATGTAACCAGCCCCGGAGGAGTGTCACAGTGCTTGGAAATGGCACATTAAGCTTCATTTACACAGCTACACTCGAAGGCAGAGGGGGAAGGGAAAAATACAGTGACGGTCCATAACAAAGCTCAGAAGCTTTTTGAAGCTGCATTAAGAAAATGACAAATCTTACAAAGAGAGCCATAAAGCTTCCTCAAGTACAACAGTTCGGCAAGGAGCTATTTATCATAGTTTGTTGAAAAGACTCCTACGTTTGATACTATTGGACTGTGAGAGATGATTATTAAATGTAATTACAGAAATAGCACAGAAATAATAGTTTATTGCAGAGCATAAGCAACACTGTATTAACAAAGAGGAGTGGGGAACATGTTCAGCATTTGCAATGGTATCGTTAGCTTTTCATACACAAATGTATACACATTTGATTCCTTGTTGGCTTCTACTAACCAGAATTATCCTTCAAGAATTTCTGATCTGGGTCAATGCATCTGTCTACACTTTGAGTGAGAAAACAGGAGCCAAAGTGGATTGCTATTTGGGTGTCAGCTTTTATTCCTTTCCTACTTAACACAGATTTATTAAAAAACAATCACAGCCCGCTGTCAAGAAATACTACTCATATTTGCTTATTAGCAGCCTCATAATAGATACATTTTTTGCTACAGTGCTGCCATTTGAAGTGAATGATTTATTTAGAACATGCCAGTTATCATGAGATTCATCACGCAGTAAAACAACAAGTTTTGATTTCTTATTTCTACCTGCAGGAATGAGTTTAATTTCTATTATACCTACACCTTGACACGTTTGCTTGTGTACCCAGCCATAAATTTTACCTTTACTTTTTGCTGTGAGTGATTTGACCCAATTTCTTTTCTCTTGAATATATCTGCTGCTCGCTCCTTGTGCATTATTGACCATCTTGGTGAAACCCCTTTTTTTAAAAAACATACAGTTCTTTCAGAGAACCTTCACAAAAACCAAAAAAACTTAGAAGCACAGCTTCTTACAACCGAGGCTATAGTTTGTACCAGCAAGCAGAGTGAAAAACCAACCCTATCTCAGCAGTTCAAAAGATCCCTTCTGGTCCACCAAGTTTTAGGCTAAATTAACTCTGCTGCTGACCCAAGACTGAAGCATTTTGCAAAACTGCTTTGGAAAGAAGGCATTCAGTGACAGATGGGCTTTATTTATTTTTGGGTAAGATGAACAGCTTAAAACAGGTTGGGAACATGAGAGAGCATCCTGGCACATCAAGACAAAAGCTGAAAGCATCTGACGTACTAAAGAGATGCAGAAATTACCGTCACAAGACCATGGCCACGTTCATCGATAACGTGGTGCACACTGACCCCTGCTCTTTCAGTAAGGACCTGTTTTGGAGCAGGAAATGCAGCAAGTAGTTCTGAAGCTCAGCAGCCTCCTTTAAGCATCTGTACTCCCTCTTTAGTTCACTGTGTAACGACAGCTTAATGTATTACAGGCAAGGCTGCACTCAAAAACAGGAGCTGAGCGCACTCAGCGGAAAGAAAAAAGTGAGGCTGTAAATCAGGTGCAAGAGAAGAAATCAGAGTCTACCTTTAGGCATTCACATTCCAGGATTTTGTTCAAAGCAGCATTTTCACATCGTCTAAACACTCACGGGTTACGTTTTCGAGGGGTTTGAATCTAAAAAAAAAACTTGTGGATAGATTGCTAACAAAGATTTCCAACCATGCTGCAGAATCCTCAGGAGCTCAGTACTGATTATATCGAGATGCTTAAGAAAAAAATCCCGTTAGCCATCTCTCTGCATCAGGAGATACACAGGGGCGTGCGGGAAAACCTCCCCTGATCACACCACATCACTGGTGCAAAAGAAAACAAGTTTTCCTTTTGAATGTTTTTGACTTGTTTGCAAAAAGACAAATCATTGCTGCAGCACTTTCCAACTGACAATTATCTTGCCGTAATAGCTGTAAAAATATAATAAAATCAACACAGATGGAATTTGAAGTAGGAGACCTAAATTACACGTAACTATATTCATAAAACTGCACCTCTGCTCAAAGTTGCTCTGCACACCACACATATGCCAGGATCTCTTAATCTGCTGCTGATGTGCTGCATATTGCGGTCGTGTGCAATTACGGTTAGCTATAATTAAGAACAATTACTACTTTTATTTCTCCACTTGTTCTTTAAAAAGCACAGTTGTAATAAAACTTCCCCCCACCCCTTTTTTTAAGGTGAATTTAATTATACATCCCTATAACATCTCAAATAATTAGTTTCTTCTGGAACAATTTTCATTTTAACTGTCAGATCTGCCATCTATAGTCAATAGAACACGTTGTAAAAAAATTCTATTATTAACCTTTTTTCACCCTGTAAATCTGCAAAAGAACTTGAGGAAATTGAGGAATTCATTGCTTGTACATTGGAAGTCCAAATCCAACTAACACCCCTTCCCCAACAATACCTTCTTAATGACGCTGAAAAATTATTATTATTATTGTACTAGCTAACTATAACAATAATAAATTAAAGCTGGATGTAAAAGGTATTTGGCATCTCTCTATATTTTATAGGCTACTTTCCAGCCCTGTTCTCATAAAAGAATTTCTCTACTGTATCTTTGTTTAGAATCTTCCCGTGATTACTAACCATGCAGACTGCAGGGAAAAGTAATTAAGTTTAATAGAAGCCACCCTCATTTTTGAAGCTGCCCTCAATTTAAGCCATAGAAGGAGAGTAATTAAATTTAATGCGTGCCACAGCTTTTAAATGAAGATATGGCATGTAAAATTCTCTCACTCTGTAATGTATCTTTTCCGAACACTGCAAAATAATTGTTGTGATGCAGAGAGACAACAAACTACAACCACAAAGTCATGTTAAGCTTTCTTTTTCTACTGGCCATCTCTTCCAAAGCAGGAGGCCTTTGTGTAGATTAAGAACAAAGTAATCTAAATCACTGGAATTGGGAAGCCTGCAGTGGCTTATCCATCCTTTGCCCACATTATCTGCTTTGATTAATTTTAGATGAAGGTCTTGCAGCAGGGCCCACCTTTCACATGTTTTTAACAGATGTAAGGGGTTTCCAGCTACAGCAGAGACTTCTGGCACAGACATTGTTTACCAAGAAACCCTCCCCCAAAGTAGCTGCAGTAGAAGTAGGGACTAATGGCATTAATTTCCAGACACAGGCACAGATCTCCCGTGTATGACTTCAGTCTTAAGTCACCAGAGGAAAAAAAAAATGGGATTAGAAAAGGCTAAGTTATTTTCCCAAACAATGGTCTTACTATTTTTACATAAAAATTTGAATTAAAAACCAGGACTAATGAAAATATTCCACCCTTGCAAAGAGGAGCTTACTGAATGAGGAGCTCTGAGGCTGAGAGTTGTTTCCCTTCTGCAGCTCTGCAGGCTCTCTCTGTATGCATAAACAAATGTTCCCTTGCAGAGAATTGCAGAAGTTTCATCAAATGATTTAACATAAACAGGGAATTTGAAGGCTTGAATTACTTACTGAAGAAGGGAGCATAGATGCCTGAAAGTCTTTGTTCAGAAGGTTAGACCAAGATCCTAAATTTATAATTAGTTCACAAAAGGGCTCCCAAACTTCTTCCATGCAGCCTCCTCTCCTGAGCACACTTTAATACCTGCTGCTAGGCTTGGACAAAACTTCTGCACTGAAAATGAGACCAGATCTGAAAAGACAAAACCTGAGACAGATTTTCAAATGTATTTGGGTCCAAAGACTCTCCCAAAAGACAAAGGAGTGGAAAAAAGAAGAAGGAAAGAAAAAGTAGGGGAAGTAAAAATAGAGAGAATAAACAGATCCTCTCTTTCAGTTTTAAAACTCACCACATATCTGCCATCTAATTTATCAAGAGAGGGCTTGTATACTCTATTTTAGCAGTGTAGAGAACTGACAGCTGATGCACACCCTGCATTGCAGGAATCTGTCTGTACACAGGTGAGACTCACATTTCATCTACAATAATTTCTTTACCAGATTATCAGAAATGAACTCTCATAATAGTAAACAAGAGGCAACCAGGGTTTGACGTCTGTCACCCTGACAAAGCCCATGATCCCATATCCATTAATCCCCAGACTGTTCAATAAGCAGATCCACACTTCAAATCTTGAAGAAACTGCTAATATAAATTGCAAGGAATTTGAGGAAAAGAGGCTGAATTTGTCGCTATTTTTAGTTTGAAACAAAGAAGATATTTGTTTATCCACATCATGACTAAAAAAAGTTGGATTTTTTTGGTTTTAAAGTAATAATATAGTGACAAAATTGCTGTTTAAATTCTAATTTTTGCTCGATTATATATTAAAGTGATCCTACCAGATCCTGAAACTAAAGCAATATGAATTTGCTATATTTATATCTAAGCTGCAAAACATTTCAACATTTACAAAGAGAAGAAAGTTCTCTGCTAATGCCAGGAGAAGAATAAACTCAAATGCCATTGCACATGATGGCTCTTAATAGCTGGCACGAGGAGAGGAGAAATGTCTCTATAACAACAGTATCGAGGAAACGTGTGTTGCAAATATCACATAACAACAAGAAAATTCTGAAAAAGGGTTTGTGGAGAGTGTTAACATGAAGACAGAACATGCACGTACTCTTAAATGCTCGGGATGGATGCAAACCAAGTCAAGCAGTGGTCTATTTCCTCCTCTCCCCTAATCTGAAATGCCTCTTCCCATCCAAACCACCTGCTGTTCATACCTTCTGCTTTTCTCACACATTTCCCAATCAATACTTAGGCCCTTCTGCTGCTGGCTACCAAAAAGACAACTCCCACTCTCCTCTAATATGCCCTCAGGAGCTTCGGTAGAAATGTGGGCTGTGGACTGGTTAGCCAGAAGATTAGGGAGAAAAAATTAAACCGAACACAAAATCAAATCTTCAGGAGCCTCTCTCCTCAATTCCCACCCACAGTGATTGCTAGGCTTAAAATACAACCCTCACCCCTCATCTCATCCTCTCTTTGAGGGCTCTGGGTCCTGTGGGGTCCTGCTGCAATTGGCAAGTGCTCCAAATGTTGGTGGGATGCAGCTCTGCCTGTGATGCCAGAGCAGCAAGGCTACCCCAGGGCACCGGCAAGTGCCACTCAACTGGTTAAAAATTGAAACAGAGCAAACGGGAAATTTTCTAACAAATGCTCTGAGATTATGGAGCACACGTTACAGCTGTAACCACCCACAGTTCCCTCCTACAGAACAGAAACACTGACAGCAAAAACCATTCACTGCAGGAGCTGAAAAATAACAAAAAATGCAGCAGTAAGGATGAGATTGAAGGCTGTAGGTATTTTCTGCAAGAATTTCTGCTAAGAAAGAGGGGAAGTTTGCAAGACACAGTGGAGGAGAAAGCACGCTCTTGGGTTTGCAAGTTCATGAGATGTGCCAGGACTGGTGCACAGACCTGCACTAGTTATGGTGTTCATCACCCATTTCTCACTCAAGAAGGAAATTATATTTTACTGTAAAATGGTGCAAGAGTGGGTGGGAAGGGAAGGACAGCTTCTTCTTTTTGTTATTAAAAATAACTAAACTAGACAAAACCTCAGATAACCTTAGTTAAAAAATTTTCCAGGTCTCCGAGGACAACAGAGCAAAGAGCAGGGATTCAGTGTGCCATTCATCAGGGAGACAGGCTGAGCCTTCTGAAATGCTCTTGAAAAAGAAAAAGTAAAAGATAAAATAAAAGAAAAAGTATATGCTTTCCACCATGAAACTAATTTTTTGTGTTCACTACTTGCAGCGATCATTCAGCTCTATGGATCAAAAAAATCCTACTGCTACAAATGTGTGTGGTCAATCAGCAGGATATTCTGTTTCAAATATGAGATCTGAAGTTGTTTCTTTGATTTTTTTTTCAAAAGTGCGACATAATTTTCCCCTTCTCCCAGTGCCAATCATGTTCAGGTAAATGTTACAGCTTCTGCAAGTGCAAATTAAAGACAATTATAACCTGGCTAACCTACTCTGTCATTAAAATGCTTGGCACAACTCATTTGCCCGTGGAATGGAGATTTGCTGCTATGATATTCACTTGAGTAGGGAAATGCTCCTCTTTAGATGCTGTGGACATGCCGATTGCTCTGATCAAAGAAGGCAAAAATGGAAGTGCTTTATGTGCCCCTGCAGGAAGGAGCACTGCAGGGTAAGTGTAAGAATTTATTGTCATGTTAGTCACTAATACCATCTGAGGAAATAGCTTCTATCTGTTCCAAAAATAGCACCTCTGCGCATGTGTGTTTAGGAAAATTAAAGATCTATCTTTCTGGTACCAAATGCTTGCAGCGACCACACCACCTGCTCGAGGGAAAAAGTAGGACCAGTGAGTTAAGAGTCTTAATAGACAGACCTTAGGGGGTACTTCCAACTGATATTAGGGGCTACTTTTGTATGACATCCAACTTAAGTCATTGCACCTCCATGGCAGGTGGAAATTGGGTGCAACTCACAGAGCTGTAAACAAATCAATGCCAAAGAGAAAAGTACTGAGAAGAATGAAAAATAACAATCAGCAGAAGTCCTTTAAAAGCAGTCTCAAATGCAGAGAACAGAAACCTCCATTCCAGCCCTCCTGTCCACAGCAGACAGCTCAACAACCGCTTATTTCCAGATGGGGAGTCTCTATTAGTGAGAACTCCCCACAGTTGCTTTATATTATATATAAATTATAGTCTCTTTGTGCCAGAAGGAACTCTTTTTGTTGCATTTACAGACAGCACAGAGCATAGCTACAGCTTTGAGGTGATGCTGTAAGTGTTTCAATAGGAAAAAAAAAAACCAGAACCAAACAAGGACTGTTTCAATACAAGTAAAAATTTCCTTATTGAAGTATTACCCTATTTTAAGTGGTTACTTGTTTAGGTTTAAAATTTTATAGTAGAGACAAAAGGACAGGGATATTTTCCCCCAGCTCAATTCTTCAGGAAGGAGGGGAATCAGAGCAGCTCTGCCATCCCGCTGAGAGGTGCAAAGCTTTCTTAGATATTATTAGTTTATGAAGCCATGGGCAAATCTCCTCATATACAGAGGGTGTGGGAGGTGTGGAGTGCACTGGCCTATTTGAACAACTGGGACATATCAGATGAATGAGTTGCAACCACCCGAAATCCTTAATAAAGCCCTGATATCCAAGCATTCGCTTATGTTTGTGGATCAGATTGCCATCAGTGAAATTCGAGCCAGAAGACAAATCCCACAAACAAAACCCCCACTCCTTTTTCATTGAAACCTGACCTTTTCATTTCACGAAATGTGTGTCAACTTAAATCTTGTCAGCCCGACCCCAATCTGTCCTGTTCCCCGATTCTGCAGAGCTCTTTGCAGAAGCCATTCCCACCCCAGGCTATGATCTCGTCAGATCTCATAAGTGAAACGGGGCCAGGTCTTTCTGGGACTGCAGGAGACACCTCTGAGGGAACCCCAGATGCTTCAGGAAGTTCTTGGTGGTGACTCTCACACGTTAATGAGCCTTGAGTTAGCACCAAACCCACGCCCCACAGCAACACCAAGGCCATGAGGCTTCTAAAACCCTTTTATATTAAATAGCAAGGACTAGAAATTAGAATAACTTTTAAAAACTCCAGAGACATCTCCCCATGTGCATGACAGTGACAGTTACATTATCCTGTCAGCTACTGAAGTTCTCACCTCATACTCTGATATTATCAACATGCATGAGATTTTGCTCATCTTTTTTAATAAAAAAGAAAGAAAAAACCCAAACACATAAAAAAGACCCCAGAACACAGCAAGTTGACTGTTCTTGCTTTTTCCCTGCTACTGATGTGGTTTATCTCCAACTTCCACATCGTTTCCTGACAGAAGTCTCAGTGGCCCTTCCTTGTTTTACTTCCAATAATGTGCCTTTTTAATTTTCTTCTATTTTTAGTTCTCTTCTAGTCTGGTTTACTCCCAGTACTCAGTACACAGTCCTCTCGCTTGCTTTTTCTTTTCACCTTTTACATCATGTTCCTCTTCCCCAGCTTGCTTTATTCTGGCAATTCTGATCTGTCTTCCTACACTTGCCTCCAGAAATACAGTTTCCTATTTCACCTCCCCTACTATCAATCAATAAAATTCAAACAGAAGTATTTTATCCATTTCACAGAACTTTTTTAGTACATCAGGGCTTTTTCACAAAGCCCAATTTTCCCCCAAACCATGTCAGCAGTGAACGTGGAAAATACATAACAGCCTAGTGCACAAAGTACCGGTATACTGCAATATTCAGCTATAACAAATTGGCACTTCAATTACTTCTTACTTCATGTCTATGTGCCACAGACTGCTCAGATAGAAGTTGTTTTGACATAGACTGCATCCTCCCTCTTATTCGGCAAGGGAAAAACACACAATGTCCCAGAAAACAAGGCCAAGCATGAAGTTGGTACATAAGGAACAGCCAGTAATTTTATGTATGACTCCCTGATAAGGGCTCAGCACAGGTATTAGTTATAATGTTAATGGTTTTAATCTTTCAGTGCTGTTTATCTGAAAGGTTCCCACATCACTGACTTGGGGTGGAGGAAAAAAGATTAAACTAGCAGGTATAACAGAGCTTGATCCTTCAAAAAGGAACTTTCAGCAGAAAAAAGAAAAACATTGGAAAAAAGATCAATTTTCAAAGTGAGTCATGGAAATCATAAATTTCTGTACTCTGTTTTAAAGTGTTTTCTACACCAACAAAAGCCCAGATCTGTCTTGTTGAGCTGTATAAAGCAAGGCAGCACATGTGAATTGTAGCTTTTTAGCTATCACTAAATAAGCTCTACTTGTTAGGTTTCTAATCACAGGATTTCCACTGTTTTCTTTGGTTATTATGTGAGATGCATTCACAGGGATCTCAAAGAACAGTTGGAGCACTACAGATATAGTATGTGTGTTCTCTGAAATTTCATTATGTATAGATTAACACCTCCAAACAGGCACCATCCCACACAATGGCAGCCAGAAGTAAAGAACAACAACAAAAAAAGCAAAGCCATAGATTTCAGACTGAAATATTTCCTTAGCTTAGGTTTTTTTTCCAAGTTGAGTTTACGTTCATGAAGAATTAACACCTTTACACTTATTTTTTTAACAAGCTGTAGATCTTTCTTTTCCCTATTATTTCCCTGAAAACAAAGAAAGATTTTTATCCAATGATTGGGAGCTGAAGAGATAAACAAAACCAGATCATGCCTTCACCAATAGATCACAGCCTCCTGTGTGTTCACTGGGAAAAAAAAAAATCACTGAGAACTTCACAAAACTCCTACTCTGAGGGCCGGTTGCAAGAGCTGAGAAATAACTTGTCCAATCACAATATTAGCATTCACAGGAAGCTCCAGAAATTACATACGCACACAGAGGGTTATTTAACTGCATGTTCTCTCATTTCCCCTGGATGAAATCGTTACCACGCTACAAAGAGATGTAATTAATTGGCACTTCAAACACACACAGACACACACAGGCCTGTCTGACCCACTCCCGTGCTCAACCACTTTGACAGCACAGACCATTTAAGTGGGGGCATTTCCTTGCCCTCCCCATCTCCGAAGCCCATCCAGAAACAATAAGTGACTCTGAATTCAGTTTTCCAACTGCATTTTGTGTTCCAGGTAGCCCTGCTCCAGCTCACGCTCATTTTGTATTGTAGAATTGTTGATGTTGGAAGAGAACGTTAAGATTATTAAGTCCAGCCATTAACCCAGCACTGCCAAGCCCACCACTAATCCATGTCCCCAAGTGCCATATGTCTTTTAAATCCCTCCAGGGATGGTGACTCCATCACTGCCCTGGGCAGGACTCTTCCAGTGCTTGACAACCCTTTCAGTGAAGAGATTTTTCCTAAGATTGAAGCTAAGCCTCCCCTGGTTCAAGTTAAGGTGGTTTTCTCTTTTCCTGTTGCTTGTTACTTGGGAGAAGAGGCCAACTCTCACCTGGCTGCACCTCCTGTCAGAGACTGATAGAGAGTGATAAGGTCACCCCTGAAGCCTTTTTTCTCCAAGCTTTTTCTCCTCCAAGCTCCCTCAGATGCTTCCCATAGNAAATCCCTCCAGGGATGGTGACTCCATCACTGCCCTGGGCAGGACTCTTCCAGTGCTTGACAACCCTTTCAGTGAAGAGATTTTTCCTAAGATTGAAGCTAAGCCTCCCCTGGTTCAAGTTAAGGTGGTTTTCTCTTTTCCTGTTGCTTGTTACTTGGGAGAAGAGGCCAACTCTCACCTGGCTGCACCTCCTGTCAGAGACTGATAGAGAGTGATAAGGTCACCCCTGAAGCCTTTTTTCTCCAAGCTTTTTCTCCTCCAAGCTCCCTCAGATGCTTCCCATAGGACTTGTGCTTCAGCCCCTTCCCCAGCTCCATTGCCTTTCTCTGGACATGCTCCAGCACCTCAAAGCCTTTCTTGCAGTGAGGGGCCCAAAACTGAACTCAGGACTTGAGGTGAGTAGAGGGGGATGATCTTACTATTAAAGACTGAGGGAAAGAAGGCATTAAATACCTCAGTCTTTTCCTCATCCTTCATCACTATATTTTCCCCTGCATCCAGTAAAGGATGGAGATTCTCCTCAGCCCTTTTTGTTGTTGCTGATGTATTTATAGAAACATTTTTTGTCCATAACGGCAGTAGCCAGATAAATTTCTGACTGGGTTTTGGCCCTTCTGATTTTCTCCCTGTGTAACCACACAACAAACATTTAGTCCTCTTGCATTACTTGTCCCTTTTTTCCAAAGGTCACAAACTCTCCTTTTTTATCTCTGAGTTCCAGCTAAGCTCTCTGTTCAGCCAGGTCGGTCTTCCCCACCAGCTCATCTTTTGACATATAGGGACATCCTGTTCCTGTGCATTTAGGATTTCCTTCTTGAAGAATGTCCATCCTTCCTGGTCAACTTTGCCCCTCAGGGCTGCTTCCCAAGGGACTCTCTTAACCAGTATCCAAAACAGGACAAAGCCTGCTCTCCAGAACTGTTCTGCTGACCCCTCTCCTTACTCCGAGAATGTAAAACTATCATTTTGTGATCACTGTGCCCCAGACGGCCTCAGACTATCACACCACCCACAAGTCCTCCTCTGTTCAGGTCCAGAGGGGCAGCTTTCCTGGCTGCCTTCCTCACCAGCTATGTCAGGAAGTTCTTCCACACACTCCAGGGACCTCCTAGACTTCTTCCTCTCTGCTGTATTGCACTTCTGGTGTACACCTGGGTAAGCTGCAGTCCCCCATGAGAACATGGGCTAGTAATTGTGAGACTTTTCCCAGCTCCTTATGAAATGTTTTGTCACTCTCTTCATCCTGGTTGGGTGGCCTANCTTTACACTTATTTTTTTAACAAGCTGTAGATCTTTCTTTTCCCTATTATTTCCCTGAAAACAAAGAAAGATTTTTATCCAATGATTGGGAGCTGAAGAGATAAACAAAACCAGATCATGCCTTCACCAATAGATCACAGCCTCCTGTGTGTTCACTGGGAAAAAAAAAAATCACTGAGAACTTCACAAAACTCCTACTCTGAGGGCCGGTTGCAAGAGCTGAGAAATAACTTGTCCAATCACAATATTAGCATTCACAGGAAGCTCCAGAAATTACATACGCACACAGAGGGTTATTTAACTGCATGTTCTCTCATTTCCCCTGGATGAAATCGTTACCACGCTACAAAGAGATGTAATTAATTGGCACTGCAAACACACACAGACACACACAGGCCTGTCTGACCCACTCCCGTGCTCAACCACTTTGACAGCACAGACCATTTAAGTGGGGGCATTTCCTTGCCCTCCCCATCTCCGAAGCCCATCCAGAAACAATAAGTGACTCTGAATTCAGTTTTCCAACTGCATTTTGTGTTCCAGGTAGCCCTGCTCCAGCTCACGCTCATTTTGTATTGTAGAATTGTTGATGTTGGAAGAGAACGTTAAGATTATTAAGTCCAGCCATTAACCCAGCACTGCCAAGCCCACCACTAATCCATGTCCCCAAGTGCCATATGTCTTTTAAATCCCTCCAGGGATGGTGACTCCATCACTGCCCTGGGCAGGACTCTTCCAGTGCTTGACAACCCTTTCAGTGAAGAGATTTTTCCTAAGATTGAAGCTAAGCCTCCCCTGGTTCAAGTTAAGGTGGTTTTCTCTTTTCCTGTTGCTTGTTACTTGGGAGAAGAGGCCAACTCTCACCTGGCTGCACCTCCTGTCAGAGACTGATAGAGAGTGATAAGGTCACCCCTGAAGCCTTTTTTCTCCAAGCTTTTTCTCCTCCAAGCTCCCTCAGATGCTTCCCATAGGACTTGTGCTTCAGCCCCTTCCCCAGCTCCATTGCCTTTCTCTGGACATGCTCCAGCACCTCAAAGCCTTTCTTGCAGTGAGGGGCCCAAAACTGAACTCAGGACTTGAGGTGAGTAGAGGGGGATGATCTTACTATTAAAGACTGAGGGAAAGAAGGCATTAAATACCTCAGTCTTTTCCTCATCCTTCATCACTATATTTTCCCCTGCATCCAGTAAAGGATGGAGATTCTCCTCAGCCCTTTTTGTTGTTGCTGATGTATTTATAGAAACATTTTTTGTCCATAACGGCAGTAGCCAGATAAATTTCTGACTGGGTTTTGGCCCTTCTGATTTTCTCCCTGTGTAACCACACAACAAACATTTAGTCCTCTTGCATTACTTGTCCCTTTTTTCCAAAGGTCACAAACTCTCCTTTTTTATCTCTGAGTTCCAGCTAAGCTCTCTGTTCAGCCAGGTCGGTCTTCCCCACCAGCTCATCTTTTGACATATAGGGACATCCTGTTCCTGTGCATTTAGGATTTCCTTCTTGAAGAATGTCCATCCTTCCTGGTCAACTTTGCCCCTCAGGGCTGCTTCCCAAGGGACTCTCTTAACCAGTATCCAAAACAGGACAAAGCCTGCTCTCCAGAACTGTTCTGCTGACCCCTCTCCTTACTCCGAGAATGTAAAACTATCATTTTGTGATCACTGTGCCCCAGACGGCCTCAGACTATCACACCACCCACAAGTCCTCCTCTGTTCAGGTCCAGAGGGGCAGCTTTCCTGGCTGCCTTCCTCACCAGCTATGTCAGGAAGTTCTTCCACACACTCCAGGGACCTCCTAGACTTCTTCCTCTCTGCTGTATTGCACTTCTGGTGTACACCTGGGTAAGCTGCAGTCCCCCATGAGAACATGGGCTAGTAATTGTGAGACTTTTCCCAGCTCCTTATGAAATGTTTTGTCACTCTCTTCATCCTGGTTGGGTGGCCTAGAACAGAAACCCACCAGGATTTCTGCCTTGTTGACCTTTCCCCTGATCCTTACCCATGAATGCTCAACTCTGCCATTGGGGAGCTGCAGACAATCAAAACCCTCCCTAACCTACCCCATCACTTTCCTTGCCTGTCCCTTCTGAACACTTTATTGCCATGCACTGCAGCACTCACGTGATGTGAGTGTCATCTCACCACATTTCTGTGGTGGCAGTTTTGGAAACGTTTTCCTGCTGCTCCCTGGTTTCCAGCTCCTCCTGTGTGCTGCTCATGCTGCAGGTGTTGCTGTAGATGCTGTTTCTTTGGGCTACTGATCCCACCACTGTTGTGGAGAGAAGCCCCAACTCCTCTGCGAGCATTCTCAGGCACTTCCACGGTTTCTAATACATCAATTGAGTTTTTGCTACCCCATGGATTTCCATGCCCTGAGGAGGTAGAACAAAAGACCTCACCAACGCACTGTTCCTCAAGCATTGGTGTGCTACCCCCAGCTTATCTCTTGTGAGCCTGGTTTCATCCCTTTCCCTCTTTCAAATCTAGTTTAAACTTCTCTTAGTGAGCCTTGCTGACTCCTGTGCAAAGTTCCTTTCCCCTCTGTGAGATAGGTGTAACCACACAATTTCCAGCAGGCCTTGTGTGATGTAAACAGATCCATGATCAAAACCCCCAAATTCTGCCAGAAACATCAGGCTCAGAGCCAGGTATCGCTCTGATGGTTCTTCCTGTTTCTTCCCACATCATTCCCTGGGGTTGGAAGGATATGGGAGAACACTACTTGTGCTCCTTGTTCCTTAACCATTTGTTTCAAGGCCCTGAAGTCTCTTTCAACCACTCTCAGACTTCTTGTTCAATTTTTTTTTTATTGTTGCCTATCTGAGAAACCAGTACTGAATAGTAATCACATTCTGGCTTGTACCAGACCCCAGCAGGACTAGGGAATTGTTCATATCCCTGTGCTTAGACCCCACAGAGTCTGCAGACAGAGAATTGTGCCTTATCTGCTCCTATGATCCAGCTAAACACAAAGATGGGAGAAAGACAATGGGTTTGCAGAGTGGCAGAAACAAAGGGGCCTGGTTACCCTTTGATTTATGTGTCAAAGTTGCCCTTCCATGCAAATTTTTGAATACCTTATACAGGTGGATATCCTGACTTTACCCTGTGGAGGCCACATTTTCTCCTCTGCAATGCCTGCTATTTTCATGGAAGTGGCAGAAGTTAAATATATCTGAGACCTCTGTGCCTGTCTAATTTGGTTGAACTGTATTAACTGCCATAAAAAGCCATAGAGACAAGAGATGGAAAAATAGGGACTGACAGATAATTCAACTATATAATCTCTGCATCTTCAGTGAATGGGAGGGAGAGAAAAAAAGAAAAGAGGAAAATGGAAAAAAAAAATAATATGAAAGAAAAGAGGATTCAAAAAATTAAAAATTTAAGAATTAAAAAAAGAATTAAAAAACCTCTGGTTACCACAACATATCAGGAATAACCAAACTCCAGGTTTTTCCTGTGGTCAGTCATTTAGACACAAACCCTTTATTGCAACATCAAAGGATGCAGAGTAGTTTGCACAGAAGAAAGGCAATAAAACCACCCCAAATATGAGAAGAAGGGCCAAAACCAACCAAAGCCAGATCTCAAATACCACAGGAAAACCCAAAACTCTCCCATGACTGGCAGCTGACAAGCTCTGGATCAAGCTGACGACCAGTCAGCCTATGATCAGTGCTTTGGGCTGACTATGACAAGTACATCATCAAATAAAAAAAATTTAAAGCATTTACTACAGCTTGAGGGTGAACTCTGCACACCCAACACAGCCCATCAATTTTAACTGGGGACCTGTGAACCCTAAAAAATTGTGGCCACCAAAACTCCACGCACGTGCTTGATTTCTTGTTGCTTGTGCTATAAGATTTCACCTCTGATCCAGCAAAGCTCTTAAGCACGTGGTTGACTTTAGGCACTTGGCAACTGCAAATGTAGGGGAAAAAAATAAAAAAATGCTTGTGCACTTAAGAGCTCATGATTTGTTAATCTTTCTGCTGCCTCTGGGCCTTTGTGAGGAGAAAAAAATCTGAAAGAAAAAAAAACCCACCAATTTTAATTCTGAGCTTCTCTATGAATATAAAGTTGGTCGCTTTGAATTCTGTCATAAACCATTATATTTAAGTGTATAAAATTGTACACCAGGCAAAGAGGCCTCTTTATTCCCTGCACTTGCTGGGGATGTAAGCAGAGGATCCAGCCTGTGCACAGAGCATCCGTGTGAAACCTCCCACCAGCAGCAAGACTCCAGCACCAGTTTTTGATCACAGTAGATCAGCAGGACGGCTAAAGATCTTTGCTGATGCTATAGAATAAAAGAAAAAAAAGGGGAAAAAAAAAATCCCAGTATTTGAAATCCAGGCCTGATCACAGAAAACTGCAAGAATTTACCCCAATTTCAAAAGGATTTGCCGAACAGGAGGCTCATGCCTTGGTTCAGCCTCGCACGCCTTGGCTGGGCCAAGACACACCATCTGCTTCCCAGCAGCATTTGCTGAAAGCCTGTGGGAGTTCTGCCTCCAAAGTGACAACGTGATGTGGCCCATTGTCCTCCACAAAGCGAGCGCCTACACTCTTAATGGATGTCATTTCAGGCAGGCATTTTGGGTAAAACAGAGTAGAAAAAAAAAGTATTTAAAAATACAGCTAAGTGAACTTGGAGCTGAGGATTTGATCTGCATTCATTAGTCATCAGCATTCTCAGAGATAAAAGATGATCCTGATTAACCTGCAGGAATTTTGAGCTATCCCCACATGAGTCTTGCATTACTGTCTCTTATTTCTGCTTCGTCTTACTGGGTGCTACTCTCTCCTCCATTCACTGAGAGAAAAGTCCATTCAGGTACATTAGTAGAGACAGAGATTTAGGATGTGCAGCTATATCATCCTGCTGCAAACTTAATAAATAATCTACAAATACTTTACCTGGCTGGAAAATTTCCAGACATGGAAAAGTTCCAGACAATGTGTTTTATACTTCATTATTTCCAGGTAAATCTCTCAGAAAGAGAAGGTTAGCCCATACAAACATATATCATGCTGATACAAATACATATTCTGTTCTCCTATTAGATTGATTTCTAGGTCAATTTGAACAGTGTAAATTATTTTGGTGAAGTATACATCGTTGCAAAACACATTATGGGATTTCCAGTGCACCTAAAGCCAGACAAAATACCCTAAATGATCTTGCTTACAGAGTTTGAAGTTAAACCCTCTTTTATCTTTTTTTCTCATTTTGTTTGTTTGTTTTAAAATTTATGCTTATATCCATATGGATGGATATGGATTGCCACATCCATTACTCCTTCCCATCACTGCAGCTGACATGGGTTATTGCATTACATATGCCAGCAGACAGACTCCTACCTCTTATAGACTGCTGCCTACGTACTACAAATGTTTATTATTCTCAATGCACCAAGTGCCAGCTAAATCAATAGTTCAAAAGCCTTGTTCAATTCAAATGGACTTTACAAAGTACTGCACTGTAATAAACACACGCAGGCAGAATGTTTCTGGAATTGCTTACATGACACAACTCCTATCACATAAAGTAATACAACCACCATGTTTTTCTGACTATGCAGAGTCCCCGTTAAGTCAAGAATGAAAATATCCTATTAATCACAGATGAATGGAGTGTATTGACAATGACATGTAGTAAATAAAGTGATAAAAGAGAAATACCATGACAAAAATCCTCACAGAGATCACTCCTAATGTGTTGGGCACTGTAGCAATTTGGACTCGTTTCCATTTCCTGCTCAGCAAAATTTCCTTCACATTAGTGGTTTTACAGGTTCCAGAGAGTTTAAAGAACCATCATGACAAAAAATGGGTACTGAATTGCAATGAAATCAATAAACCTTCTTCTCCTGTGCCTAGATCCCCTCCACATCCCCACTAATTGTCCTGATTCACAAACCATGTTGTTGGCTTGCATGAAGTTTTACCGAACCAAGACCAGGATCAAGAGATATTCAGCACCAGGATAGGCACTCCCATGAATGGACTGAAGGAGCCAGGCAAAAGGGTGACACTTCCAACATGACCTGAAATTAAGTCAGTCTGGCTTGTTTATACAGAGATGGTGGAAGATCCTAAACTTTTGCCCTAAATCGTTTTACATCATTGAGCTCAATCCAGGTCCAAGCCCAACTGAATGTTTAAAGTCAAATAGATCACAAAGATCCTTAAAACTCGAGGATTTGCTCAAATTTATTCAGGCTTTATTAAAATTCCATGCAAAATAAGAATAATAATTACCACAGGGCAAGTCGTCCTTTCTTTTTCCTGTTCTGCTAGCAGATTTCAGTCAAAACAGTCCATCTCTCTTAAAAAAGTTGGCAAAAGAGTTATCAGCCAGGGATGGCATTGTAAGTACCAGCCTGCCCACTTTCTATCAATCAGATACTACTGGCAGAGCAATAAAGAAAGACTGAGATAAGAAGGAAACATCTGTCAAGCAACATCCCAGACAAGCGAGAAAGAAGGAAAGCGGTCTGAAAAAAGAACAGGATAACAACAAAAAATTACCAGCAAGTAATTTTCCCAGTCTTGTACATTCCTTTTTCTCCCGCTCTGTGAATAGAAATTGGTCAGATAGCCCCAGCAGCGAGTTTGCTATTTGAGGCAACTTCTGGCTGAAAGGATTTTTTAGTAACAGATCATGTCTGAGGAGGCACACTTTGGCTGGTTTGACAGCTTTCAAGGCAGTTTCCCAGCACTTGAGCCACTTGAAGGCGTCACGACGCTTCACATTTACAAGGCACACGTTAGATAGCAGCAGCCAAGCTGATGTGCACAAAACACAGCAGTCCCTTGCCCCAAGGAAAAAAAAAAAAGACCTCCAGGCTTTGGTCACTTCTATGGGCACTTGAAGCACAGGAATGATTACACCCTTTATACAAAACTAAAGGTGGAAAAGGTGATGTCCAGGGGCATCTCTAACAGTTGCATAGGACAAAAAAAATCTTTTTGCATTTTCTTGAGGTTGCTTTGAGCAGCCACAGGATGAGCAGGCTGTTGAGTGCCTTGTGGTTATCACAAAACAGAGATCTGCACAAGCTTCCAATATTCTTTGGATTCTCAAGCTCATTTTATTCAAGTTTATTTATTTGCATAAGAAGCCTTTTAGGGGTGAACTTGGCACAGCACAGGAAAGGTGTGTCTGATAAATACAGGGAACTGTGTTTGTTGCCTTTTTTCTTTTTTTATAATAGTTCTTGGAATATTTTATTTTAAAACTAATAATTCCTAAATAAAGTAAAAAGAAAAAAATGCATTACGTAATTGTCTGCTAAACTGGGCATAACATTAAATTCATGCCCCTTGAGCTGTCTTCCTTCTGTCACTGGTCCTGCCTTATAATTAATATATTATGGAAATTATATAATGTAATATAATAGAAAAATATACACCCCAAATTACACAAAAACTCTACCCTCTACACTGCTGAGTTTTCTCCAGATTTGCTTTTGGTTTGGGCATACTTAGACTGGAATCTCTTACGATTTCTCTCTGGTTTACACACATAAATAGACTAAATGGAAATGAACTACAGAGGGTTTTTTCTCCGTTTCAGTTTATAAGGAATCAGTTTGTAAATACTAGAATGCAAGGCTTTTTAATTTAAAGATGATAAAAACAAGACATGAAGTATACCTAAATTTGAACTGTCAGCTCACCCACACTGCAAGACAGGAACCAGAAGAGGTTCAGGCTGGGGTTAAATAAGATTTCATGCTTACCCAGGTCAAAGTCATAAAATTTTTAAATGTATGTTTTGGAAAGACAGGATACAGGATTATCAGCTCCTTCACTTTTATTGCAAGTCCCATGGCAGCAGTTAGGAGGATGCTTTTTTTTTTTTTGTTTGTTTGCTTTACAAATGGTTTTCTAAGATTCCCTTTTTAACTGAGAAGAAAAAAAAACGACCTCCAAACCAAATGAACAATTTAACATCCATGTGTACCTTCAGGCATTTGAAAGACCTTCTTCCCAGTTTCTTCTGAGGACCCACATCATAATGTTTTGGTGAGAATCTCCTAACAGCCTTGCTACCTGTGCTGGAATGGATGGATTGCAGTCCTCATCCAGATAATGCCTGCTTTTCTCAGAACATTTTTGGATTTGCCATCACTTGGGAAGAAGGAGATACTTTTCTTGGACACTGGAGGAGAGACAGCAGGTAATTTTCAGAGTGACACTATCCCAGGGTGCACCCACGGCTCTGACCCTGGGTCTGAGAAATGAGTGACCTGGACCCTGCAGAACAGGTGCTGCTTGCAGGAGTTCAACAACTTCCAGCATCTATTTACTCCTTGTTTAAGAGTCTGGGATTGCAGGAGACCATGAATGTCCCTTAAGACACTCATTCCTCAGAGCTTACTGGATTTGGATTGCTCCTGTGTTTTCTACCTCAGGGATTTTCATGTTTTGAAATGTTTCCCACAAAACGCCACAGCTGGGAGTTAAAATATCCATTTTGGGTTCCTCCCTGCCTCACTCCAACTCCTTTCCTCTCTCCTCCTGAGGGGGAAATACAAGCAACATGGCAGCTGAGAAAGTCCTGCATCCATGGGTCCTTCTTCAGGTGTGTTATAGGAAGTGACAGTGTTTATTTTCCATTAGGAGGAAGTGCATTGCTGTGCATGGAAGGAATTAATTGCTTTCCTTTGATTACCTAAAGGCTAACCACCTGTGGGTACAATCAGCATTGTTTTCCTCTCTTGATGTAAACAAGAAAGTAATTGAAAGCCTGATGTGCACTCAGCAGTAAAAAATCAAGTAGGACAGAGAAGGTCTGCAGCAACTCTTTGGCCTGTCTTATTCTCTCCAGTGGCTACAGATAAAAGATTTAGCGTTTAAAACAAAGGAGAAATTTTCTTACAAATTGGGGTGATCTCAGTTACCAAACTGACATTATGTTCTTGAAACTGTCTGAAGAAACCCATTGTTCTCAGAGCCACAGAGTCAAGTTCAGCCATAGCTAGGTTGCAAAAAAATACTTCAAAGCTCAACCTAGGACCTTGCTCACTTGCAGAACAGGCAACGTGGAACCCTTGCCTGCACCTGATAAAAGGTGAGTTCTCGAGCTTTTAAAAAGTTTTCACAAGATTTTACAAAGTAAATTACACAAGGGCGCTGAAGAATTGTAATTTATACAGAGGTTGCTGTGGGCCACTGGCCCTGGAAAACCTGAATAAACCCTGACACTGAAACATGTTCACAGCAATAAAAACAGCAAGACTGAATGGGTGGTAAGAAACCCAGCTCTGTTTCCTTCCTGGCTCCAATCACGTATCCTATCATCCAATCAAGTTAAATGGCAAACTCAAGTGGCTGCTTCACATCATAATCTAAGAGAAAGAAACTAAATTATTAAAAAAATACAGATTTTGCACAAAGAGGTATTTACTGACAAGTATTTACTCAGTCAAGGATCTTATCATCTCCAGATACAGTTTCTCAGTGCTGCCATCTTATCTACTGGACAATACATTTTCAGTGCAATGAGAGAACTGCGAAAAAATCCTCACATGGAGATTTTTTGGGGGAAAGTCAATGTGTTTGGATATGCAGATAATGTCCGAGCACAGATTGGGTAACAGCAAAAAACCAAACAACTCTTCTTTTATTGTCTCATCAGTCAGCCAGATGGATTGGATCTTTCAGCATATTCCATTCTGGATGTTCTCCTTGTGCTTTTCCTGCATCAGCAGGGGCAGTTTCCAAAACATAGGCTACAGGCACATGACTCAAAAAGTTTTGCAATACAGCAAATTCAATGAGAAAACATGGAAGACAAATTATCATTCAAGTGGACAATATTTATTTGTTTTCATTACAGTTCAGAGTATCCAGGCTAAAAGAGTTCTTTCTGCAGGCAACTCCTAATACACCATTTCAGTGTGGATGTGGTGGGAAGATGCTGTTTTGTCTTGAAAGACATAATCAGAGGTGTGAAGGGGAAGGTGGGAAGACCACCTGGATCACAGGAGACAAAAACACAGAGCCACCATGTTTACAAAGCCCAATGGGAAATGGGAATTTTTGTTCCACAAAAGTAACTTTTTAGCACAACACTGTCTACCCAGAACTGGTGAAGTTTTGGGCAACAAGTTACCACAAAGTTTTGAGACAATTAGAGAGAGCCCAGAAGACAACAAGAGAAATGGTCCAAGTTCCAAATGCTATGACCTATAGGTAGCAAAAAATGGAAGAGCTGGGGGTGCTGTAATGATCTGGAGATCAAATGGGCAAGGGAAGCTTCAGCATCTTCAAAAGCTACAGACCTGCTTCTGTATCTTTCAAATACAGGAAAGGCTACTACAAAAAGAGAAGAAAAATATGTTCTCTGTGTCCAGAGTGACAGGAATGTGGAATTCACATAACTGGACATATTTAGTGGCAAATGTCTGGCTTGCATACTACCAGTGTCATAGGTAGGCATAAAGGTTAGATCCCAGTAAACACTGACTTTCCTTATGGTCTGTGACCCCTGGAGCTTTGTTTCACATGCATGAAGTCAAATCCTACAGTCCAAGGACAGGTGCTGTCCTGTAAAAGAGGACTAACAGCATCAGAAGTGCTTAGGTTCGGCAGCTTAGCAGATGTAGGGAGGCATCTAAAATGCAGGCAGACTGCAAGGGGAAGGGAAGAAGTAATTCATCAATTGCAGCTCAAAGATTTTCATGTTATATATAGGACAAGATTCAGAAGGATGGGAAAACTTACATGACGGCAGGGGCATTTTTTTTACATTGGGAAATTAAGATACATGGGAGCTGAATTTCTACAAAGCTGCAAAAAACCTTCTCTGCCAATCTCATATAATAAAATATAGATTTGAGGAGTAGTTAGAAGTATGCACAGTACCCAAATGATGGAAGAGATCCTAACACGCTGTCACATATAGATGACAGAAAAATCACAATTCAACAGTAAATAACTTTTTATTCTTTCACAATTATTAAGCCGGTCTGGATATCAATTTTTAACACAGATTAATATAGAGTCTGATTTGAAAATCTCTTCATGGCTGCTGAAGTAGTAACCATGGACAGGACAGCTGTGTTATTGCTCGTGCAATGGCAAGTATGTACATCATATTTCACCTAGCGTGATTGTTCACTGTTCTGTCCAATACTGCTCTCCTGCCAACACTGAATTTTTTGCCAGTTATTTTTCCTCAGCTGATTTATTCACCCCAAAGACAGATCTTTTCGCTAAAACAAAATCAAAGTGAAATCATCTGCTTCTCCATTTTCAACAGCTGTACATTCCAGTTTTATAGGGAAGGAGAAGAGAAAAAAGTATTCTGCTGGATACTTTTTTATCTACTAAAGGCAAGACACCTTACAGATAAGAAGCACCTTCAACAAGCATGGGTAAGTCCCTTATACTTTCTGGAAAACAATCTAGTGACAGGTCAGTGAATCAATGTTTTCCTCGCTGAGGTCAATACTGAGCAGTGTAGGATTTGTATAGGCAATCAGGTAGTTGATTAGATGCAGTGATCACTAATGCTTAAGCTATTTACCTTTGAGTGACTGTTCATGGAATGCTGCAAATGCTGTCTTGGTGGAAGGAATCACAGGGTGAACTTGTTATAAAGTGACCTTCTGACACCCCGCGCTTAGCGCTTCGACTAAAAGTATTTTATGTGTTTTGTGTTTGAAATACCAAGATGAAACAGTTTTTAATTCCTTTCTGGACCAGGAATTCAGAGAGAGGTCATAACAGATGGATGTGATTAGAAAAAGAGATGGGCAAATACTGCAGCAAAAGCTTTATGAAGACATTATAAGTTTACCTCACTTATAGCCCCACAAAGTAGCAAGATTTTAGGCATCCCCGTTCAACAAGGGGAGCTATTGCTTAGGTGCAAGTAGCACCCCCTGAAACAGGTCTGTGTTGCAGCTGCATTCAAAAAATGGACAAATTGAGGCACAGGAAATTAAATGATTCTGCAGAGATCAGAGACACCGTTTGTGACATTTGACATGGAAACCTGACCCCGAGCGCCAGCCTAGGAACACGAGCCAAGAACTTAAGAAGGGTTTGGTGAGGCTCTCAGCATGCAGGCGCTTACCCGCAGGGACCTCTTCACCTTTGGAGGAGAATTACGGTTTTAGGTAATGCCTGTGTCCAATTTCTGCTGAAGTCAGTTACACACAAATAAATGACCCCTTTAGTTCCACACAGAGGCTGGAAGGAGTTTAAAAAGAAAAAAAAAATAAAAGAGAAGAAAAAAAGCGTGTGGATGGAAGGAAGAAGAGGAGACAAAGGCCATCTCGCAGCACAAGGAAACAGAACAATTAAGTTTTACAAGCTCCCTTTTCCCCTGCACCCCCCATGATTAATGACCATGCTTTACTTGCCTTAAGGAGTGGGCCCAAGGCTTGTGTATCAGTTTTTACAATCTGTTTTTAATGTGGAAAGATAATAACTGTGCAAAATGGAGCAGGCTGTATAAAAATTCTCTCTGCAAATGTGATTACACATAAAACCCATAAAAATTGTACAAAGCGATAGATGAACCAAAACTGAACAGCTGTAGTTTTTCATTATTTTGGAACTGAGCAGAAAGAGTGTATGTATAGAGAATGACTTCAATTTTTTTAATCTTCTGGACTTAATTGAATTATACATCTGCTGGGAATTTAAAATTTCAGGAGGAATATCACATTTCTGCTAAATTGAATTCTATATTGCTGAAATGAAGAACTGTCTGTGAAATATTAGCAATAAGGTTGATATATTTCAATAAACCCCTAGCAGTATAGTTCAAAATAATGTGGCACAGTTACACAGGGATACACATATATAAAACTTATTACAACTAAGATCACTGGTAACCTCAAGACATTTTTAGCCCAGAGGACAAATTAAATAAAGTGTCATGGCTTTTATGTTTATTTTAGGCATTAGACAAATAAATTAATGATTTAACCACTTTGTGGCTGCTGCAGAACCACTCCTTGCATGGCTCTGCTCTATTTCATAAAATGTTTTTATTTCTGAAGAAGAGAAAAAAAACCCAATACCAAAACCCAAACCATGAAGCGTTCCAATTCTAATACTGCTGGAGAGTTCAATATTGTTTAGGGGAAAAAAATAGAAAGAAAATATGCTTGGACAGTTGTCAACCAGTGCAGCACACAGATGAAAATGAATGGATGGACTTTGCAGACAACACACAATTTTGGACATGGCATTAAGCACCACCACAAAAGCATTTTTGGAAAGATATATCAAGCTATTTTATAGTGTGAAGAAGTCATCTTAAAACTGTTTTATTTAAGTTTTATTTAAGAGAGAAAGAACATGGAGGAAAATGGAGAAGACAGGTAAAAAGCACAGTGAAGATTAACCATGTACTTCAGGTGACAGAAATAACTTCCTGGATTCACTGGAATGCTATACCTGCTGCTGAAACAGGCCCTGGCCCTTGTAGGTTCTCCATCACAACCAAAGGCAAGTGGTTTGCACACAACCTCGGTGAATTAGGACAATCTGAGCTGCTGTGGGATTACTTAAAATCTTGCTGCTGACAAGTTCAGCCCGGCAAGAACTTTGGGTTGGGGCATTTCCTCCCTCCTGTGATTTCAAAGAAAACACTCTAAGGTGTTATAAGCTCCAAGGGGAACATTCTGGCTGGGGCCAAAATGCTGCATTTGGGGCAATTCAGCACATGGCCTGATTGAGCAGGTGCAGTAAGACCTGACCTTGTGGATGAATAAATTCCACTTCTACCCTGCATGCTGCTCTCTGCATACCCCTTAAACATTGTAGGGTTAAAACAAAGAAAAACACCACTCAAATGCTGGATTATCTGCAGTGCATCAATATGGCTGTTACAAACAGCCCAAATTTCAACACATCTTATTAATACCCTGGCCAAAACCCAGTTCTCTTGTCATGTAGTGTAGTTTAAGTAGAAGGTGTCACTAAAAGAGTTTTGTTTACTTGCTGAAGAAAAAGCAAACGAGTAATGTAAGACATTGCCAACCCTATTGTTAAACATGCCAATTTCTTTTTTTGGAAAGGGTCAAGAAAGCTTGCTAAATTCTCCCTGAAGACAGACATACACCAAAAAAAAAGAAAAAAAGAAAAAAAAGAAACTGCTATTGCAACAGAACAACTTAATTAATAAACATTGATTGTGCTCATTGACTGCTGCAAATTGTATTAAATATTAACAACAACATTTTGTATATTTTATATTACTCATGAAAGTTTTATACCTTTGCCCTACAGCAGCCATAGATTTTACATAAGCTTGCAACGCAAGTGACAAACTACTAAGTAGTGCTGGGCACTTCTATAAATATTAGCTGCACATTATTATAAACAGATATAATGTCTCTAATGTACATCTGTCTGTGTTGTGAGGGTGGTGAGGCTCTGGCACAGGTTGCCCAGAGAAGTGTGGGAAGTGTCCAAAACCAGGGAAGATGGAGCTTTCAGCAACCTGGCCCAGTGGAAGATGCCCCCATGGCAGGGAGGTGGGAATTAGTTGTCCTTTAAGGTCCTTTCCAACCCAAATGAGTGATGATAAGAAGGTTATCTTCAAAACCAACAGACTTCAAGCCTGGAACTGCTGCCTTGGAACTTGGTAGCAATGCCTGGAGGTCCCAGGCTGTGCAGAGGTGGAGTCACTGAGAGTGCCATCAGGCACATCATTTCTGTGGTGCCAGCTCTGGCTTCACTTTGTTTTGTCTGGGACTATTATGTCTTTATTGATCAGGGTTGTGGAAAAACCGGAGTGATGGCTCCAGACCTGGGGACACACTGGGGACAGCAACCCTGCTGCCACTTTGCAGCAAGGCACCACACGGTCCTTGGGTGGGGGGCAACCACAGACGGGACAGACAAGCTGGTCAAAGGCTGTGGAAAAGGGGACATCTTCACTGACCTTCAAAGAAGGAAATTTCGAAGAAAATATCATTTTTCACAGTGGCTCACCGTCTCTATGCTTTTCATTAAAAATCACTTAGAGCACTCCTGCAACCAGCCCGGCTTAAAGCATCCATCCCTGCAGAGGACAGGAGCAGCTGTTGAACAGCACACAGCCATGCGATAGGGAAAGAGTTTACCACAGCAACAAAAATACTGTATCTAATCCAAACTGTGAGGGAACTGAGATAGGGAAATCATTATCCTTTCTGGAACGCTGCCAGGACACGGCCAGCACGTGTGTGAGTGTCAGACACCCACCATCTTACCAAAATAAAGAGGAATTCCACTGATTATGTGTGACCAGACCTTAAAGCATTCATATCTTGGAGAATGATAGCTGAATGTTCTTTTTTTCTATTATCTTAGCTTTTTTTTTAATGGCAGCAATTGGAAAAATTTTGCTGTTAACATGTTTTTTTCCAAAGGGATAGTGTTAATGGAGATGTTGTGGCATCCAGGTTTTATTAATTAGTCTGGAAAAGCAATTTAGATGATGGGACATCTGCAGATGACAATACCTCGTTTCAGTCTGTTTTCATAAATAGGAGGATTCTCTTCTCTCTTGCCTGCAATATATCTCACCTTTAAATTATTTTTCTCTTTGTGTGTCTTTTTATTTTTTTTTTTTTTAATAAAATAGAGACCAAAGAATTAAAAACACACTAACCTGAGGTGGAAATTATATCAATTAAAATTTTTTGTACCAAGTACAGATCAGAGTCAAAAACATTTTCTTTTTTTTAAGCAATATAAAACTTTGAAAATCAGACATAAAAGATTTTGAAAGGCTCAGGTAACCAGTCAGGGGATGTCACTGACTTTGGATTTCAGCTTTAAGCAAAATACAAGTTAGTCTCCCTTTTGAGGTACATTTCCATTCATGGCACTAATTCTACAAAAAGCATTTTTAAGGTGACCTCCTCAATAGAGATGGGACAAACACGTTGGTGATGGGGGGATTTTTGAAGAGTCTAGTTTACTTTTTGATTTTCCTGTGCTTCATTTCACAACCTGAACATTCCATTAGGGATATTTCAGTTCTATCATCTGCTGCTGTCCAAATTTAGGCAGAGACAATTAAACATCACTTTTATAATTAGCTTATATAATTTCTGAGGAGCATAGAGACAAAAAAATATTATACCATGCTCCCCCCTGAAAATCAAACCCCAAACAATAAACCACCAAATAACCCCAGAAAGTCAAACTGTGTCCGTTCCTACTACTATGTGATTCATTATGTCTTTTACCTACTTGCACAAAAATATTGGAAAATATATTACTCCCTGCTGCTCCAGAACTGAAGGGGAAGTGTTTCATATAAGCACATGTAGCAGACCAGAGGGCACACTCACTCCTGCCAGAGAATTTGACAGGTTCAGTAAACTATTTATGTACCTGTATGCAACACCTCCAGACACAGACAGTGAACCAAGAGGATTCAACCACCTTTACTACTGGCCTGTAAGTAAATTAAATCTGCATCTTGACCATGTTGCCTGGAAGAGGTTATTCAATTATTTACAGGGCAATAACAGGTAACTGCACTTTACAGCAGTTTGTAGACAGCTACTGAACAGTTTTGAACTAAGAAAATATGGACTGTGGCAACCAGGATACATTAAAAAAGAGTAAAAAATTGCCCTGCAAACCCAGAAGTATTTCTCACTGTGTTTTTCTCCAAGGCTCCTCAAGTCCCTGTGTCATAGCTATCCTTGTCATACAGTCAGCAGAACATGTAGCATCTGAAAGCAGGATATTGCTGGAATACCATCTGATCCCGGAATTTGAGGGTTGCCCTGTTTTATCCTTAGAGCCCCTTTTCAGGGACTCAGGTTACCTCTGTCTTCCCTTTGCTTAACACTGGTCTCCTTTTTAAGCTTCTGAGTACGTCTCAGTTTTAAGTGTCAAGAAGAATTGGAATATGAGTAGCAAGAAACTGAAATCCTGACCAGGGCAGGAATTTAGGAGTCTAAAACAGCTTGTCAGGAATGACACTTTAAATAGACTTTTAGCCACCTGGACAAATCTCCTTGGATGCTCTTGCTTTCTGAATTTGCCATCTTCCTTAGAAAACAGTAGAAATAAACCCACAGTCATTTCCTTGTGTCTTCCACACTCTACCACCCCTGCTTTCCTCCAGACAAGTATTTACCATCAGAAGTTACTTTGGGACACTTTTTTGCATGAGAAATTTGAAGTCAATCTGTGCTGTAGCACTGCTTAGGCAGGTAGGTGCCCACATGTCTGCATGCAAATCCACGTGCTCCACAGCAGCCAGCTGGAACAGGCCACACAGGGATTTACAGAGTTCTTGGAGAATTAACACGCTGGTACAGGATGTAGGAATTATCAGGGCGATGGAAACTGCGAGTGCCCAAAGCCACGGGAGGAGCAGAAGGTCCCTGCTGGCTTTCTGCCCAGGATTCAGGGCAGGGAATGGGATCACATTAAACACAGCTAGCACAGCTCTGGCTGGCAAGCAGGGGCTCCTTTTACTTATTCAGGGTTGCTGTTGAACACCGAGTTGCAAACAAATTAGGGTTTCATATTCTGATTCTGTTAATTAGATGTATCCCTTGGTGTATGTGAACACAGCACTGGACACCCCAGCTCGGTGCTTGCCCATGCTTGGCTTCTCCCAGCTTGCTCTGCAGTGAGCCACTGTGGGATTTGGCTTTCTTACCTCCAGTTTTGCAGCTTTGTGTTCCTGAAAGTGCCACTTTCAGGCATGAACTGTGGCTCTCATTCTGATCACAGCAGAATCCCAACCCTGCATGTCAAGTCACCTGCCATCTCTGCATAGGGCGTTTAATTAAGGGGCATTGTGTGAAAGTAGGAGCTGGGAGAAAAAAAGTTGAATTTGCCCTAATTGCACATCAAAATAAAAAATTATGCTTATTGAGAGAAATCAATGTAAAAGCCCTTTCTCTGAAGAGTGAGCATAGGGCTAAATCCTTGGGCTCATTTATTTCAATCAGGAAGAGAAATGATTGCTAAACAAAGTTCCCAAAGTTCAATTTTTTCACTTCCAGATAATAACATTTTCCCACTGCTAGCTGAAGAGATGCAGAGGGCTTGTGTTTTTCCATAGTACATTTCTTGGAAAAGTTTATTTGCTTTTCAGAGAAAATTTTTACTGGCTAGAAACTATTAGTTTACTGTTTGAGAAAATTTTTCAGGAGTTTCCAAGGTGGGATAGATCCTCTACTCTGGCTGACCATAGAGGAAGCATCACCTTTTTTGCAGAACATGTTTACATACCTAAATTCTTCTGTGCTTTGCTCTTTTAAATGTATTGGTGAGATGCAAGGTATTAGTTTGTTTGTTTGTTTTCAGGATTTGAAGAAGTATTTGAAGGACTATAAATAGTACACATTTCCCTTTCCGGTAGAAAATATACACCCTTAGATAATATAAAACTTCCCCTCCCATCAGTAAAAAATCTCCCACCATAACCAATGGATTGCCATTTTTGCCCAAATGCAGCTGTTCCAGTTTGAAGCAACACTCATTGGTTTAATACTCTTTGCTCTTCTCAGAGCAAGCCAGAGAGTTATAAATCCAAATTTTGCAGTTCTGGAAAAGGAAAATGGAAGAAGTTTTATGTGATATGTTATGCACCCTAATCACAATGACAGGCAAAAATAAAAGATGTCATGAAGTCTTCAGTGTAAAACACACACTTCTGCCCTTTTGCCTTTTCCATAGCTTAAGGTATCTAAAGCCCTTGAAGGGTTTTATTTTGAAAGATCAGAAAAATCACGCAACAGTTAGTGAAATCATTAATTAAAATCATTATACTTTTTCATTGGTATATGGTATATTGGTATATAGGCACAACTATCTAAAAAACACTCTACAGTGATAAAAATTATGTTTTATTTAATTAGATATTGCAAATTCTCAGGCAAGGTCCTCTATAGTGAGACACATCTCAACTCTCTGTTTAAACTGTTTGGGTATGATATCAGAAATAAGTGCTGAAAATGCAGTAATGGATTGAGTGTGGAAGATAAAATACTATGCACAGCCATGAGAATTGAACTTACTCTCTTTGCAATAAGATTGTTTTATCTGCCTGGATTCACAGGACTTGGTTAAGAGCCGAGTGGGCTTACAGGTGTTAAACTAGCCATTGGCAGGCTATCATGGCTTCTCTAAATGCAGAGGAAATATTTTTCTACTTCACAGCAGGAGCTGCATGCATGAAAAATCTCAGGCAAATTGGATTTATCTGACTTTACTTTTCTTCTTCAGTGAAGATGTGGAAAGATGATGATTAAGCAAGCAGTTTCCTCCTACATTTTCATTCCAAATTGTTTCCACAGGCTCAAGTCTCAAATGACATGTGCCTTTTTTGGCTTGTCTAATGTTGGAGTAAGTAGATCTGTGCATCCCTCTCCACTCCCTGAAAGACTAAAATTAGGTTTCAGGGCTTGAGATTGCCTGGATGACTTAGATTCTTCTTCAGCCTCTCTTTTGCATAGATAACTGCAATAATGTTCTTTTCTAGGACAGACTTGCTACTTGAAACTTCTAAGATTCATCACAGGACTGAAAACAAACCTCAACATTGGGTCCAAAAGAGAGAAGTTCATAGGAAAGGAATAAAACAACACTTGCCTGCAGATTGTTTGGGACTGACTGCTACAACTCTGTTTCAGAGAGAGGACAAAAAAGAAGCAGCCTCTCAAATTGCAACACATTTTAAAGCATTTGCCCTTTGGCCTGTTGGTAGATGCTGGATGTTATAAATGCAGCCACACAGGACAGCCCTGATAAACACAGGCTGCAAGTCTGCTGATGTCTCTCTCTGCAAGCCACTTAAATAGCTCTGACTTTGCTTTTCCAAAGTATTAGCATTGATGAAAACAGATCTAAAAAGTAAAAAATAAAAACTGAAAACCCAAACAAAACAACAAAAACCCCCCCAACAATCCACTCCCTCCTGATCCCAATCCAACAGGGAATTTAATTTTCCTCTCTTAAACATAAATAGCTCTGAATCCCTCTCTAAAGAGAAAACAAGCTGTAGGTAAAAAGTAAAAAAAAGGATTCACCATTAATGAATACTGCATGAACGTACTCTCCTTCTTAAAATCCTCTCCTCCTGCCATAAGCAAGATTTTATACTAAAAACACTCTTATCCTGAAAAACACAAACAACACAATATTATGAATTAGTGGATTTTTACAACTGAACTGTGAGAATTTCAGCCCAGGAAATGAAAACAAATATTATTTAATATTAAGACTCCTGTGCTGCTTAATGACTTAAGCCCTAACCTACATATAAAAGCACCATGAAGAGTCTCCACTCTGTCAGATGTTGTGTTCATCGCTCACTCATGTGCTCCAGGTATAGGTATTGGAGTATCTTGCTTCTTCAAAACTGAGTATCTGCCTCAAATTAGCTCTCCAGGAAGGGACAAGACCACCTGGAGCAGGGTAACTGGATTCCTTCATATACCCAGATCTCATTCCCAGGAAACATGTTCCAGCTACAAAAAATTCCTTCTGAAACACATCTTCTGATATAGAACCTATCACTTCTTAATAGGAAGTTGTTAGCAGCTTCATAACCTACATATATTATCTTATTTTAAAGACATGAAACCCCCTACTTGTGTTGAAATTGCTTCTAAGTGACAAATATGAATAATCTCCAAGGTCTTTTGCCTTTTGCTTTTCAATGATTTCCTTATACACATTGCAATTTATTTTAATTAAATCGTAATATGCACTGAATTTAGGTGCTTTTGTAGAGAGCCCAGCACAGTGGCAGACAGGTCTGTCTGGGTTTTCTGAGCCTAGCAGCTTACATGAGAATTTATAGAAGGAGACACCCCATTTATATATCTCCCCACTATTATTCTGAAGTACCCTAGAGCAAAAAAAAGAAGAAAATTGCAAAGTAAAGATCCAATTTTAAAAAAGGTTTGGCAGAACACGCAACAACCAAATCAGCCTCTTTGTATTGAGCTGTCTTCAGGGAGTGGATTCTTTTAGTGACTGTAAATTACTGTTTTTAATATAGAACCGTAATCGTGTTAGTTGTTTGCACAAAGCAATGCAGCTGACAGGAGTCACTGCTCCTTCCAATGCAAGGACAGCTTCCCTCATGTCCAAAAGCCTTTTGCTCCTGCCTTGCCATTGGAACTGACATAACCAACCATGGAAAAGAAAACACCAAAGCAAAACACACCCCACACCTGTTCCTTTCTTATCCTTAAAGCACAAGGAGAACTGGATTCATTCATGTTTTGCAGGATAAATTGAATTTTGACTGCCCATGAAGTTAAGAGCACATCAGGAAAGCACTTTTAAAACCCCCTGCAAGGGCTAATGACTTATGTCTTTTTAATACTTCATTGCTATCATCCCATTTTTCTAATACTGAGCACAGGCCCCCAAGATATTGAATAATTTCTCCAGGGTCACACAAGATGCCTATTGCCAACTTGGAATGGGAACCCTGATTCATATGGATTCCAAGCCCTATGCCTTGACCTAGTTTGATCAATAGATTAACTATGTAGCTTTGTCTCTTTATCAGTCAGATGAGCAATTAAACTCTGGTCCTTGCAATGAAAGGAGCTGAATACAGTTTAAAGGCAATTAAATAATCCAAATCTATTTGGTTATTGCTTCTGATATTTGTTCTGGAGGAGTAATGAAAGCTGGAAACTCTAAAAGGAAGGTTTGAGACATCCACTCCCTCTCACTTTAAACACTGTGCCAGGCCACACATTGACACATACAGGACTCCTGGGGATTTATACAGAAAATAGTTGTATGGCATTGCCAGATTTTCACTAAGAAAGAAAACCAAACAAAAAAAAAAAAATCACAAAGTATGCTGCATGACAAAAATTTGGACAAACAGGCTTGAAATTTTTTTGTCTAGGACATTTGGGAGAGGTTCCTGTCATGAGCAAGTTTCTTTTGTTTATCTGTGCTTGCTCTGCATCAAATAAAGTGCTAAAGCCAAACAACACTATTGGTAGTGATTAGTATTAATTTTAGTTTTATTCTGATAGCCTTGCAGTCTTAGTGGCTAAAAAAGGTCTTTCCTGTGTACTTGGTTTCCCCTGTATTGTTTCACAATAATCTCTCTATTGCATGGTCTCTAGACAGAGAGTTTTAGTTGTTGTAGGTTTTTTTGTTTATTTATTAAACTTAAGAGCCATTGCTGCCAGCAATCTAAAGAAGGAGAGAACCTCTCAGATTTTGGAAGCCCCAGGTCTGACCTGGAGAAAGGCTAATAGCTTCTACAGAAGAAGGAGTAGCAGACAAGTTCAAAGCCTGTACTTGAACTAGATGCTTTCTTTAGATTAAAGAAGTTTGATTTACCTTTTGTTCAGGCTTCAGCTAGGTACTGCAAAGGAAGCCTTTCTTTCAGTTTTCTTTCAGTTTCATCCAAAGTGAGAAAAAAAAGACCTGTATTCATGTTGGGGGAGAAATCTCCGAAGCAAGCAGACACAGACTCCTGTCTAGAGATGTCTCCTTGTCCCTCTGTTTGTCACTCTTCAGACTGCTTTACTTGGGTTTCACTGTGCAAAAATTAGATTCATCCTTTCTAATAATTTTTCTCTGGCTTTTCACATCTGATAGAGAACTGAGCAAGGCCCTCGCAGAGAACAGATTGAGTTCACCTAGCACTTGCATGTCTAACTTTGTGTAATAAGAGGCATCCAAGAAAGAGTTATTGATTTACTTGGATTTTGAAATTCCTTCCCAAGTAGCACAGACTATTCACTGCTTTTGGTTGCCATCTAACAATAACCAAAATGACATGTTAGCCACAAGGCTAAGCAAATGTGGAGTGATGTGAATAGCTTTTCAATTGTTCATTGTCTGAATAACTGCTTGATACAGCAGAACTGCAATTACAGTTGGAATTTTGCTCCCTGTCCTTTGCCTACATTTTTGTCACCATGCCCCTTTGATCCGAACACTTTGAGCTCTCACGCTCTGGGATTTCTGGATTCCTACCCTTAATCACTTATAACTTCATGGAAGTCAGAAAGAATTGTGTTTGGTGGAGGGAGGGCAACTTCTGAAAGGGGATAGGCAAGTCCAGTAAAATGCGATCTGGTTGTGACCCCTCTTTGTTTTCTACTTCCATAACACTCACAAAGCTTTGTCCCAACCACTGAAACCCAGCACAGACACCTGCCTACTTCTCAGCCATTCTCAAAGCCATCAAAAATAGCCTGCATAGATGTGGAGAAGCCCTGGCTTTATTTTAAAGTTGAATTTGAGCTAGTTGAAGACTGACAGCTCTACAGCTGGAAATTACTGATGGAGTCTGCACAGGCAGCAGTGAAGTGTAGCTAAAAGCTCTCACTTTGGAGTAACCCATCCTTGGTCTCTCTTCTGAGGCAGGGAAACTATTTTTTGTGAATGATCAACCTCTAGTACAGGACTGAGACAGGCCTCATCCCTGAAAGTATTCAAGGCCAGGTTGGATGGGGTCCTGAGCAACCTGGTCTGGAGGGTGGCATTCCTCCCATGGCAGGGAGATTAGAACTATATGACTTTTAGGGTGACTTCCAACCCAAACAAAATATGATTCTTTGAGACATCATGTTTTTCACAAGGCCGTTACATCCAGCCTGAGTTCTCACCACCAGGCCTCTGGGAAATTGTCTCAGATTCATCAGCTTGCGAAACCTTTGATGGCTTAACTTCTCCAGCTGATTTGTCTTCTGCAAAGGAAGATGGTTAAATTAAAATATCTTCTACTATCAAACATCAAAATTGTCCAGCATTTTGTGAAATTCTATAAATTCTAGTCTATAACCAAGACTTGCCTTCAGTGGAGCCCCCAAGCATCCTGAAATGCAACAATCCCATTAAATGACTTTCAGGACCTGTTCTACCAGGATGACTTCCTGGCAGTGACCAATAAAGCAGCAATGTCTCGTTGCCTGCAGATTTTGACGCTGACAACTGGAATCAAGTCACCTCCGTTGGGCTCGCTTCCAAGCCTCCCCGAAACATGAGTGGGATGAGCGGCGGTGCGCCCACGTGGGGAAAAGGGAAAGTGAAGAAATCACTAAGCAGCGTTCCCACAGTGCCAGGGTCAGAACACAAATGTTTTCCCAAAGTTGGGAAGGCTCCCTCCCCGTCGGAGAGCAGGTTCTCCGTGGTGCCATGTACGGGGCCATCGCCGCGGCGGGAAGCACATCCTCTGTGACAGCCACGTCACTTCTATGCCTCATGCCTCTTTACACCCCATCACTCTTGTTGACACACGTGCCAAGGCAGAGGATTTGAGCAGGTGAGGAAAGGGAAGGGACCAAGAGCTGGTACAAACAAGGCTGCCAGGTTGACATGCTGCATTACAGCAGGGGCTTGGGGAGCCTTTCGCTGTGCGTGTCCCAAGGATAAATGAAGAAAGCATCTATGCAGTGCTGCTGACATGGGCTGCACTCACATGCCTGGCTGAGACTGGCACTGGCTGTCAAGAGTAGAGGTCGTCGGGCACCAAAACAGAAACGAGGAGCCAAAAGCAGCTGGATCTTATGAAGCCTATTTGCTTTCATACCAATGTCTAAAGAAAAGCGCCCAAAAATGGATAACAATTCCCTTAAGAATCCTTCTCCATATATTTCCTGCAGTGGGTGATAGACAGCTCTGCTACAGCTGGTAATTGGATCTCAGAAAGTGTCCTGTGTATTTTCCCTGCTATTTACTAATATTCATTATTTGCAGGACAGCAGCTTCCCACAGTTCTCGTTCTTTGTTAACAATGAACATCTCAGGAGCAGTGCCATTAAGACAGAGGTCATCACTATGGATTCACCAGTTCTGCCCATTTGGGCAAACTTGCAGAAACATGACTCTCTGCAAAGTTTTCCCCCAAATATATCCTACTGGTCTTTTTTTTTTTTTTTTTTTTTTAAAATTCATTTTCCAAGCCCTGGAAGTATTTGCCCCTTTAAAAATGGACAAGGCAGCTATGGGGTTGGTATTAACAAATACATTCAGCTTGGTTTTTTGATGGGTGGTAAATTCCTCAATTTCTTCATGTATCAAATTTCTCCATAAAAATTGAAACAAAAGGAAAAATTCCAAAAATTATCTAAAAATCTGTGGGCCTAGCATACTCAAGTTTTAACAGACAAATATTTGAACCAACAGTAAGTCATTTGCTCTCTTCTCCCTCTGAGCCTGGCAAAAGACCTTACTCTGCCACCCAAAGGACTAGAAACATTAAACTAAATTAAAGCAACTTTTCTTCCTTTCTCCCCCTGGATAAACATGTTTTCATAAACTGAGCTTTTAAACATTGCTAGTCCTCACCTAATAGTAGTCCTACAGATAGGATTTAAGCTGTAGATAGATTTTGCTAACATTAGGGAAAAAAAAGCACAAAAAAACAAAACCCAAAGCCACAGCCTTTCAGTTCACAAGCAAAAATCATATTTCCATGTCACAGATTTTGTTATTAAATAGAATTTTATAGTATATGATACTCACTCTCTCTAGTTATATAATATGCTATTAAATAGAATCATCATTCAATGATTAAAGCAGAAATTTTGGACTAGAAAGCCCACCTGACCAAAAAAGTGTATTCTGCACAGTATCTCTATGTTATTCACCCTTGTGGGTGAAGGGAGCCTGGGACTGAGCTATAAAAATCCACATATTAAAAAAATAATAGTAGTAGTAAGTAAGAATATGTTTGAGATGCCAACATCTACAGGCCTAAAATGAGAACCAGGTCTGACTGTGTTGAATACTGCATAAAACACATTGCAAGAAAAAACTCCATCTTTTGCAATTTTAATGGAAAAGAAATAAAAACCTGGAAGGGAAACAGGCAGGGAAAAAAAAAGGTGAAGACAGTCACTACGTGACACATACCAGGCAGAGGCTAAACCATGACTAGATGGAATAAAGGCAGCTGGGATTTTAAATCATCTATATTTATTAGATCATATATTGCTAAGATTACTGTCTCATGGGAAAAAGAGGTGAGAGACGTAATAACGCCAGTGATGATTAAAAAAATATCCAACTTGACATTCAGAGTCCAGGCTGAACATGCAGTTAAAATAGGAAGCTGGTGTTCCCTTACATACTCAAATTCCTGCAATAGCACACTAAGAAGTTTGAGCCATCTACTCCACAGCTTCAAAAGCCTCAAGTAACTGTATTTTCCAGACACTAATACTGTACCATCACAGAATTTTAGTGGCCCTGCAAACTACAAGGTGTTCCTGCAGTGCAGCTCATCTTAAAACACTAAAGCAAGATATGTGATTTGACCATCCTTTAAGAGATAATTTCTTCACATCCTGAAGCACAAATAGTCTAATTAAGCCTGTAATTTGGGAGACCACCCTGTTAATCAGAAATGCATCCCTTCTATGATCCAAAAATGTAAATTTGGAAGGAAAACAATGTTTCCTATGGGATCCCCTCCCAGCAAAATTAAAACTGTAGACAGAAAGAAAATTCACAATTTTACTAATTTTCTGGTGCTGTTGTCCTTCCTGTGGTGCAGGTAGACCCAAGCCCAGGCATTTGACTTTACAACAGATATAATTTAAGACTCTCCCTCTTGAAAAAAGTCTAAACCTTCTGAGCCTGTTTTCAGAAGAACAAAATAGGTGAAGAGATCAAATAAAAAGGGCTTTTTATCTGAGATGTACTTAATAGTGTGATTTTCTATAGAAAGGAAATTAGTTTTACTTGCAAGGAACTAATCCAAACATACATGCAACAACATACAGCAGGAAACTTCCCTCTTCAGGTATCTGAAAGCAAATGCATGTACTATGATGTAACAATGTGTCCAGAAAGCTCTGAATATTTACTTTAAAATACTCATAATTGGCTCTAAGGTGCGTCTTTAAAAGATGCCACCAAAAAGCCACAAAGATAACAACGCAGTTTGGTATTACTTTAATTTTGATTTAACAGTGTGCAGCTCGGCACAAAATCTCATTCTGATTTCACTTCAATAGTGCAGAACTTGTCATTTAATCTTACTTCAATAAAATATTCCTTGTCATCAAGATCCATATACATTGCTTTCAATGCTGCCTACAAACACATCTCTCTGCTTTGTTTTAAATGGAACCTCGGGGTACAAAGCAATACAACACAGAAATAATTGTGCCATTTTATGGTTGTGAAAGCCATGCAACGTTAAAAGCACAGCTCAACAAATTGGAATGATACAAACATCTTTATTACATATAACTTTAAGAGATATATATATTTTTAAATCCATGTCCTCATGATGAAAGAGCTAATGAAGAGATGAAAGGAAAACAGAGGTTATTTTCAGAGAATTAAAATGCTCAGCACGGCCCAGAGACAGCAATAATATAAAAATGTACGTCTAGGGACTTAGTAAATTCACCTAAACAGGCTGGCATCTGCATGAATGGAAACACAATTGCTTTTAATATCAAGCCGTCAGCCTGTTGTGTTTCATAACGACAAAGGAAATTCAAACAAGACGCGAGAATCACTCCGTAATTGCAGGGGAAGCACAGGCAAATGCTGCCTCCATTTTTATTCAGTGCAAAACTGGGGGAGTTTGCACTGCACGGGAACCTTTTCCATTCTGAGCAAGTTCAAATAATAATTAAAAAAATAACGGTGAAACCACCCAAAAATACCCCTCACAACCTAAGACAGTTCAACCTTTGAACTGCCGGTAAGAGGTATTTGTTCTACACACTGCCCGTGGTCGGAAGCTTAGAGTTACTAATCCTTTTTGCCTGAGCACCTTTTCTTTGAATCATTATGTTCCTAGAGGTAACACCAATGCCCACAGCCCTGGAGGAAAGGGCTTAGCTGGAAAGCAGCAGCTAGAAGAGGAAGGATAACTTTGTGTGTGTTGCAGCAGGCTTTTCTCCACAAGACCTGGATTACCATTTTCATTTTTGACAGAGGATTTCCATGTCACCTTGGGCAAGGTACCTAATTATACCCATTCATAACACAGTAACAACTACTCCCTTTCTCCTTTGCCTCCCCCAGCCGTACTCTCACACAGAGGAGCATGTCTTGGATAATGCACATCCTCTGCCAAGCACCACAAATCCCTTTGTCTACTTCCAACCCTAAGTATCATGTTTTCAGTCATCAACCCACTTGTGTGTGCACTCAGGGCCCGTCAGGACAACTGCTGAAATATATGCTAGAGAAACTTTTTCATTTCTTCCTGTCTTTCTGGTTTTATTCATCAGGTTTATTTTGGTTTTGCTCTTTATTTAATTTTCATTTTTTAAAAAACCTAGTCTGATGGAATGAAGAACAATCTTAAAAAAACGCAACCCAGAAAAAAAAAAAATCCCTAAAGACGAAATTACTAAATATTCTTGTGAAAATTTCTGGTGGAAACTGGCCCTTCACTGCAAGAGAGGCATAGAGGTGCTGGAGCACGTGCAGAGAAGGGCAATGGAACTAGGAAAGGGAGTGGAGCATGTGTCTGATAAGGAGCAGCTGAGGGTATGGGATTTGTTTATCCTGGAGAAAAGGAGGCTTGGGGGGGGACCTTATCACTCTCCACAACTTCTTGAAAGGAGGTTGGAGCCAGGATGGGGGTGAGCTCCTTCCCCAGGCCACCTGTGACAAGGAGAAATGGCCTCAAGTTGCACCACGGGAGGTTGAGGTTGGATATTAAGAGAAATTTCTTCACTGAAAGTGTGGTTAAGCTCTGGAACAGGATGTCCAGGGAAGTAGTGGATTCACCATTCCTGGAAGTGTTGGAAATAAAGGCTGGACCTGGCACCAAGCAACATGGTTTAGTGTGCATGGTGGTGATCAGTCAAAGGTATTTTTGTGCAAACCTGGATGCCTTTTCCAACCTGAATGATTCTGTGATTTAGCCTCAGTGTCCAGTCCCCAGTCTCAGTTCTGGACTCCACTTATCAGACAGACAATGGCAGTCCTCCCTATACCTCCTGGGGGTGATATGGACACACACTGGCCCAGCACCATGAATGAGCAGTGTGGGACCCTGCTTTCCTCAGTACCCTGCTGTACCCATCACACGCCTTTCGAGGGGGATGTTTTCCTCCCAGGGAGAGATGTTTTCCCTCATTCACGTGCTCCAGAGTATGATCATAGTATGTATATAGTCAATTCCACTATAAAAGATAACTACATCTTCTTTGAAAATATGAATCAGAAACTGGTTTGATGTAAGATGATGTGCAGTCCCTCTCTGCCTTGGACTATACTTTTCTCAGACATAAGCAAACTCCAGACTCTATCATCTTTCCTTTTCACAGCCCACTCAAGTCCAACAGATATAATTATGTGCAAAGTGTCTGTGATTTTTAAGTTTCTGACTATGCCATCATTCTTTGAAGCAAAACTGAGCTGTGTTTGCATCCAGCATCCCCCACAGCTCTCATGAGTCAGTGGAACAACTCGCCTTGCATCCTTACAAATCCTACCCCACTTATCAATAATTTGTAGCCAGTTACACAGAAGATTCTTTTTTCCATTTTCCCACTTGGGAAAAAACTGTTCAAGAGACATTGATCAAATGTAGATGTGATAAAAGAAGTGACACTGTCTCTTTTACCACAATCCTCCATACTGTTTAAATTGAAATAACTCAGATTTTCCATCTTAGATTTTTTTTTCCAAGAGAAAGCAGCAAGAGAATCATTGTTTTGGCCTCAAGGCATTCATCAAGCCCTCTCATTTCTTTCTGGAGTTCAGCAGAGTAGCCACTTTATCTGCCGTGTGATTGGATAGATTTTTTTTTTCCCCAGGAAGATACTTCATTTTAGTGTATATGGAAGGTATATTGCACATAGAAACCAGGGGAATAGAGTAGCAAGGCACTAAATCTATCTGCTAAAGAACATTTATTCAAAGACAACCACAAGGCTCAATCTAATTGACAATTTCTGCTTGGGGCTCATGATTAAAATACGAAGGCTGCTGCAGGTAAGAACAGGAAAGAACTAGTGCTGTCATTGGCAAGAGCTTGCACTAGAGCTGTCATGACCAGCAGTTATCACCAATTTGCTTTTAGCACCTAGTATTAATCAAGATGTGATGAAAAAAAGCTTCAACTCAACAGCAGGGTAGAACCCAAGGGACGAAGGTGTTAGGGAGAGCAGGAACAGGGGTTTTGTTACAAGTATTCTCTGGAACGTGTCTTGGAAATCCTAAATATGCACGTGTAAATTGTTGGGTTTTACAAAACACTTTAGGCATGTTAAGCCATACATTTCCTGTTACTGCTCTGTATGACCTCATCAATTCAATGAGATTCTGCATAAAGATTTTCTTCCCTTTGTGTCATCTCTGTGAAAAGAAGAAACTGTAGGCAGAGGAGTTCAGAGTCTATTTCTGTTTTTGAAGAGTTCTCTGTCAATTAACCCCAACAGATGCTAACTATGCCATGCAATTGCTGTGACTCACCGAGTGAAGCATTTTCTGAACCCAACAGTTGAGACAGCAAATATTTAATAAGTTTTAAAGCCAGCAATCAGTGGAAAGGAGATGTGGTTCACTGACCACATTCATCCGAGAAAATTCAAACACTTCACACCTGGACTAGTTTCTTACACTGCTGGAAAAGATCCTTATGTGCACCACCTGGTTTCTCACAGGTTCCTCTCTGAATGGTGCATCTTGGTGGGGATGGGGATGCCCCATCCCAGTTTAATGACATTGGACACTGTTCCTGTCAAACTCCTTTACAGCTAAATACCTGCGGCACAAATACTAAAAATACAGCCAGTCCTTCAGTCCTTCATGAACTGAATCTTGCTTGCTTAGATATTGATATCCAACTGTCTAATTGGAAAGAATAACAGTATATATATTTGCCTTTTTATTTTTTTAAAGAACTGAAAAACTGAGCCTTCACCAACTGCTTAAATATATGCCAGAGTTCCTGGCAGATTTTGAAAATCACACTGAACTTAATGGGGCCACTGTCTGCTCAGACACCTCTCTAAAAATCACTGTACAAACACACACAAACAAGCCATGTAAATTAAACTTTTCTTGTGTTCATGTCTTCATTTGACAGAAAGAAATTGCAGTCAGGCATTTGGCCAATAAATACAAATCTTTAATACAGAGACTCTCATAAAGAAAAAAACAACCTGAACTAATATTGCATTGGAGCCACGACTGTGGTTACAGAGTAGTTTCACTTGACCCAATTTAAAAGGTTTTTGTTGTTAGACAAACATATTTATGTGTTCTAAAGTCTAGCCTAGTTTAGTGGGCTCAGAGCTGATGCCGGTCTGCTTTTAATGAAAGTTTTGCTTTGAAAGTTCAGTGTCTCAGTCACCACTGAATTTTAACTACAGATGATCTGAAGTTGTAATGATTTGTGACTTTCCCTTTTATATTTTAGCTCATGAGCTCCACATGTATGACTGGAGACTAACTGGTACTGCTCAGTGCCTAAACTGTCTTTAGAAGGTTATTTTTCCCTCCTTGATGGACTAATATGGCTACTACATAACCAAGCCACCCTAAAGGACCATACTTAGGGGTCCGACATGTGCATTCTGCTCAGATTTGTGATTTAACATTAATTTCAATCAATGTTTGGAGAAGAAGATGGACTAAGGGTGGTGAGGAGAGGGGGCAGGAGAAGAGAGACTTTCAGTCCAACTTCCCAAATGATAAGGGACAAAGGCTATAGGGAGAACCTGCTGGAGGAGAAGGACCTCTGCTAGGAGGAGTTTCAAAACCCTGAGGAAATCATGTGGAAAATGATTTATTACCTTTATGTAGAAACTTCCCTGCACCCATCATCATTTATTCCAGCTTCAAGATACAGACCAGGGTTTTACACCTACTTTTTCATGCCATTTATGTGCAAAGTTAAGTGATTTTAAAAAGTTTATAATTTTCATTACTTTTAAAGAGTTCACTTTCTAGGAAATAGAGATATCCAATTTATTGGTTTTTTTTTCCTTAAAAGGAGTTAGCTGCAAAATACATACACAAATACTTATCAAAAGACTTAAAGCATGGAAAGTTTATCTCTGTACTCACTAACAGCTGCAACTATCTTCATTCATACACATTTTTGAGAGGAAACCAATTATGTCACCAACTTACTCACTTCTCTGAGGACTCTCTTCCCTCGGTTAACAGCCCTTGATAGAATATTTGAAGAAAAAGAGGGGTTTAGTTTGTACCCAAGAGTACCCAAGAAAGCTGGAAGGTGATTAGAGTGAGGTTTGAGAGTTCAAAGGAAAAGATGTTATTTAATACCATATAAAATCACTTCTGTTCTAAGACCTAATTAGAAATGTGTGTAATGAATCCTACCTACTCTTCACAGAGTACCATTTAACTCCAAGTGTTTCGAGCTCATTTGTGCTTTTTAGACGGGGACTGGCATCGAAAAGACAGCCATCTCCTCTGGAAAATATATATAATTACATTGCTGCTTACAGTCCCACAGCCTACTGTAAATAGCATTCATGAACTGCTGTAATCCCACATCATCTTTGAGCCTGCACATCACGTGCATGCATGTGTTATCCATGACATGTTTAAATCTAGGAGCCAGAATTCATTTGTGCTTTGGCAAGGGATGCATATCCCCACCTAAGGAGTGCCCTTATATTTATTTGTTTGTGTGTGTGGGCTTGAATATCTGCTCATGTTTCAGCAGACCATTCACAGAAGCGCGAGGAGTTATTTGGAAAGGAAGGAAATTCAGTTTTACCTTCCTTTACACCTCACATACTAGGCTCAGGCTACACTCTGGCATGGGTCAGAGGTTGTGCTGGTCCATCCTGTGCCACTGCTCAGTGTTACCCATCTTGGCCATCACCACCTAAGGGCTCCAGGCATTCCCAAAATTTATCTCTGCTTTTCTTCCTCAGGAAGTCCCCCAGGACTTGTTTCAATTCTCAGATCTTTCTGCTTCATCTTCTTCTTTCTAAGCCTTCATTTCCTCCTCCTCTCCTTCAAGATCTTTTCTTTCTAGAAGCACATCTTTTCAGCCTCCTCTCTGGAGGCCACAATTGTCTCATTTTTGAGTGGATCTCTGAACCTGGTTCAGAGGAAGGTGTTCCTGCTCGTGGCAGGTGGGGCTGGAACTGGATGAATTTTAAGGTCCCTTGCAACTCAAACCATTCTGTGATTCTGTGAAAACAGTTTATGTGCAGAAGGACAAGAAGTGATCTGCTTGCTAATTGATGCATCAGTGCCATCTCTATTAATTGGAAGATTTAGCACATTCCACTTTTTCCTTAAGTCTGAGTGTTCACAAAAATTTACAGACAGCCTGGAGCAGTTGCTGAGAGGAAGCAACAGGCTTTAATGCTTGGTAGTTCAAAAGTTCAAATCTGGACATTCACTCCCCCACAAATCCCAATTATCTTGCTCATGTTAGCATTAATGATTTTTTTTTTTTTTGGCAGTAACTGTTGTTAGACAAGTATTAACTCATCTCCTGCAAGTACTTCACTGCAAAGTCACATGATTTGGAGCAGGATAATGATAAAAATCTGTTTGTATTTGACTACAACAGTTGTTTACAGATTACACGTATGTTGATAAGATTGTTTTTCTCTGCTGTTTTTATTAAGAGGTGTAAGGCAGGAATTAATCTCCTGATTTATGAGTATCAGCAGTATGTATTAACTCTCCCTCTGCTAGATAACCTGTTGAGCTGCTGCTACATTTCATAAGAATCCCCACAAGGCAGCAAGCATAACTCATAAGCTGGATACATCCCTCCCCTCCAAAATACCAAACACATTTAATCATGCCCACAAATATTAGCTTTAGCTTTATGTAAGCCTCAAATGAGCACACAAATCTTACTATCACTATTTGAAGTCTAAAACACTGGCAAGATTCCCAAGTAAGTCACTGTGGTTTTGGAGAACACTAAGAAATTCAAGGGAAGCAGTAAAACACAGCCTGCCCCAAACAAGCAAATATGTTCCTCTGCCAAACCAAAGTTAGAAGGAAAGTTAAACACAGGATTAGAAACAATTGAGATTCACAGAGAAGAAATGTCAGGAGAGGGTGATAACCCTATGGAAGCGTGCCTCCCCAGACTGAGGGCTGTTTCTGGTATGATATGCCTGAGTGAAACTCAATCATCAACACTCTTTGAAGTCAAGAACAGTTAAAGGTGGCCAACATCTCGAAGGAGATGCCTTAGCAAAAGAAGCCTTAAAAACTTCCCAACCAATGTTGTAATTTTAGACTGCTCAGATCATAAAAAAAAGCCCCACAAAACCAGTGCCTCAGCTAATCTCAGGATGCAGGAAAAGGGCCAGATTCTCTTAGGAGCTCAAATGCCAAAAATGAGAGCATGAAGGATTTTTGAATCACTAGCCATGACTTTTCCTGTCTCAGCGAGTGCCAGTGAGAAGGAGGATCATTTGAAAACTTGGCTATAGACCCCCATTTTCATTTTGTTTCTTTTAAACAAATACTTCAGCCTAACAATCTCCAGGACAAACACAGCTAAACAAAAAAAAATCCCCACCCAGCACTGCCTGATTATTAAGACCTTGGTTTGGCATAGAGCTTTCTTTGACAAATAAAAGCATAAATATGTTGTCTTCATACGTAATCTGGGGACATGCAGCTAAGATTGATTAACACTGATATGGAGTCTTAAAAATAACAGGTCTTTAAAACAGCAAGACATGAGCATGAGAATACAAAAGAACTTGAGTTAAACTATTTTAAATGATTTTAAATCTTTCCCTGGAGCACACAGTCAGAAACCTCTGCAAGCTGATTTCTTCTGTGGGTGTTGGGCAGGAGTTTTATTTGGTTTCTATAGTACACATTTGAAAGGACCATGAAAATTTGGCCCAGAAACAGGACTGATGCTTCCCATTCGGAATCAGGAAACATTTATATTATGGATAGCTCAGACTGAGGGAAAAACATCACAGCTGAAGCAGAAGTGAAAGTTTGGTCAGAAGCTAACATGAATTTTACAAGAGTAGTTTCTATATCACTGCAAAGTCAGAAATCTTTGTGTCGTTCCTGTTTCAAAAACTCACGAACTGAAAACCACAAAAAAATAAAAAAAAGAAGGCCCCAATGCAAGTTTTAAGGTTGTGCAATAATCTTAGAGGTAAAGAAAGCTCCACAATATTATTTTATATATATTTAAAAAGAACATATTAGCAAATTCCTGCATTTTTACTTTTTGATTGAAAAAATCTTATTGACTTTAAGTGTCTTTGTGTGCCTTTTCCCTGTGTATGTACAGACCAGAGATCCCCATTCACACATTCATTTTTCTTAGAGGCAAGGAAATTTTTAACGATGAAAACTGACAGCACAGGATTCATTATCTGTACTCCTAAAGATTTCCCAACACCAGGATAATGGGCAACACCATATTGCCCTGGGATACAAATATCAAACACATCATGTAGGACCTCAGGCTATTACTGCTGTTGGCCACCTCCTCCTACCACTGACAGCACTGCACAGAAAATCAAATTTCACAATTTATATTGTTGCTCTCTCAAACAAACAAGAATCATAATAATGAATGAAGACTTAAGGCAAGAAAAAAAATAGTAAACCCCAATTTTTTCCAAATTTTACCAACCGTGTTTATGCTAAAAGTCTTGATTCCGTTTGAAGTTAAAAGTTGTGCTTTTTTCACAGGAGGGAAAGGGGGAACACTCAAAATCAGCTATTTGCAAAGAAGGAAGGGAAAGCTGCAAACAGCAGGAGTTTAAAGGGGCAATTGAGTTAAGAATCATTCCTGCAATTTGATTCAGTTCACCACAAGCTTAAGAGCCACTCAAATGCTCAACGCAGGTTTTGATTTGACCCTCAAATTTGACATTTATGGATTGAGGTTGACTGTTGCTGATTTCAAAATAAAATGAACACTGTAGTCCCTTTCCACCCTGTTTAAGAGTCAGATGTGTAAATATAGTCACATACGAATGCCACCTTAATCCCTCCCACGTTTTTTGAACTTCTTGTTCAGCTTCTGAGATGCTTAACAAGGAGGTGGTAATCCCAAAAGTACTAAATTGTCTTAAACCTCCTGAAAATAGGCAGTCAGGTAAAGACAGAAAACCTCTCAGGCACACTGCTTCAACAAGGACACTTTTAATCCTCTCTAACATCAACACCCTATCCTCCAGTCCTCCAAAAAACACCCAAAAATCAGACATTCCCACCCCCACAAAAAAATCCCAAAATAAAACCCATGCCAAAGTAAATGAAATAATCAAAAAGATAAAGAAAATAATAATAATGGGGGGAAAAAAGGCACCACAATACAACTTTAACACTGAAATTACCAGAAACAGGAAAAATCCTAAAGCAGGATCTCCCTGGCCGCACCAAGTACAAATCTACATCTGATTCAGCATGAGAGGATCCAACCAAGATACACACACTATCCCCAGAAAAAGAAAACAGATTTCAAGGGCTCCAGCTCTTTCAGAATAATTTTTTCATCCCTAATTTGTAAAGAAAAAATAACTTGCAATACTAAATGAATAAACCTTAGTTGAACATAGAGGTCCCTCCACACAAAAATGGAATTAAATTAAAACCAAAACTATACCCAAATTATATCAAGGCTATCTCTATACATAACGCACAATATTCCAAGTCCACTATCCTACTTCAGAAAATTTGAATTACAAGCTATAAAAGATTTTCTGATCTTGAAATCTTCAGGACCCTGTATTTTCTGGTCAGCCTAATCTAATTCTTCAACTCAGAGAGAGGTCTGCATTTAGCTTTGATCACCATCGCATCAAGCTCCCAGGAATTAAATGAGAATCTTGTTACATTAAAATAAAGTTGTTTATAATCAGCCATGCACAAGCTGTTGGTATGGCTAGCTGCCACAGAAATCAAGGTTAAAACAGATCAGGCTTACAGCTGAAATATAACTAATATGACATTATTCCTTCAGACATTTGGTTAGGCTGACAAATTTGTAACTCTGTAATTTACACAATGTCCCCATGACATGTGGCAGTACAGTTATTGTGTATGGAGATTTTTATCAAGGGAAGGGGGAGGGAGGGAATTCTGCATTTTCCTCATGCAAATCTTTCCCATAGCAACGTCAGAATATATACTGACCTTATAAAGTGTACAATTTACCTATCTGAGAGTACACAAAGTTCAAATGGTGATGGATAATTCTTTTAATTCAATACAAAATTACCTCTTGAAACTCATTGGTCCAAAAAGTGGTTAAGATACTGTGTACAATGCTGTTAAAAAAAGGTAGGTTCTTTAGTAACATAAGTCTTGAAAGGTTTGCTCTTTCTTTTTTCCATGCATTGCATCAATAAAGTAAATGTTGTTAGAATTCAGTAGTAGGAAGGAAAATTCAATGAGTAGGATTTTAACACTCTTGTATAACACAGCAATTGCCTCATTGGATCAGACAGGAGTGTGTTTTATGCAACCTTCCATCCCTAAGAGGTACAAAAACCTCCATGGATAGTGATATGTTGCCAAAAAAGGAAAGATTCTCCTTGACCTCAGACAGTAGCTGGCCAAAACATGAGGACTTGTATCCTTTCCCGTTTTAATCCTATCTGATTGTAGATGTTCTCATCGCCCATAAAAATATTTTTTTTTTCCAATTCGAAGGATTTGGCCTTCAGAGTATCTACTGGCAGTCTCCTGTGAGCTAATTGCCATGTGGGTTATTGGTTTTAAATCTTTCACAAGGTTTGTTTCTCCTTTGTGTTATGAATAAATTCAAACAACAGAAGCCTTAAGTGACTATTCCTGAGAAGCGTCGTCTATTCTGTGGAACCCTTTGTGTCTGTAATTAAACACTCCTCAGAAGAGACCCCTTCTGGCTCTGAAACTTTTTGCTAACTCCTGCTGGAACCCCTTGGTTCAAGCACACTTTTTACCGTCTTCCTGAAGGAATTCAAAATTGGCAGCTCCTACTGAGGCGATACAAAGATACCATATATAGGTAGCTGCTCTGTTCCAGATCATCACATCTTAAGGGCTCCTCACACAAACTGACTACACAGAGTCCTCCCTGCAAAGCTGATTTTATTCCACAGTGCCACACTCAGCTTCCAGCTGCTGGAGAAATAAAACATGCCCAACCCTTTGCTGCAGATCTCGTTCTGCTTCCCCATCCCACTTTCACCACAAAGGTTTGGTGCAAGCTTCCTGTGTGGTCTGGCTGCTGGTGTGTATTGCAAGAAAAAATGGCAGGGCAGAAAAAAATAAATGCAGAAACAGTTCCTTCCTCCAGATTGTCACGTGTCATGGTGTTGCAACCTGTAGCCCAATGTTGTTTCATGTCCAAATCCCAAGCTCACTGTATACATGGCTCATCTGCATCAACACAGCTCATTTTCCCCCTGTTGTTATAGATTGTATTTTCATAATAACTGCTAAAATTTAATCCACCATGTGAATTGCCCATACAATCAACCTTGTAATAACTTGCAGAGACTTTAATGGGAAAACAAGGCAAAAATTAATACAGCCAGATTAATACAGGTACACATTACATTCAAGGTGGGTTTCTGCATGTTAAAGTGCATTTTGCTTTAAGGTGCTTTATTTTTCTTGAACAGTGGCAGTTTCTGGGTTTTTTTTGGCTTTTCTTTGTTTGTTTGATTGATTTGGTTTTTTGGGGATTTTCCCCCTCTGGAAATTAACTGAGGTCTTCTCCAAGGACTTTTCTGCAATGATGCATGTCCAGTAAACATCTGTAATTGCAGCAAAAATAATTCTGGCCAAGGTAATTTCTCATGTGCATTTGAATAGGACAGAGTCATTCCTCCTGGAATGAGACCTGCAGCTTCATCATTGTTCATTCTTCTTTTCACCCTTACTCAACCACACAAATGTGAACAACATAATTTTCTTTGGAGCAGATCAGATTTTTTTTTTGGCTGTTTTGTCACGGCAAGAATAATTGCCTGTTTCTGTTGCTGGACACTCTACTGTGCCTGGTTGTACAGTATCTGCAGATAAGATGTGGAAGAAAGGATTTAAACTACAATAACTGCATCCCAGACTCAGATAGAAAAATTCAGATTGTTGTTTACAATAGAAACTACTGCTACAGAAGGTACTTTTAAGTTAGGGGACATCTTGTATCTTGCTATTTCTCTTGTGAAAACTGTGAAGAACTGAAACTGCTTTTAAATTTGTCTTATGAAAACATCTGAGAGCAAAGTTGTAAGAGGAGAGCACAAAGTCCTTATAAAACAGTGATCTAGCTGTTTTGGGGCATCATGCACCACGACTCTGCAGTTACACTTATAATAACTGCGTGCACCATGTAAGCTCTCACTAACCACAGATTTTAATGAATGTCATGCTAAACAGAGCAACTTGCTGCCCACAGATGTAGCTGTGACTCTCAGTGAACAGCAGAGAGATCCAAACTCAGCTAAGGGCAGTTCCAGAGCTAGATGTACGAATCACATTGTTCTGGGTTAAAAATACAAGCAGCTTATGCAGGAATGAGAAAAAGCCCCCAAAAATGGCAAACAAAAAAACCCCCCCAAAAAAACCAAACCCAACCCTCCCACCCCCACCACATTTATAAAATCAGGAAACTTTGAGCTCAAAGAGGTAGCAAAAAAATTACTTTACAATAAAGCAAACTTGGTTTCTCCTATTACTGCTTCCCAAAGATTTAAAGTTCATATGCAACTCATGTAGTTAGTTTATTCAGCTTGTCTGCAGCCTACGATGTCATAGGTTTATGTTTGTTAATAGATTATGGTAAATTTATTAGTCTACTTGAAGGCTAACTAAAGAGCAAAGAGCTGGGTCATCTGTTTCTTTTAAACACAGGAAAAAATAACTAGAAAATTAAAACTTAATGTAACAATTTTCCCAAGAGCTTTTTAGAGTCCAGACTTCAGACAGAATAAAACTGGGCATCAAAAACACAGGCTGGAATTAATTAATACAGAAAGTACTTTGACCAAGACATTTTTTTCTTCTATTAGAAGAAAACTTTATGTACAAAAGGAAAGATGTTATGTCTCTTGCAAATCATGTGGGCTCCAACTCCCAGTTATTCAAAGTCAGTAGATCTTGCTCAATGGAGCTTTGTCAGTTTGAGTCAGCTGGAAATCTAACCCCAAAAGTCACATAAAAGATCCTGCCAATTAATTCCTCTTGGAGTCAATGAAAGTTTACATCAGTATTTAAACACTTCTCCCCATCACCCTGTTTGAGACCTTTAATATCTATCTCCCCCTTCCAAGCCTCTAACTCTTCCCAGGCTACATAAATCCTTTATTTTGGCATCTCCAGCCGAAACCTGACCCCAGTCAACAGCATTTCGCAACCCTTGGAAGGTCATTTCTTCCAACAAGGAGGAAGTCCAAGGGATACAGAGACCCCCACCAGTCCCTGCAGTGCCAGAAACACTGAAGTTCTTCCCCAAGACCAAACCAGGGCAGAAAGGATGTCCAGCTGATGTGCCAGGTTAGCCAACTCTCCCAGCACCTCTAATGACAAGGCACATAAAAATCAAGGTTCAAATACCTCACAGGGATCATGGACCCAGTTCCTTTTCAAATAAGTTGCATGGAAATCTTTGCAAATCTCACAGTGACTAGAAACCATCTCTGATTAATATGCAGTAACCCCTTGCTTGTTTGAAACAAAGATTAATTACAGCCTAAGAGATCAAGATATTAAAATCATCCAGAAAATGCTTGAAGGTGATTTTAGTTACTATTTGCAAAATTAGGGAGTCTCAGCTTGAGATCTGCCAGTGCCTCCCAGTTCAGCATTAGTGTAACAGGTAGAGTAGTGCTTGGGTGACACGTGGAGATTAATTAAATTGTGGATTTATAGCCTATTCTTTGTGGAGAAAGGTTATGAAGTCCACATATTTTTCAGAACTGAAATGTCCACTGCTTCAAAGGCTCATTTAAGTCCTTTCTATAATATTACTCTTTTCTTTGGGACCTGAAAACCAAGAATCCAATATAAAACTCAGAATCTTAAAACTAAAGGGAAAAACCCTAACCTCTCCCCCCTTTAGAGCTTTCCATAGTATCTTACAAATCCTTGGGTGGAATATGCTTAATCAAATCACTCAAAAGTCATACCAAGATTTTCAACTCCAACTAAGCTCTGGTTCCATTCATCTACTAATTTAATACCTAAATGTACCCAGCCATTCATGTATGTTAAACTGGAAATCAGTCTTCTACAACCAAAGAGTATTGCAAAATTACCCGAACAAGCACATTAATTCTTTAACAGACAAAAATTATCTATACATGGTGTTTCTAGAAGATAACTGGCTACAGGCAATTTAACTTGATATCTGGAAAAGAAAAAAATTCCAAGAACTGACATGTTCCACCACAACTGACATGACAGATTTTTCCAATAATCAGAAATCCATCCATTCCACAAAAGAGAGAGTACATCTGTGATAATCACTGGAGCTTCCCAAATATTTCTACCGTTAGAAAAATCTTCACTTTTAAAACTCAATTGTAAAAAACAAATAAACTGCAACAAAAAAGTCATTGTCTGCAGGTCAACAGGTGTTCAGTAACAAAGGGGTCCACTAATACCAGCTTGGGATCAACTCAAGAACAACATAATGAATGAACACAACATCCCTCTATATTCAAGGAATGCATGGGCTTACCCAGATGAGGGAAAAAAAAAAAAAGAGGAATTTCTTTCACTTGTGATGAAACATGAGAAAACACACACACAAAGAAAAAAAAAATCTGAGAAAGTTATATAAAAATGCAATTAATATGAGATTAGGTTTGGGGTTTTTTTAATTAAGGAAAATTAGAGTATAATCAGTAGAAGCATGTTCAGCTGCTCATATAAAAAAGGTTGGATGGTAAAACTTAGGTTATGATGAGGGCTTTCTTTAGTGCCACAGAGTATTAGAGCTCCTGCAGTCTGAACAGGTTTGTAGGGAGACACTGATACCCACCAGACAACACCGAAAGGGAATGGTTAGAGTATACTCCTAGGAGATAAGAAATTCATCTCTTGCACAGGTCAAGCAAAGGAAAATCTTAGCAACAAAGACTACAAATCTCTCTGGTTTCTCCTTCCTTTTCTCCCTCCTTGGTACATCATCTTGAGACTATCAGGGGTAAAAGAGATCTTTAATGAATCTCTCTTCAAAAAAAAAAAAAAGCCTAACAACTCCTCGAAAAAAAGGTGGTGAATACAAGGAATTTGTGTGGCTCTTCCTTGGTGCCATCTTGCAAAGGCAGAAGTAACGAAGAAAAGGTTTTAGTAAACAAGCAAGGAATTATTTACCCTCAAAAGAATTAAATTCTAGTTTCAGTTAAATAAATTACTCTTATGAGGGCAGGTGGTGAAAAGCCCAGCCCAAGGCTGAGCCCCCAGTGCTGTGAGTTTTATAGGACAGACCTGTACATCTTTATAGCCATGAAAATCTTATAGCCAAAGTAAATAAGACAGGTATTGAAAGGTCCATTTTACCTCTGGGAACTGGGACACACAGAGATTAACTAATGCTTCCAAACTAACACAGAAAGCCTGGGAAAAGCATGAAATTATATCCTCATCTCTCAAGGACAATGTAAGGCTGCCACTGCCCGGTTACATTTCCTGTGTGCAGGCAACCTCCTCTTTAATTCAGTTCCAACAAGTGCAGAACTAGACAAAGCCTGAAATTTGAATAGGTGGTTTAAGAAAAAATCTGATGCTGATCTGATTTAAGAGATGAAGATGATGAAATTGTAGATGAAAGTCAGCATCATTAAGTACTGTGTGCAGGAAAGGATGATCCTGCTTTTACCTGCATCCTGCAATGTAACTGGGTGTGAGTAATCACCAGCCAGGAACAAAACTCTGGGGTGTAATAGGTGAATAAACAACAAAACCTCCACCTCCTGTCACGAGGAGGAAACCTGAAGTCAATGGCTCGAGGTCTTAACAGGGAATCCACTCCAGAATATTTCCATGTGTCCCAAAACACAGATGCAAGACAAATTTACATGCAAAAGAGCCCTTCCAGTGCATTACTTTGTTAACAACTGCAATGAGTGTGCCAAACCACAGAATTTCTTTGCTGCAAGATGTTCTGGACTCAAAACTGCAAAACCAGTCAGATCAATTCATGGAGGAAGCAACCATCAAGGAAAAGCCATAGCTGCTGGCACAAGTCCCTGAGCTGGTGGCTGGCAGAGAGTTGCTACACCTCACTGTCACAGACTCTGGCTAGACAGCTGTGCTGCTGGAGCAGTAATTTCATATTATGTTGTAGGGGTTAGGGCAATTTAAATAATTAGGCAAAGGAACACGGCAGCAGCAGTAAGTAAACCTCTTTGTGAGAGATCATTCATTTGAATTGGATGTTTAAATCCCCCATAAAGCACCTGGAAGATTTAACAACTCATGTCCAAATGAACAAGATGTAATGAGCTTGTATACAGGCTTGGTATGAAAAGTGGATTGTTTTTAGCAAAACGGTGGAGAGTAACCTCTTATTGAAAGGAGTGATAGTGAATTTTAATCAGGGGAAAATAAAGATGCAAGAATAAATCTGCACAGGCTTAGAGGAGGACTACATGAATTTCTCAGCCAGGAGTGTGTTACATCCTAATCTGCTGATTTCTCTTTTCTTTACTGCTTGCATCATCCCATAGACCCTCCCTTTTTAACACAACAAAAACCTAACAAAAAACCCAAAAAACCAAAAAAACCCACCCACAAACCAAAAAACAAAACCAACCGAAATAAGAAAAGCTGCCCATATTGTCCTCTACAAAGTGCAAAGGAAGCAGAAATATAAAAAACATGAAAAAAAATTAAAAATTCATACTTCAGTACAGCTGGCCCTAATTTTTCATCCCAGTATTATTCACTTGAGTGATTGTAGAGTTACACATTCAAACTGAAAGCAGAAGAATCCATACTATGTTTTGCTGCTCATATTTAGCTTATCAGAGCTTGGCAACAGCCAGAATTCCCCTGGTGATTCTCATCTGTGTCAGGACTTGGGACATGTGTAACCCTCACTAACACCCCTTTCAATGCCATCTCCGACACCATCTGTATTTTTGGACTGGTAAACTGGAAAACCATTTCTCAAATGTGTTTTTAGTTATCACAAGATACACACACCCTCTTTCCATGCTTATTTATTTAATTTTTTTTTTTAGACCAAGCATATTGTGGCAATTAGGAGGGAATTTGTATTCTCCACTGACATCCAAAATTCCATTTTTTGTATTTCATGGTGGCAATGGAGGCCAGCATTGTATCCCAGGGCCAAGCTTTCAGAGCTTGTTTTCTTTCGTGTTTTGAGTATTGGATGAAGAGAACATTGTCCAGGTCCTCAGAGTAAAGCACAAGTGAAATATTTTTTTTTCTGTTTAGTCCTTTTTCTGAGCAGTTATATGGTAGGGGTCCATGCATTAACTGGTTTGTTCAAGTGCTGAACACAGAATGCTTTATCTTAAGCTTTGCTCAATTTATTGTTCTGTGCCTGTAGCCAAATTTGAACTGTTGTGTCTACTTTCCTCCCCCCTTCCTCAATTCGAACATTTTGAAGTTATTTAACCCACCTCAATTCCCAGGCAATCACAGGGGTGGACACAGGGACAGGACAATTTGCCCAAAACTGCTCATAATGTACACACCAACATGGCTGAAATTCCTCCTCCTTGGGTCGATTTGCCAAACGTGAAAAACGCCTTTTTTTTTTTTTTTTTTTTTTTTTTTTCCTGAAAAGCCAAACCATTAACAGGCTGCTTGGACGGTGTGTGTGTGGTGGAAAAAAGACATTTTGGAGAGAACATTAGAATTGGTACATCCGCCTGACGCATGACGTGTTGCAAACAAGATGTTCCCAGCTCCACCAGCCAAGTTGGACGAGCTGGTTCAATAGGACTCGTGAAATTCCAGTCATCTACATGCAGAGCAGACACTGAGATTCCCAGTCCGGGGGCTGACCACTCCACTGAGTAAAAACTCCTTCTCTTTCCTTGGATTTCACCTTGAGGTTGCAAAGTCAAGTTAAAACCGACTTTTAATTTTTTTTTTTCCCCAGCGATGTGCCACGGAAAGGTCACATATTTCTTCAGACAGGAATGCAAAGGGGTACAAGGTCTTCCCTGCATAGGTAACTTATGTGATTTATAGTGCTGAATTTAGCCTTGTTGGAGCCAAATTAAGGCAGAAAATCAACAGAGATGTGGCCTTGAGGAATTAACTTTTTTTTTCTCCTTTTTGTGTCTCTCCTTGCCAGGCTACTGCTCTGCTTTTGCTGCTGTAGAGGCCCAGAGCACAGGTTGCTTCAGAAACCACTGTCCCAGTCACATAGGAGGCACAAAACCACATCCCAGAAGTTCTAGGCATGGATTAGAGACTTTTCTGGAATCAAGGCAGCTGATTTTGGTCTCTCTTATGCACTAGGGGGTCTCAATCTCAACTCCCATCTAATTTTATAGACGGCAAATGAGATTTCTGTGACTGCAGAGGGCTGGACGAGCACACAGCGTTTGCTGGGAAGGCTTTGAGGGATTTTTTCTTTTTTATGAAGGCTTGAAGTTTTGCCAATCTCTCCTGGCTCCAAGGAATACAACAGGACATGGTGCTTATTGTAGTCACACTATGAACAGGGAGATCAGGCAGTGGTGTGTTCTTGTCACAGCATAGATCTTATGCTTGGAGCTTATCCCAAAGGAGATGACAGGAGGAAAAAAAAAATCCATGCCTTTTCTTTCCAGTAACTTTGGTACTCAGGCCACTCTGAATAAATCCAGTGAAACAAAATGCACAATAAACTGTGTTTAGGGCTCTTGCACCCAGAGGAAGCTGAGACTTACCAGAAATTATTGCAGTTCTCACTGTCCTGCTCCAGACAGACACAACCAAAGAGGGAGGCCTGATGTAATATTACATATACACACATCATATTGCCATTTATTTAATGCCTTTGCTAGCTCAGCTGGGTGAAGTCCAGCAAAATCCCCTGTCCTTCTCCAACACCACCTCTCTCTCCTTTTAGGCTTCACCACCAGCCCCACCCTTGTCTGCTGTTATATTGCATCTTTCCGTTCATTATTTCCTTTATTCAAGGGATGTGCTTCCTGAGGGTTTGGGGAGCAGGGCAGAGGAGCCAGAGCTCAGCTGACATGGGGGTAACCAGCACCAAGGCTGCTTGGAGCCCCTGGGAATTAAGTCCCAATGTAAATATTCCCACCTGCTGCCTCCACATTTTTTTCCCAGCTAATCAGGCCTCAAACTGTGATGGAGTCACAGAATAAATTACAGGGGTGCAGAAAGTAAACAAAAATGAAGATTTACCACTGTAGGACAATAGTTTAGAGCTGGTGGAGGCATTTGCCACATCAATTCATTTGAGTACAAAGAATTGGTTTGTGCACCTAAAAGAAACACAGAAACATTCCTCTATTTCTTATAAATATTAGCTACAGGATTCTTTGGGGGCACACTAAAACCAGGAACTTCAGAGGCATCAAACAGGTTGGAAATTGGCCCACGGAAAAGGAACAAAATTTATAAGAAGAGGTAGAAGTGGCATTGCAGTTTAACAAGTCACTAGCCATATTAGCTATGGGATGACTTCTAGCTCTTTTTTTTTTTTTCTCTTTCAGTGATCATTCTGCTCACATTACATATTGCCTTTTCCCACCTCTTAACCTTCTGCATCCTGCAGTGGAGCTGCACAACTTCACATCTGTGCAGAGTTGCTGCTCTAATCATACATAGAAACTACACAGAAATGTCCAGACTTAATCACATCTTTGACCTACTCTGCGTCCATAGAGCTGCAATCTCCAGATTCACACTCAAACTTGGGAAACTTCAGGCATGCTGTAGGGAAAAAGTGCCAGGGAGGTATTGCTTTTACAGGCATGTAAAAATGGATTTTTTAAGATAACAGGATTCTTCGAGAGGGCAACACTGTCTCCTCCTTAAATCTTCTTGACTTTCACGTCCTCTGTGTCATCCTTCAACACAGCACAAACCTGGCATCACCTGACTCGACTGAGCAGAGCAATCAGAAATAGTCTCAGAGCTAGATAAAACTTAAAATAATTCCTAGAATAGCTCTTCTGGAGCACACAGGCTGTAAGGCAACACAAATGGGGCTCTGCAAAAGCACTTCACCGGTATTTGCTGGTGGTGAGTCACAGAAGCCCCCCCAGCTCTGGTCCAGTGCAGGGTGAGCACCCAGCCCAATGCCCCTCCCAAAGCACTCCTCCATCCCTCACAGCCCTGCTTTTGAGCCAACATCCACACTGAACTTTTGGAGTCAAAGAGAAACTCATCATTCTGCCCTGACGGTCCCAAACGACTTGAAAAATAAAGTAAAATAAACTTGCAATGAGCCCGCTGTGCCAAGCTTTATACCACGGGCAAGGATAGAGTGTCTCCTGTCCACAGTCCTACACAGAAGCTCAAAAAATCGTCAGAGAATTTTAAACTCCTAAAATAGAATGTTCAGTGAGGAAAAAAGCCTTAGTCATGTAAGTAGACTTTATATTTTGACTCTGAAATGTTGTTTTTCCTCTTTCAGTTCAGAACAAAATAAGTTCTTTAAAAAATTTTACTAAGAAGCTAAAGTATGCTTTAAAATGTCATTATTACATATATAACATAATAAGATCACAATTCATAGCCCCCAATCCTTGTAATTTACTCAAAAAATTTATTAGTGCAGCTTCATGTTATGCAAAAAAGCTGAGGGGTGTCTATGCAACTTTATATTTAAGTGATTTTAAAATTTTGCCATCTACACTCCCAGATGTTTCCAATGTCTTAGTGAAGTTTCTGCAAACCATCTGCAAACTTTTATATGTCTGGATTCTCAATAAGACAAACCCAGGCACTTGCAGCAGCATTAAACACAGACATTTAACACTGTGGATCTTCAATATCTTCAGCAAGAATTAATGGGGATATTTTTCCCCCCCTTATCATTTCTAGCAGCTCAAATTACCATTTTTCACGATGAAAATTAAATAACCCAAACATTAGTGCTGAAGGTAAAAAAGTAGCAACTTTTAAGTGCCAAACACATGCCTGAAGAGAGGCAACAAAGTGTGGAAGTTTCAGCAGCAACATGAAACGAGCACTTAGGTCCCCCTTCCTTTCCCCAAGACTATTTTCCACTTCTTGATCAACTTTCATGCTGTTTGTTTTTGCTTCTCTGTAGTTTCCCATTCATTTCCATGCACAGCACAGCAAGGTAAGCAGAGAGTTAATGCTGCAGTTGCAACTGGTGTGAGCCTTTACTATTAGCTTGAATTTACAGAGCAATCTCTCCTAAAAAAGAAATAAGAAAAAAAAGAATTCCTCACTGCACTGTAACACTGAGAAGTATATTTAAAAATTCTCTCTCGGGTCTCTCTAAACATCTGCTCGAAGATTTTGCTGTATCTTAAAAGGGCTCTAATTACCAGAAATGCCTTTCCTTCTTAAGCCCAGGGCTCGCATTTCGATTATAATTCAAGCTCCAGTTAATTTAGGGCTAAACCCAAAACGCCTGTACCAAACAGAAGAAAACATAGGCCTACCTTAAAACTTTCCAGCTTTTCAGAGGATCCAAGTCAGAGATTATAGACACCATTGTAGTAATAACAATAACAAAATATGTATATTGAAAACGAAAAAAAAAATTAAAAAGAAGAAAAACCACGGTAGGGAAGGCTAACCACAAAAGCAGCAAGTACTCTACTCGGTATGGGAATGACAACAAACCCAGCACAGCTCTTCCTCCTTCTCAAGCTGATAAGCACTTGTCCCAGCTTCTCTCCACCCCCAAAATCAATCTTGTGCTATATTGCTTCACAGTCCCAGTTTCATTTCTTCACCACTACCTTTTAAAGCCTTTGTAATCTGCTCCAACTGATCAAATTTGACCTTTTTGTAGTCCACTTTATTCCAAGCACAGCCCTCAGTTAAATCTCTCTTTATTAACACCGTCCTTCTTGGCTTTCTTTTGGAACAAACACAGCTCAAGCTTGAAGCCTCCAGTCTTTGCCAGCAATCATTTACAGATTACTGCAAGCTGCAGTCTTCTCCTTTTGGGTATTTTCTTCTACCTTTGAGGTTTGTTTTTATATTATTTTCTGAGGGTTGTTGGTGGTCTCCCTTTCCCTGTTCTGTGCAGGCTGGAGTTTGACACTTTTAAAGGAGGGACTTTCTAACGCAACTCCTCTCCCACCCTTCCCTCCTCCCCTTGTCCCTCACCCCATATGGAGAGACAGACACACGTATTAGGAACAGTTCACAACCTTTAGAACACAAAATAATCTTTCTCCCCCCCTCCTCTGTTCTTTAAATCTATTAGAATTGATAGACTTAAACACAGAAGCTCTGCCTGAAATATGCTGATCTAAAGCAAGACTGCTATTATGGTGGAATAATAAAAAGTCTAATCCTGCAAAGCCACACGTAACCCTTTGGATGTTTGAAAGGGGAGAAGGTGTCTATATAGTTCCATTAAATAAATTTCTTTTTTTACTACTTAAAAAATAAATGGTAAAGCGTCCTCCAGATTACTGTGGTGATCTGAAAAGTTGTGTAACTGCTGATAGTGCATATTTGCTTAGGAAAATTGAGTTGATTGGCTTCTTTTGTGTTTCTGTAACAATTTGGACATTGATTTCCCTCTATTTAAATATTTCTCTTGCATTTTTTTCCCTCCTAAATGTTTTCCGTTCATCCTACAAATGACTCTAACCTCTCCTTGAGCTGTACAGATTCATTAGAATTTCTGGAAATTCCTGAATTAAAATTCTTTGGGGAAAAAAGCAAAACAGTACCTTATGAAGTGTTCAGTCAGAACCAAACTACCCCAATTGGCAGATACTTCCACTTTGATATTTATATCACAGGCATATGCTCCTAGTTTCCCTCTGCCACCAGTTCTCTCTCTCTCTCTCAAAAAAAAAAGAGTTAAGATCAGCCCTTTTTTGTTAAAAGAGGCAGTAATATGGTGGTCACATAGAGATTTGGGGAATCTGGTAGTGTGTGACACACTCAGGGAAACGTAATAAAGGATACTAAAAGACATAATATACTTTTAAGTCTTCAACTACCTCCTTCTTTGGTGAGACAAAAGTCGAGTGGTGCCTAAACCATTTCAGGCTCCCTGGTATGCTGTAGGCTGGGTTTGGGCAGCCTGAACCCCCCCTTGCTGGCTGCACAAAGGCAGCACAGTCTTGCCCTGGCCAGAAGGTGACACTGAGGCTTCCCACCACCCAAAAAAGGAGAATGTGACCATTCTGACTGCCAGCTGATAGTGGTCAGACAGAAACAACCAGTTTTAAATTACCCAGACACAAAATGCCTTCTGTGCTCGAAGGCCAGAGCATCACTGACCCCTCATTCACACTGAGTCATCTCCTGCCTCCCGCCCTGCCTCAGCCAGGTGAAGCTCCTGGCTCAGCACGAGAGGCTCTATCAGTTGATCAGTTTATCAAGCCAGGCCTCAAGTTCAGACTTTGGAATTTTACATCTCCCCCTAGGCGATGCTTCCAACAGTTTTGCTTTATCTCAGAGGGGTGTAGCGAGGACGAACACAGCAGAGACAGCTGATGGTGAGATTGCAGGTGAGAATCTGGGGCAGGAGGGTGGAAGACATCTGGGGGTCACAGATGTTCCACCTCCCTCCTAATACCAGCGGGGCACAAGGTGTTTCTCACCTGATACACACATATCTCTGCGCAACTCGGCAGAGATAAGGCTTGTATCCAGCTCTGGAAACTTTGGAATCTATATTTTTTTAACTACAGGAGGTGAGCAAGATGCTTGTAATGGAAAATTAAATCCAATTGTTTCTTTGAGGAACTGAGGAAACTTTCATTTTCTTTAGCATGGAAAGCAAATAAAAAGAGACTGGACAGTGTCTCTTTTTTTCCTCCCAAAACTTTGTAAAACACTGTTATAGAGGTTAAACTCCCTTTGAGGCTGGGGAGGACATCAGAGGTTGCAGGCCACCACCTTTTCTCTTTCCTCTCTACCCTATTGCCATTCACTGATTTTAGAGCTACGTTCACCTATTTTCCCACGTAAACATCTCACCGAATATTTCATATTGTGCAAACATGTTGATGACCAGGCTCAAATTAAAAAAAGGCTTCAAGCTTAGCCTGCAAAGAAAACAAAAATCAGAATATCCTGGCCTCTCCTGACACATTGACCAGCCAGGTTTGTGTCCGTGTCACATCCTGTCCCTCCACTGTCGCAGGTCAAGGCGAGAAAGAGGCAGATGTGTTATAAAAATGGGTTTTTATACCCCACTGCACCAAGATGCTCAGTGTCTCTTACTCTGTTCATCCCAAAACTCCACAAACTATGTCTATTTTGAGAATTTAATCTCTAAGAAGTACATCTTATACTTTCCATAGATACATTTTTCACTCTCTTCCCACAGAGAACGCTCCACTATTTCCACCAGCTTATCCCCATGAAAACTATACCGTTGGAGTAAATATACTTATTCCTTTCCCTTTTGCACTTATTGTGGTTATTTCTATTTTTTTCATCTTAAATTTTTATGTCTGGAACAAAAGCCATGTCTTCATTTTGCAGGACTTTGCTGGCATTTTTCCAGCTTTTCCTACAACACTGAGGACAGCAACTATAAGCCTTCTAAAAATAAAACTACGAGATCAAGTTTAGCACAGAGGAACTTGCGACAGGCAATGGATTTTCCAAAACAACCTCACATGTTTCATACAGCATGTAGCTATAGTAGGAGAAAACAAATAAAACAGAAACAGAAACTCACTGTAAAATTATTTTAACTCTTGTGCTTAGATAGCAGACTCCAGCCCAGCTTTTAGCTAAGTGTATTTTCTGTTACGGCTGAGGATTTTGCCTTTGTAACTTTTATTTTTATGCTTTGAGTAAAGAAATTTCATATAATCTTCAGCTTGTTTTCCAGGAAACCACTAGCACATCTGTGAAATATTACTTAAGCAAATTTATTACAGTTAGCCAGGAGGCAACAACCCCAAAAATGTTCTTTACCTGCTGAAAACCAGCCTATTGTGTAATTTGGGTCTTTCATGCCATAACACGTTCCCCCAGCCTGACTTATAGGTTCTCAGTTAATATGATAAAGAAGTACAAGCTTTCCAAGATTTTGAGTCACGTTAAAGTAAATATATATATATATACACTTCTGAAAACAACATTCCTGTATACACACATACACAAAAGGATCTCTAAGCAATGTCATCATCCTTAGTTTAGACAGCTGTGGAGTCAAAAAAGTTCCAGATCAGCTAGCTACAAACATTTGAAGGTCAAGTACAGGACAAAGCATTTAAAAAAGCAAAAGCAGTTATGGCTACTGAGCATTAGAAAGATGATTTTATGTCATGAGGTTTTTTTTTTCCCCCAGCTCTTTCTTTACCAGAATCCTATTGGACCAAGAACTTCATGGTGTTGGGCAGGATAATAAACTGAGTATAGTAAGCAGTTTGGGTTTGATATTTAATCTTCTTTCAAGTGTGTTATCTCAACTCAAAATATTTTAGGAGCCAAGGAAGATCTGCCAGAGCACAACCTTTTAGTCAGGGTGCCCAGCAGCCTGGTTATCAGGTAATAATAGAGAAATAAATAACCTTCTAGCATCTTCCCAATACATATTTTCCATTGCTCTTTCATACAAAGCAATATTAAGTTATTTGAAAGAAATCTTGGTCTTTTACCAGGAAAACCTCACTCTCCCTGGGGAGCCTGTTGTTAAACAAAAGCTCAGCTATTAAAGAGTGGCCTCCAGCCTCAGAGCTGCTGTTGGGGGCTGATAAAGGCTCTTCTCCAGGCTGTCTCATGCTGTCCCTCCCCATCAGCCTTGCCACCCCCCTGCCTCTCCTCCCAGTTCCTAATGCCTCGCCTTTTAAGCAATGGAGTGACTAATTGAAAATGCATTCCAGTGCTTTACAAGCAGCTTTTTCTTTCCTGCTGACCAGCCAAATGTTTTAAAGTTGGCAAGGTGCTGCTTTAACTTGGGAACCTGAGCACTTGTTCATGGCCTGGATGTGTGAAAAAATTCTGGCTGAATTCAATAATTCTAATGGAAAAAAAAAAAATAAAGATCTTACTCCTAGAACTGGCAAAAGTAAGTCCAAGTATTATTGTGAATATTTAAACCTAGTCCATTTCTCTCTTTGTGAAACACATCATTTGGGATACAAGAAATTTTAAGTCCCAAGTCTAAGAAATTCCCAAATTCATGCACCAGTTCTTGTAGAGAACCAGAGGAAAACCAGCCACAAACAGGCATAAATCCAGTTGACAATTACCCTTTGGGAATTGGGAACTGTAACCAAAACACCCTGGAGACAGTAACTGCTGATTCACGGCAGGTCAATGGCCAACTGGGCTGGGATTCAGCACATCTTATCGCATGCTGTAACTTAGAATTTGGCTTCATGCAGCAGCCACAGAGATTGAAGGGTTTTGTTTCCTTGCTGATTGTACAAAGCCTGCACTTCAACAGTTAATCATTAATCTTAAATTGCATAAATGTGTCTCATACTTATCGACTTCTCACTTTTGCAGTCTGCAGAGACAAACTTTCAAGAGATGGTATTTTTTTTTTTTAATCCTGATTGTATTTTTAATGGATTTTCAAGTACTTTCAGGTTTTGCTCATGACAACTACTTCAATAAAAAGCCTCACGAACAAAGATGTGTTTTGTGTCTATTCACCTAGCAGAAAATCACTATTACGACATACTTCATTATGAGAGAAATGCTTTCCAGCCTCTCTGAACAGACAGTCATCCCCAAACTCCCATCAGCCTAATTGTTTTTAAGGTGTTTGTAGTTCACTTTAAGCAGCACATGAGCCAAACATTTACGTCCTCTGCTGAATTTTCTTTTTATTGGCCAGCGGGAAGGTTTCTTCGTTCTGCAGCGCTGGTGGAGAGAGAACACTTCTGTAGTCTGAGGCAGGGCTTGCCCTTCCGCACCCAACAGAAAGAATGAAAGAGAAGAAAAGCTCCTTGTATTTGCCAGACATGTTCAAAAAGAGCTCCTTGCACACCCCAATCTGCTTCTTTCATTCCATTTGGCAGAGTCAGGGGTCAGATTTGGTGGAGAGGAGGAAAGCAGCCGTTAACTGTTCCGGTGCCACAGCAGACTGGTAAGCCAAAGCTGACACTGTCTGTCCTTTCATTTCCATTCTTTTGGTGTCAGGTCATACAGTGAACACCAAGAGGTCCTTATGAAGCCTTATGAAAAGGTTATTGTTCAGGCTGCCTTCATAACACAGCCCAGAAAATAAAAACTTTGGTAATGACCTTAATAAGCTCTTTGTTGTGAAGACCATGTTTTCACACGGACCACAGCTGCATTTGTACAGCCCCAATGCCATCTCACGCAGCGTCGAAGAATAAATTAATAACGGTAATTAATTTATGCTGAATGCACACTGTAAAATGTTTAGGAAGCCATTTCCAAAGAGACAAAAGAAAATTAGTGGCTCCATATCCATATCTGTCTTTTAATAGACTCTTCAAATATTTACCTCTGGCTTTTTATTCATCACAGAAGTTCAAGGAATAGGATGATTATTGGTAAGGGACTAGGTGGTGATATTCAGTTAATTCCTCTCAATGTCTTTCTTCTTGACATTGAGAAAACTATTTTTTTATCTGTGCCCTACTTTCCCATCTGGGAGGGACAGACACCACCCTAGCAATCTACAGAGCAGAACACTAGGAACTTAATAGAAGGCACAAAAATTGGCAGCTTTATGAAATTCCCCCCTTTCCAAGACTGTTTTAAGTATAAAGGAACTGAAATACTGGTTCGTCATTCCGTGTAAAAGAACATGATCTGTTGAGACAGATGGCTCCAACCACTTCAAAAAATTAAAGAGTTGCTGTAGCAAAGTAAGGAACCCCTGAAGCTTTAAAAAAGTAATCTATACCATACCCCTTAGAATGAAAATAATTTAAAAGCTCCAAAGTCCTAGAGGGAAATAAGGGAAGAAACAGCAAAAGGGAATAATTATTCAATTAAGAAAATGGTGAAATAAATCTTCCATTTCTGATACTCATATTTATTAAAGTATATTCAGGCACATGATTTTAAAGGTGTCAACCACAAACACCTATTTTATGCACTGAGCTTATATCTTTTAAGCAGAGAGAGAGATACAAGGTCCTTTGTGACAGTGTGCTTTGCTGCTGACCTAAAGATGATGACAGGCAAGTAGTGAAGGAGGGAATGCTTCAGATGGCCGAGCAACTCATACATGTATCCTGAAGGCATGGAGGAGCACCCTTTTAGCCTGCATATGCACCAGCACAGGCTGAGTTTACGCCTGATTCTGGTCAGGATTCAGGATTTGCTGTACTTGCTACTGATTACACTGTTTCATTTTCTCTTCCTATTACAAAGGCTGGGAGAGCTGACAAAACAGGAAGGCAACTTTTGCCATAACAGCTGGCAGGAGATTTTTATAGAGACAAAAACCAATTAAGTGTCCTGATTCTGGGCATGTAACTCCCCTGGAGCTTTTGTTTAGAAGTGCTTATCTGCTTGCATAGGCACAAGCATCTACAAACCCATGTACAGGTGTGTGTGTGTATCCAAACAAAGCACCACGGAGTGCACTGAAATGAGCTGTTGCTCTCCTGAGGAAAAACTCAACATGTTATCCCTGTGAAAACAGTGCAGGAGAGAGTTTCATAAGAGTATTACTTCATCAATAGAAGGCTGGAATTAAATTCAGTTCTAAAGGACATCTTTATCCTTAAAGCATTCACTCTAAGGTCCTAATTCAGGGAAAGTCAGATAAAGCATTTTGTTTTCTTATATATCAAATGCAGTTGTTTACCTTTATTATCTAAATAAACTTCTTTAGTTTCTGGAAAAGCAGAGCCACATTTTTTTCTCTTTCTGAGGACTATTCATTTTTAAAACGACCATCACGTAAACATTCGTTCATTCCCATGTTGGTGATTCCATGACTTCCTACATCTGCTCATAAAACTTTCGCATCTTTCAAAGCATTAATAGCTATTGTAGCCCAGATTAAATTATTTATATACACCAGGTCATAGTCACACACATAATTTGTTTACAGGAGATACTTTCCATTCAGAAATACCCAAAGTCTCATGCCACTGTTTTGTCTCTTGCTGACCTCATTTACACAAGCCCAAGTGATTTTTTTTAGTGATTTTTTTCCCAGACAAGGCCTAGGCTGTGTTTCCAATAAAGACAAGCACAGGTTCCCATGTTGAAAATAAAACATTTTTATTGCTTTCTAAACCTCGGGCATAAACATTCATCGCTTCATCTGACAAAATCCAACCAATAAAGACTGCAAAAAGAGTGAGATTAATAGAAGCAGCTTTCTAGAACATTGCACTAACCTCTAGACACTGGAAGTATTGAAAATTGCACGTCATAAAGTTTGGCCTGTAGAAGAGCAAGGAAAATACCCTTCTTTCCTCATTTGGGTGTTCAGTCTAAGCAAAACCACACTGGGAAGCTGCAGGACCTAATATTGGCTAAGTCCCCCAAGTCTAAATTGGATTTGTTGCTAATAATTCATGGAATGTCCTCGGGAAACTTCCTTAATTTCACAGGTTCCTATTGCGTCAGGCAAGAAGAGATCAGTAGATCATAAAATCGTAAATGGCTTGAGTTGGAAGAGACCTTAAAGGTCCTCCCTCCTTGTCCCAAGCCCCTGCCACGGGCAGGGAATCTTCCCCCAGACCAGGCTGCTCCAAGCCCCATCCAACCTGGCCTTGAGTATTTCAGGGTTGGGGCAGCCACAGCCTCTCTGGGCAACCTGTGCCAGGGCCTCACCACCCTTTATAGTAAAAAATTTCTTCCTAATATACAATTTAAACCTTCCTCTTTCAGCTTCCCATCTTACATTTTACTTCTCCCCCATCTGACAGAAGTTTAGAGGACTGAATTACAAATTGTCTCTGTTGCTCAACAGCTGGGAAGGAGTTCAGTCTCTGCCTGAGGAAACCAGGAGGGGAAGATAGTGTTGCTTTTCATGGTGTGTTCTTCAGGTAATTTATATTTCTCTTTTAGTTTGTAGCTTGTCTGCAAATGAGAAGTTCCAGCTGCTGCTAATTATTCCTTACCTAGTAGTTTGAGAAAGCTTTTTCCTCTTGCAGAAAAAGGTGTCTAGGCACTAGCCAGGCTGCTTTTAGATACTCTCAAGCCTTCTTTTTTTCNACTCTTTTGCCTTCTTTTTTTCTTTTTCTTTTTCTTTTTCTTTTTCTTTTTCTTTTTCTTTTTCTTTTTCTTTTTCTTTTTCTTTTTCTTTTTCTTTTTCTTTTTCTTTTTCTTTTTCTTTTTCTTTTTCTTTTTCTTTTTCTTTCCATATCCTTAAGAAGTAAGTAATCTTCTTTTCAGGTTATGGCTGCTGCATCTAAAATTCATTTTCATTTCTTGGTGTCAATTGTGAAATCAGGCATCACATTGACATTATTGATGTCACAACCTAACACTTCTCCCAAAACACAACCATCCAGCTGAGCCCTGTTTGGGATATTAATGAAACTGTTAACCTGAACTCTGTTGGTCATGAATGGCCACAATCTTCCCTAGATTGCTAAGGGGTGCAAAGTACAAAGCCTTGAGTGCCACTTTTCCATTGTAATGCCACAAGGGAATGGAATTTTTAAATGAACTCCTGCCTTACATTTGTTACATTCTCATTAGTCAAATATTTTTTGGCCAAATATTTTGTATTTTTTCTCATATTTCCCTTTTTGCTGACAGATTGATCAGCCTGTGCATATATGGGGAAGCCCAACTGCCTTTTTTGAACTGACATAACCTTAACCATGGCCATGGTAGGGCAAATAAAAATTCCCCTTTGGTGCAAATTAAACAAATCTACATTTTTAAGATGATCAATTCCCAAGAGATGGTTCTAGATATCTAAACTTCTATGAATTTGAAACAAATTAGGTGATATGAGCAAACAATTCTTCTATGTTTCAAATACAAAACCAAAATATTTGTCACCAGGATCAAGAAAAAAACATTGCCCACCCCTCTTTTTCCTAATGTGCTACTGAAAATTTAATCTCTGGGTAGTAAGGACATATACCAACAGTTCATATCCAGAAGGAAGTATGAAACTACTTCAGAAGAAACTGTTTTAAAGGAGTATTCAGCCCAGCATGGAGGAGCAGTGCCATTTTTTATCCTCACCTGTACATGCTGAATGTTTGACAGCTCTGGCAGAAGCAAAAGCCTATTTCCCAGCTCCCACCTGGCCCCTCTCCCACCATCAGAGGTAAAAATGATTTTAGTGAAACCACCTGAACTGATATTCCAAACTCCTGTCTGAGAAAAATTGTAGTGGGAAGCTGTCCTGACCTGGGTGTCAGGACAACTTTTGGACACCTGGAACGGAGAAACAACACTTAAATCTTATAGCAGAGAATCTTTATTTTCTGCTACAAAATATGGCACAAGACTGGGGAAATAGTAGCTGCAACTTCATCAGACACCGAGTTTGGCAGAAAGGAGAGCTTTACCAGGATCAATGAAGTGTTTTGGGTCATGATTTATCCTGGAGCTCTGCTCGGAGGAGGAGGAAAGGGAAGGTGCTCTCCCCTCTGCATGCACTGCATGTGAATTTATTGAGAGCTATCATCTAAAGCTGAGGGACTAAATTCAGAGTGTATGGACACTCTTTGAAAGACTGCCAAAGGCTTCAGAAATAGGAACACAAATTGAAGGTGAACAAAACTGCAATTGAATCTATCTCCAGCAAATATAATTAAGAAAATAACCCAGTGAATGAAAAATACATTGGACTTTCAGAAATCATGTCATTTTCAAAAATACAAGAAAAGGATTCCTAAAGGTAGGAATTCCCAAATTAAAGAGTGATAGAAGAACCACTTTGAAGTAAATAGGCTATCCCAGAGCCAAAGACTGTTACTGCCTTACCAGCAACAATACCAGTATGTGGCAATAAATGTTCACAATGCCCTGAGCTATAGCACTGCTGTTTGCTCCTGGCACACCTTCAGCTTCTCCCACTTGGTCATAGTCCTGACAGCCACCCCCTGCTCTGCCTCTGGCTTCTCTATTACAACCTGATATGTTTCATAAATTTTCATTTTTCTCTATTCCTCCTTTGCCCCCCTCATTTTCTCTTGCTCTATCTCTATCTATCGAAAATTGCTGTCCATACTACTGAGACGGCATAAGCTTTCAGCCAAAGGTATCCTCTTTCCTCGCTGTGGAATTATGTTAATCTAATAAACCACGAATAAAGAACTGTCTCTTTTCCAGTCAGTTTCATTCAGAATTCTTCTCCTTTGGAAAATTATCTCTCTGAAAGCACCAGTATGTGAATGACTAGCAGGTATGTACTCAGTTTGCTGTACTGAATGTAATCCTGTCGTGATCATTCATCCTCAGGCAACACTAACTTCCAGCCTAGGGACAAATTCATCTTTATCTGACATAATGAAGTCCAGCAGAGACTTTGTTTGCATTGAGCACAATATCATTTGTGTCTGAAACTTAAAAACCCCCCAAAAATAGTCATCGATTATTTGCTACCAAGCGCATGGATATGGTAGCCTTGACTCAGAAAATTATATAATTTATATAATTTTTATTTATAATTATAAATATATGAATCCTGGAATGAGCTGGGTTGGAATGGACCTTAAAGATCATCAAGTACCAACCCTGACATCATGGACAGGGGCACCTTTCACCAGATTGCTCAGTCTCCCATCCCACCTGCCTTGAACAATTCCAGGGATGGGGACATCTCCCACCACATCTTGATTATCCTCCGTGTATTACTGGCTGGTGTTATGGAATAACACACCCTGGGGTTTGATTTGGGTCTCTTGCTTGAAGTAGTTGAGTGGAGTGTGCTGGTTTTGGCCAAAACCAGCAGAGAGACACCTTTGCACCACCATGTCACACCCCTGAGGGATGTCCGCTCCCAGTCCTGCCGGTGCAGTGCAAGGGGTGGGTTTAGTGCTTTTCCTGCCTTCCATGGTCCGTGACCTTATTGACCTGTGCACATCTTCACAGCACCCAGCCTCTGGGAACTTCCTATTCCACTCATTAATTCCTCAAATGAGCTCCATTTCAAGTACTTTCTTTTATGGCAAGTATATTTTGTGTTTTAGAGTGACCCATTTTTCAGATTCCTCTCTTTTGAGCAACCTGGTGTGGCCTCACGGCTGTCCCAGCTGTGACTAGAGACCTTCTGAGGTCCTCTCCAACCCCAGTCATCCTATGATCCAAAAATCCTCTCCACTCGTTTTTTTTTTTCCCCATTCCACCTTTTTTAGACTATTTATGGGTAGAGGTACTAAATCTGTTTCTTCAAATCAGCAGTCTTTCAACAAGATAACTATATCAGATTTTTTTAGTGTAAATTCCCAATTCCCTTGATTTTAATTCATGCTGCAAAAAGAAATTCACTCATTTAAGAAATGAGAAAATGTATTTTATTGATGAACAGGTAAAATTTTGAGTTTGGACTGCCTGGACCCTCACCTATCCTACTAAACAAGATAGTTTAAAATCCTCTTGGCTGTCCCAGCTGTGATTTGACTGAAACACGAGCTCTGTGTGTGTGGTTTACCAGCTGAGGGTCAGGCTGTCAGTGTGGAATGGGGGGAGACTGATCTCCAAGACATCTCAGCCAGGTTATGTCTTTCAGAAACCTGTAAATTGGGCCTTTTCCCAACATTCCTCAATCCCTGAAACGTCTGCTGTGCTGTGACTGTAGCCTGCCAGAGCCATCCTGACGTGTCCTGCCTGTCAGTCTCCAGCTTGCCACACTACTGAGATAATAGGGGGGGCAACATCTGCTGCCCTGCATCCTTCTGGGGCTCAAGAAAGAAGATGTGGCGATGAGATTATTAAAAAAAAAAAAAAAGAAAAAAGGAAAACAATGGTGTAAGGCACATGTTGGGATCTTTTGAGGACTGCACAGCAGCTGAGTCCCAGGGATCTGGGGGATGAGTCATTTCAGGCAGACACAAACTTTCCCCACCACTTCCCACCCTACATGAAAGGAGAGGCGGTCGGAGCCAGACCATCTGGACAGCTCTGTGGGAGCAGAGCCTGCAGAGAGGATTGGGCTGCCCGCGATGCTGAGCTGGAAACAAAGCAAAGCCACTTGCTCTGCAGACCTTCCTGAGCTCACTCACCAGCAGCCATCGGCTGACTTTGTGTCAACGAGCACTTGCAGCAATTAACCCTTATTAGCACTCTCCAAATAGGAGAGAAGGTTAAACCAAAGAAGAACAAAATATCATGAGAAGCGTGACATTAAATTAAATCTGTGGTAGTGTTTCAGAGCCATTGCTGTTGAAGACAAGAGAAATTTGCCACAGAGCATGCAGGGTAGGTTGGAAAGTACTGTAAGGATTTATAGTGTCCCGTGGTCACAGCACTACACTATATTCACAAAGGGTTTAGAAGTTAAATTTGAAATGGAAATTCATAGGAGAGGCAACTAAACAAGCAGGATAATATGTCACCACAGAAAGTAGATGTGCAGGGCTTGTCAATTTGTATGAAAATCACAAGACAACTTCTGCATTGATCAGATTTCTGTTGCTACACAAATCTTCTGTGCAGATTACTGTGAAGCAGTCACAATTAATATTTGTTCCTTTATTATTAGACTAAAAAATTTCCAACTTTCATAGCTTCCCAAATTATCACTTTCCATTAGCCTCATTACCCAATCTCACTATTTTTTTTTCCCTAGGATGTTTTCACCTTTTTTTTTGAGTTTTGAATTACCCAGCAGTAAAACATACAATGGAGACAAACTAGCAATTTTTGTTTAGAGTTATGCTATTTTTTCAGGAAAGTGTGAACCTATCTCATACTAAATGCAGCCTGAAAAGAAAAAAAGGCTTAAAATTTCTGTAAATGTTGCCAAATATTTTACCACCCCTGTTCCCATATGAAACATGTTCTCTCCCACCCCCCAATATTTATTGCCTATGAAGACTGTTAAGGAAAGCTTTATTCTAGCTGACACTAGACAGTAGTTAAAATAAAAATTGTTGGTTAAAACTACAAACTACTCTGTTTCTAAAAGGACAAAGGACTTTTCCACAGAGCTTAATAAATTATAGAATTTCTGATATACAATTCGTGTACTCCTCTATTTCAACCAGATGTATGTAAGTAAAGGACTATTGGTTTCATCAGAATTGTGATGTGCACTTGATGAGACCAAGTCTGTTAATTTTGACCTTTGACATTCATGCTTTATAAATTATATCTGTATAATTCTGGGAAATTACAAGGGAATATGACAACCATCACAATATCCCTCTCCTGAATTTCTGCAAAAAGTGGCTGTGTCCACCTATAGGCATCCAAGTAAATTTGGAATCTCTTAAGTTTAAACATAAATGGTGGCAAAATTGCTATAAAAATAAAAAAAGTATTTTAATTACCTCCAGAATGATCCGTATGAAAAGGGCTTTAAAGAAAGCTTTGGAGTTTTTAAACAAAGAGAATTCAGGGGTCAGAAACAATATTAGAAATAATATTTAGTTTTAATGAATGTCATAAGAATGTGTTTCTCAGAGAAAACTTTCATGGCTTCATATAAAGTATCTTTCCTTCTAACAGACATGTTAAGTTATAATGTAGAGTGGGTCTCTGCTGCTTAATATAACAAGAAATAAAAGTTCAGGTATGTGCCATGATAGAGGCAAATTTCTATTGTCTCTAATTTGGCAGAAATATAGGAAATGTGGAAGAGATGTAGATAGAACATAAAAGCCTCACCACGAAGCTGGGCACTGGTACATCTCAAATCTTAATTAGCTTATTGATTAAGTCTATAAAGACGGTGTCCTGTTAACAAAAAGGATATGTTCTCCATCCTTTACCTATTGTAGTTCTATAGCAATTCCAGAAAGATTAGCACATAGATTTATACACTTGTCACTACAGTCCATTTGTAAACAAGTAGCTCAGAGGATTTATCTAACCCCCATCTGGTTACTTGAAAAGCAGAAGTGCAAAAATATCAAAGTAACAGAAATAAAAATCATTTTAACTGGTCTCCATCTGGCAATTTTAATAATGGAAATGCAAAGTTGTAAAATGCATCAGCTATCCAGGCTTTGTGCAAAAAAGAAAAATTGTGCTTAAAACCATTTTAAAAGTCAAGACAGGTTAGATAAAAGTTTAGCTGAGGGTCCACTAATTTCAATGTCACAAAAATCTAGGTCACAGTTTACCCTAGCACAGAAAAAGCATATTTCCTCCTAGGTATTGGGGCTTGCAGCATTTCTGGGTGGGAGACAGAGGCTGAACAGAAGGAGTATTCTAAAATACCTTCTTCTGCCTCTGGAGATGTGATACTAATTTAAAAATTTAAAACTCTTTTGCATTCTGAAGAAAGGTTTTCTTTTTGTTTTAATGTTTGGTAGCTGAAAGAGTTAAGGTGACTCAGGAAGGGCCAGATCTTGCACTTTTTTGAAAGAATAAAAGAGAACAAACCCTCACTGTCTACTTTTAGTTGAATCCTACAAACCAGATTTGCATACTCCATTAGGAAACCTGGATGCTGGAGTCATCAGTGTTACAATATTTAATGCGATATATTTTCAAAGTTATTCTAAAACCTTTGCACAGCAGGTTTGGAATGATCATGGTTTGCATTTTTCTTCTTCTTTTTCGTTCTTCCCACTTCTCAGTTTTGTTTTGTTTCACTTTGAATACTTCACAGTGTTTGTATTTTGAAAGCTGGCCTATTTTCCCTCACAAAGCAGATTCAGTTTGTGGTATAAATGCTAAATCAGCATGTGTCAAACTTGTTAAACCTTTTTTATGCCAGGGCTTGAAGGACCTGATAAAATAAAGCTGTAAAGATATACATTTTAATAAAACATTATTCATGCACTGTTAGTCCACAAAATATTCTCATGTACTATATAGAAATGAAAAGCAACATTTCTCTGGCCTAGAGCTAACTTTTTATGACTCCCTTGGTAATTTTTCCTTCTTTAATACTCCTTTATTTATTTATTTTACAATAAGCCTTCAGAAAAGGGGTGGCATTTTTCTCAACACTTTTGCATGTGGTTTTTTTTTTTCCACTGACCTTTTACATCATCTATAGAATAATTTAATAGAGATGCGGAAATCAGACAGAGTAACTGCTGGAAGCAATATATGCTGATCAAAACCCAGAGAGAGCAGCTCTGTTGAGAACACAACTATGGTTGTGTGGTTCAGACACTGGCTTGGGAGTCGCCAGATCTGGCTTTCTTCCTTAATCTGCCTGACCCCTCTGAGTGATACCAGCTCTCTGTTTGCTCAGCAGGAATGATAATATTTACATTCTCCCATTCTTTTGTCTATTCAAATGATAGGTGACTTGAGAATCCCATGTCTTTTGTAGTGCTGCCACATGGTGCAGTTATTTCAGCTGATGTTTTCAGGTATTGCCATAAGGTAAAAATGCCCATGAGGGACCCAAGCATCCTGACCTCACATGTGACTGCACTCCTGGAAGTCTGAGAAAGAAAGTTCTGTGACGAGGGGGACCCCAGTGCTGTCTTGGAGGCAAAGCCAAGCCTTTGTGTACTTAAATACTGGAGCACGTGGTTTTATATTTCATTGAATCATAGAATTATTTGGGTTGAAAGGGATCTTAAATACCATCTGGTTTCAACCTTCCACTAGACCACACTGCTCAAAGCCCCATCTAAGCTGGCCTTGAAAATTTCCAGGGATAAGAAACCCACAGAAATTCGTGATCTGCAAGCTCTTTAATGCACTGGAGTGTCTGAGGTATCCAAAAATGGCAGCGTGCTATAGGCTTTCCAAAGATACTGGAAGGCTCACTGTGTTCAGTGATGTAGAGTTATCTCTTGCTCTCATTCAAGGCATCTCTTCTGTTGGTCTAGTTTTCATGTCTCTGGGCCCTTTTCACAGTTGTGACTCAGATCTGCCTGCCAGCCATTCATTCAGCTGTGAATATGGACTCTGTGATACTCTCAAGCCATCATCAGATTTCCAGGCTTTGGGAATGGATATACCTCCAGGACCTCCAAAATCTGATCCCCTGGATGTCTCTTTTAGTGACTGGTTTTCCTACAAAAGGCCTTCTGTTAGAAGAGCATCAACCATAGAGAATTCCAGCCCCACTAGACCTAAACTTTTTTCCACATTCACTGCCTTGTGGAAATCAGTACAACTTCCATGGATATTTCCTTCCTTTTGTCCTTGCTGACTATGCTGTGGATGACTGAATGATCAACAGTCAAGATTAACATCTGGATTGATAAAGACTTCTTCAGGAACAAGCAAAGAATTTCTCTTCTGAGGCTGTAACAACCAGTCACAGTGCAAATATCAAGGACTGTAACTGGGTTACCTACAGAACCATAGAAAACCACAAGGATTGCAGGAGATAATTATCTTTAATACAGCATGACAAAGTATAATTTTCTCTTATTATGCAAAAAATGAGGTGCATGGAGCAAGAGGCAGAACTGCTGTTGGTAATGTAGTTCATCTCCTCCACTGTAGGCACTGGTAGCACAGAGCAGCTTATTCTTTCTTTTTCTCCCCATGCCTGAGAGTATTTTTTCCTGTCTTGAAGGAGTCCCACTGTTCTTCCCTGCCTTCCACACCTGCTCTCTTCTTCTTTGCTGAGCTACAAAGTAAAACAATAAACATTCAAGGCACAAAGATTCACATTGTTTGGCTCCCAGTACTCAGCAACTGACGAACTGAGAAGGAAGGGAAGAACTTTTTCTAACTGAGCCTCAAGTTCCTCCTTCAGCAGATGAACTGCTCAAATATAAAAGTTAAATCCATACTCTGCCATATTTAGAGGTATTTTGGGCTGAGGGTTTCAGTGGGACTCTTGCCAAAAGGGCAGGGAAGCAAGGAGTTCTGGCTGGATGTGCAAAAGTGAGTAGAAAACAGTCCTAGGGTTTGGGAGGTGGGTTTTGCTGCACTGGTGTGCTGGGAGATTAATGCAAACCACTTAACATCTCCTTCCTCCCCCCTTGCTGTGCCGTAGGTTCAGGAGGAACAATGACATTTTTCTCCTTTGTGCTGATTTGAAAGCTGCTGATGAAAACTGCTACTTAAGGATTAGTTAGTAATGTATGGAGGAAATTCTTGGGGGGAAAAAAAGACCAGTAAATATGCCTTTCAGTCCAAATGTATACGGCTTTTTTTTAAGGCAGAAAAAAAGTGCCTTTCTCAGAGAAATGACATTTTCAGAAAAGAAAAAAAATAATTTTCACATCACTATTTTTTTCCCCTTCTGACTTCAAGATTACCTATGGAAAATTTCCGGCAAGTTCTGAAAACAAATTAATTCCTTGTTTTGCTAAACATATATTTATACGATGGTTATGCAATCCACAGGCAAATATATTCTTAAAAGGAAAGATGGGCTGATTTACCATATCCCTGGCAGTGAAGCTGTTATTGCCTTTGCTGCTGCTCAGAGAAATCTCAACAGGTCATAATGTTCTGCTGTGTGTCTTAGACCTGAAGGAGCAAGGGAATTCTCATTCATTTAAAGACACTGCAGTGCTGCCTCCATAAATCCACTCAATGGGACAAGATGTAGGCCTAGCTCGATGAGGCAAAGATAGTGTTTTATACCAAGTTTTCAGGCTTCATTCTAAATAGTCATTGATTTTGTGGGTATACATCAGATTTTTATGTTCTTCTGGATATCGTTGTCTACAATTTCATCCTTTACTTTACAGAGCGCACCAATTGACTGGCACCCACATTACATCCTACGACATCCATCCACTGTGGTTTAGGACCTCACTGTAATGCAATAAAGCACTTTTATTTCATATAAAGAATGATTTATAGCGAAGTTAATGCCTTAAGTGTAACACAGCCACACCGGGTAATGTTATCAAAGCATATATTTCTTCTCTAAGAGTTAACGTACAATCCAACTTGCTTTTGCAATGAATGTTTGCATAATGTAAAACAGCCACTCTGATACTAATAGAAATAAATGGCTGAAAGAACACAAAAAATGGAGAGCTTTTGCTTACTATTTAAATTCTTTCGAATAGCAGTGCTGTGTGAAATTCTTATACACTCTCTGCAACAGTCAAACAGTAAAATGGTTCAAAGATTAGAAAATCACTTAAAAATGTAATTAATACAGGAGCACAATTCTCAGTGGTTTGTAAGATATGATGCATTTGGTGTAGCAAATAAAACATAGCATAGGACAGTCATCCACGTGTATTATACTTCTAATCCATTAAAATATGTACATAGATTTACTGTATTTGCCTTACAAACTTCGTATTTTCTGGTCCGGATTTTGAAGAGTGACGTTTAATTTAATTTTACAGATTCTTTGCTGTTATTGAGGTTTTTTAGTTAATTTCTTCAGAAAATTCATAGTTTTGAGCTGACAGCAATACACCTGGAAATTACATGTGCAAGAATATATCCTAAAAATTTGTTATATTCCTCATGATTTCTAGTATAACAGAAAAGGGACAAGAGAGGGTTGTCTAGCTCAACCTTCTACTCAGTGAAGGTCAAGGTATTTTCCATGGACAGTGTCTTGGTTTTGGTGCCTAAACCTTCACACTGATATTTGGTTAAATGTTCAAGACTAGAAAGATGCTCTTGCTTTCATCAGTCAGCTGCATCCTGAGCAAATCTGTGCATTGTTGCTTTGAAATGATGGTGTGTTTCCTGAGGGATCTCAGCTTCTGAAGCCATTATTATGTTTCTGTCTGCTTCATGAAAGTTTTGTCATGAGACAGCTTTGTTTTGTTCATTTCAGAGGAACTCAGTTTTTAAGGATTTCAAAATTGTCAGCACTTCTGAAAGTTTGACAGTTGCCTGAAGTTACTTTGCATAAACACTAAGATGCTCCCACAGTTAATACACTAAAGACTTTGGGTCAAGGCAAAAAATCTTTTATGAGAGATCTAGAGCCATCTGGAACACGCTTTATAAACCTTGTATTTCTACTTTTCAGTTCTTTGTAGTGGTCTTAATATTTTCCATACCTTTATATCCTATAATCCAGTTTCTGAGTCCAGTAAGCAAAAGAAGAATCAAAATTCTGAAAAGGTTGTTTCTACAGTTCTCCTGTAGAAACAGGACAGGAGTATTGTTATGAGACCAAGGAAGCTACTATACCACTATGTTAAAAAAAAAAAAAAAATCACACTGCAGACTTTCACAATATCAATAAAGATGAAAGCCTCCATAAACTTCATCGAATCTGAGTCTTCAGACTTTGAAGATGTTTATTCAGGCCAAATAATTCTCCTAAACAGAGTGCCTGGCCAGAGCGATGAACAATATGAAGTAGATAATTGCAAGATTAAGTCTGAAAGCACACTCAGAAGCCTAATTCCTTTTCATTGGACACCATGGAGACTTAAAAGGATAATATTTAAGACAACTGATAAGTAAGCAAAGAAGAAGAAAATTAATGATGGGAAAGAAATTAGAAAATAGATGGTGTTCAGGAAACCACAAATAATTATATATTTAGAACTGCATTTTGGGACTTACTACGTCAGTGTTATGAGCATGGTGGCAAAGTGCTGGGGTGTTAGTAAGGAGCAGAGTTAAAAGGAAGCAGACACAGACTCTCCATGGCAGAGTTAGTCCCATGTAGGGAAGAGGTGTCTGTGGCCCTCAGTGATCAGCAGGACCAACCCAGCTGAGAGACAGAGCCTTGTGCTCACAGCTCTGCTCTGCTTCTGCTGCCCAGGGCTGTAAAACCCTGAGGAGCCTGGTCAGGCCTCATTCCTGAACCTGCTGCGAGCAGCAGCTTGGATGAATGAGGTCCCTTCTAGCCTGAATTAACACAGGAACCTATCCATGATCTTAGGATGCCAAGGGAAAACTACCTTGGCCATCACTGTTTGATACAAGGTTGGAACACACAGAAACCTGCTTAGACTTGCATCTGTGAGAGGAACAGGAAAGAGGGGGTAAGACAGACCAAAAGTGGCTTCTTTTCTTGTTTCTAACAATTTATGTACTTGCAGAACTTAATTATAATATGTTCAGTCTGATGCTAATTCTGTGTGAGCTGCTGTGGAGTGGGTGAACAATACTTTCCATTAAGGTGTCGGGGTCAATGATACGGATAATTAGCTAGCTCTGTGGTTCAATACATTAATTTTCTCTGAAGCAGTAGTAAAACATATGTTGACTCTTGGTAACCCCAGTGTAGGTGTTGCAACCTTGTAATGGATGTGGAAGCAATAACCTGCTTGAGCTTGTCTACTTGAGACGAGGTGTTTTCTTAAGTGATGATGATGAATGCTGCTCTTCTAGGGAGTCAGGGAATGTCATTAAACCAGCTAATATTTTGCTGCCCTCCCATGCAGAGCTAGTATTGCTAAAGGGCAGCAGTACTGTCAAATCCTTATAGGCTTGAGCAGGGAATAAAGCAGAGAGAAAACAGGATGAAGAAAGTAGATAAAGGGCCTAAGGTGAATTCAAGCCTAATACACAGTGTGTTGAGTTGTTTGTTTGCTTGCTTTTTTCCCTTTCTCAGTAAAAGCAGTTCCATAATTATGGTTTTTTTTTGGTTTTTTTTTTTGTTTATTTTTTTTTTAGCAGCACAACACCCCTCAACTCTCTCCGCACTCCTCAGTCACTAACAGAGTTCATTGTCTATCAATAAAAGCATTTCAGATCTCTCTAGACCTGGAGACATCAGGCAGAGTTATTAGTTCTTCTCCAGCTTATTCCAAGGTGCCAGAGTTCAAAATGAAATCCTACAGATTGCTGATAGCCATGCCAGAGCCAGGGAACTGCACAGATCTGTCCCTGCATCAGTCTCTGCAACCACATAAACACAAACCAGAACATCCAAGGATACCAAATTGAGAATAAATGCCTATGCAAAGCATTTTTGTCTGTGACAGGCCCTTAGAAACTAGAGGGCAAATTCTCTGCTGATGTAATTAGCACAGTGTTGTTAAACTCCATGGACCTGTACCAGTTTAGAGACACATGAGATTTGACCCCATTACTTTATTTAGTGACACTTATAGTAATTTCAAATTGTCAAGTCTGCACTGCCATATTCCAAGAAGTAACACCTTTAAACTCTGCTAATAACTTTTCCTCATCTAAAAGTTGTGCAAGCAATTGTCTTTCTTTTATGATAAAACTTAAACCTTGAAAGCAGATGATTTTTGAGTTTTCTATGCAGCAGTTTATATCCCAAAGAATGCCAATACAGTTTAGAGACTCTGAGGAACAATTATCCACTTTGTGAGGATGACTGCTGGTGGGAGAAATACAATCATTTTATTGAGATATAGGACAAATACATTTAGGTAGGAAATACAAACAGCGAGGTTTCTCTCCCTGACACTCTTGGCAGGTGAAAGGATCTTGTTTCTTCATCTTACAAATTCAACAAAACCCAGCACTGTTGTGTTTTGTGACTTTTGTAGAACAGATCTGCTCTTTAATGACTTGGAAGACAACATCTGTTATGAGGAATCACTGGTGTCTTGATGCAGAAAATGTCTTTTTGGCTTGTCCTCTTTGAAAAGGCTCCAGGTAACACCTTGGCTATTTCAAAAGACACAGTAAACTCATATCTGATGCTGCATAGGCTCATTTGTAGACTCAGCTCCTGGGCTGCATCCAAAGAAGTGTGACCAGCAGGTCGAGGGAGGGAATTCTCCCCCTCTGCTTTGCTCTCATGAGACCTCTCCTGCATCCAGTACTGCATCCAGCTCTCGGGCTTACAACATAGGAAGGACATGGACCTGTTTGAATGAGACCAGAGAAGGCCACAGAGATGATCACAAGGATGGAGCACCTCTCCTATGAAGACAGGTTGGGAGAGTTGAGTCTCTGTTTGGCCTGGAGAAGGAAAGTCTGCGTGGAGACCTCACTGTGGCAATTTTGTACCATGGGCAGACAGTGGCAGGACAAGGGTTTAAACTGAAACAGGGGAGGTGTAGTTTAGATGTTAGGAGGGAATCCTTTGCTGTGAAGGTGGGGAGGCAGAGGTTATCCAGATGGGCAGACAAAGTTGGATGGGCCTTGGAACAATCTGATTTAGTGGAAGGTCCTGCCCATGGCAGGGGGTTAGAAAAAGATGATTTTTCAGGTCTCTTCCAGCCCAAACCATTCTGTGATTCTGTGCATTTCCCTGTGAATGGAATGTGCTGCTGTTAGGTGAAACTTCTTTCTCCAAGAGAGAGTTGTTAATTTCAAAGAAGCAAACTGGAATGGATCATGTGTCTGCAAGGGAAGAATGTCCCAGAGTAGACTCTGCTGGCTAATAATGGTACTGAGGAGAAGAAAACCCTTTAACAGAATACAAACCTCAACTATAGAGAGATCTGAAGCAGTCTTATGGACTTCTTAAAAACGTACTGCCTGTTTGTGAGTGCTGCTGTATTGCTCTTCTGATGAACACAGTCCTGTCTTCAAGCCAAACTTCTCTAAATGGCAGGTAGCATAAAAAAAAATTCCAATTAGAGATATTCTAGGGTTTAATTTCCCTTATTGCTTTCAATGGCGCAAATGATCTGTGCTCATGAGATCTTGAATTGTAAGATGAAATACACTCCAGTGTATCATTATTTTTGCAAGCTTTTTAATATTCCCCACTCCTCTCCAACCAGTCTGGTCATTCAGTTCCTCTGTAATAAGGAAACAATACAAATTTGGGCTTCTGTATTTCTGCTAAAGCATGACCAAAATTCATATAATAACACAAGTTAAAACCCAGTAAAATCCTTTGACTTCACCTAAAAGCATTGTAAAGTGTTAATGTGGACTCCTTGCTTTCATGCTCAGTTTTACCACGGGGCAAGGTTGAAGAAGCCCTTCCTGTGTCCTGTGCACAGACACCTATAACTCAGAATCAGAACATCAGAACATGTTGAGTCGGGAGGAACTCATCAGGATAATCAAGTCCAACTCCTGACCCTGTGCAGGACACCCCAAGGATCACACCCTTATTAAACTTCATGTGGTTGGTGATTGCTCATCTCTCTAATTTGTTAAGGTCTCCTAGTTTGCTAGCCAGCCTAGCCAGCACTATCAATAAGTACTGCAAGATATCCTTGTGATAATTTTTCTCCCATAGTTCTGTCAGAAATTCCTCTGAATAAACTTTAACTGGAGAAAATGGTGGTGTCACCTGCCAGTGTCCTGCTTATCCATTGTGCACATCATTAGCAAATGCATTCAGTTCATGGCTCTGAATGGTGACCCTTTGTGCTCCATTGTGTTAATGTTGTGGAGAAATAAGGACAAAATGTATGGAAGGAACATCAAGAGGTCATTCTTTCACCCCAGGCAGGATTAGCTCTCCCTGAACTATTCTTAATATATGTTTATCTACACTGCCCTTAAGGTCTTTGGTGGAGGAGATTCAGAATCTTTTCAGGCAACCTGTTTAAGTACTTAATCGTTTTTACCACTAAAACGTTCTTCCAATGTTTCACACAAATATCTCTTTCTGCAAATTATTTCTTGTCACATAGAAAATGGGTACCTGTAACAATTCAATCTTTCCCCCTTTTCCGCCACTTTTTATGTATTTGAAGACTACTAATCTTGTCTCTACTTGGTCTTTTCTCTTGAGGAAGCAATCTCAACTGTTTGATTTCTACTAGGTCAAGTTTCTACACCCCTAATCACTCTGCTCTTTCTTTAACTGATGCAAATATTTCTTGAAATGCAAACTGCAGAGGGAACACCATGCTTCAGCTATGACCTCATTCATGCCAAATAGAGCAGAAAGATTATGTCATGTATCTTACAGAGATTATTTCTGCTTGTACATCCCATAAGAGTATTTGGCTTTTCTGAAAAAGTGTCACTTTGCTGATAGTATTAATTTCAGAGATCCTCTCTTATCTTTTTCTCCATCACTGCTCTTTTTCTGCAGAGCTGCTGATTAGCCAGTTGTTCCCTCAAGTCATCTTAGGTGTTTCAGACTGTGTGTGCAAATTGTTGAACTCATTGGGAATTCTCACCCTCCCAAATGGTTGGGCCTCTTTTCAGTGGCTTGGCGTCTTCTGTCCTAATGAATATCCCTTATTTTCTTCCATGTGGCTTGAGTACCAATTTCCAGCCATTTCCTTGTCCATTTTATAGTAGTTTGATCCAGTTTAATCCAGTTTTCTTTCTTTCTATGATAGTGTGAGATGAAACATTGTCAGACACCTCACTGGAGTGGAGACATACAGCATCTACTGCTTCTGCCCTATCTACAGACCTGTTACCCACCTTCAAAGAAGGAGTTTGACAAGATTTGTTTCTGATGGTGTTGGGCCTGGAATTCATTTCCCCACAGCTGCCCCCACAGTGCTGAGCTCTACACTGGTGTCTAGAAAGGTGCTGATAGCTCCCTGGTGTTTGGGAACTGCTGGGCAGAGCTGGCACAGCACCAGCACTGCCTCTCCAACATTCCCCCTCCACCAGCAGGCTGGGGGTGGGCAAGATCCTGGGAGGGGACACAGCCAGGACATGGACCCAAACTGTCCAAAGGGACATTCCATGTGACATCTGCTCAGCAGTAAAAGCTAACACAAAAGGAGAAGGCAGGATATATATTGATTATTATGATATTTGTCTCCCAGATCTGCTTCCCAGGAAGTGGCTGATCGGAAGTGGAGAATAAATATTTTGTTTCCCTTTCTTCCACGCACGGCCTTTGATTTTGCTTTATTAAACTGCCTTTATATTGACCCATGAGGGGTCTTTTTCCATCTTATTCCCCCTTTCCCCTTGCATCCTGCTGAGGAGGGGGGTGATAGGGAAGTTTGGTGGGGACCTGCATCCAGTCAAGGTCAACCCACCACACTGACAAATCCACGCTGGCTGTCACTCATTTTTTGTTATCTTCTAGGGGCTTACAAATTGTTTGCTTGGTTATTTGCTCCAGGATTTTTCTAGGAATTGAAGTTAAGCTGACAAATCCATCCTCTTTCCCCCTTTTTTTAAAGATAGTCTCAATAATTGCACTTTTACAGTATTCTGGACAACCCCTCACACAAGCTCTCTCAGATAACCAGTGACAGCTCTGAGATTGTCCCAACAGCTCTTTTTCTCTGATAGTGCTCACCTTGGGGTGTATTTCCTGTGGCTCAGTGGCCATGAAAATACACAGCTAATATAAGCACTTATCTTACTTAGTATCAGTGTTTCTCATTTGTTCATGCATTTAATTGCTTAGCACATTTCATAACATCAATCTCTCTAACGAAAGCAGAAGCAAAAGTGGCAGTAAGCACAGTGGCTTGTTTGGGTGTTTCTGTCCATAGACTTCCCACTACGACTGGCAGCTGAAAAAATCTATTTTTACTCCTCCTTTACTCCTCAAAGTTCTTCAAATTTTGAGCACTTTATTCTCATACTGGATTCTGTCTTTGACCTGGATATTTCTGATTTAGCCCATGATTACTTTGTGTTGTTTTTTTAATATCCTTACATGAGGTCTCTGACAAAAGCTTTTGAAAAAACCAAATGGGTTATATCAGTTGTGTTTTTAGTAATCTGGAGCGATGATGGCATAAACATTCCTCTGCCACATTAAAAGAAAGAGTTAAGGAATTTCAGGCACTGATATATTTCCATCTAATATCAAAAGGCATTTCTGATCATACAGATCTTCAAACATTTATTTATATTTACTTTTAATAAGCACCATAAAACCTGTTTCAACAAGAAGCAATTTAATTGCATCATTGCATTTGATCAGATGAGCATCCTGTTCATTATAAAGCCTTCCCTATAAATAAACATAGAAAATACAAATTAAACTTCCTCGTTAAAATGCACCCAACTTAACGTCTCAATTCTTTCTTTACATGTTGTGAGCTCAATTTTTCTCTGGAATAATGTACATGCTGAAATGTTGCAATACATATTTACACACAAATCCTGCTAATACATCACCTGGTTTGGGATGTGCCCCCATTTCAGCCATCAGTGTTACTACACTGATGTAAACCACTTGTACTCCAGAAAAGCTGATGAGACAGCTGAAAACTGGAAGAGAATATAAAACAGGAATTCTATTTTCCTAATGAAATAGACATTTTTTTTTCAGTCCAAGTTTTCCAGGAACATGTGAGTCCGAATTTCCAAATTTTAAGTTATTGACATTTCTATCCTTAAAGGACTAAGTAATTTTTTGGATGCTGGTGCACTTAGACCTTATCAATTAAAAGAGTTAATATTAAAATGTTTTGCATTTTCTACTCTCTAAATTGCATGGATTGTGTAGGAAAGCCCAAAACTCACAAATGTACTGTTCCCAATAGTTGTTAATGATGTGGAGTGAATACAGGAGTGGGACACTAAACTAATCAGTGGTATTGGACATTGGTGAGTAGAAACCACTATATTCGTGCCTAAACTGTGCAGTGATCCATGTCTTCTAATTCTGGGAGATACTTATGTTAAATTGATTTGAAAATAAGTGGATAGAATCATTATGCATGTATTTATAGCTAAGCTGATGGAAATCAGATGGATTTTAGTTTTGCAATGCCCCTCATAAATTGATGCTGAAAATCCCAATAGAGACTTCACTGCCTGCTTTCTGTCCACCCAATAAACTGTGTTTATTGGATCCTGATGACATTTGTTCTGAGATACATTAAAATGAATTGACAGAAACCTACACAAAAAAAGCATGCTGAAGTGACTTGGCGACGCAGGAAGCTGTAGAGCTTATCATCACTGACATGTGATCCAAGGAAGGATTGTCTTGGAGCTATGGATATATACTGAAAAGCACAGTTTCTTGAGAAGCAAACTCAAGCCCATGCAGGATTGCTTAGCCTTCTGGAAAATACATTCCTTTCATAAAAGTAACTTTCAGAACAGAATAAAACACTGAGACATTTCGTGAGACAAGCAACAAAATGGGACACAGTAAATCATAAAAGTGCACCTTGTGGCAAACACGAGCCTGGTTTATTTCTGAGACATGAAGAGACACTCCTCACCGAGTGAAAGCACTGGGAACACCTTACTACAACTACTAGGCAATGGATAAATAGTTTTATTAGGTAATTTCACCCAAGCTTCTTGTCACAGAAAACCCCTCATGGTAAAAAATCATGACAATAGGTGTTAATAATAAGAGATAATTCATTACAATATGTAAGTTTTTCTGTAAGAGTCAGTGCTAAATATTTACTCCTTGTATCAACTTCCAATTCAGGCCTATGCAATATGCAATATTCGATTCTCAGTATTGAAGAAACAGTGATTTAATAAATATTAGAAGTGAGGCTACAGATCCACAGAAGTGCAAGGGATCCTTAAACCCCTGAAATAATAAATATCTTACTGTCATCAATGTGACTTAGAAACTCAGTGCCTTTGGGAAAAGGAGTTTCTTTAGCGGAATTTTCTTTTTGTCTCAAGAAATATTTTCCCAAAGAATACTTTTCAGCTTGTCCTCAATATGTATGGCCAGCAAAGAACAATTTATTGAATTTCAGAACTTCTAATTTAAGCTTTGATTTATTGTAATATAAGAAATAATTAAAAATAAAGGTCTCCTGTGCAAAGAGTTTTTCTGTTTCTTCTAGGCAGTCAACATTCAAGGATTGTGGTTGTCAAAGCAGAATAGAAATCAATCTATACCTCTCATAGAGGTTTCTTTTGAGACAAGTGGCTATTAAAATTGTCTGCACTTCCTGTCCCTATATCCATCTCCTTCTTCTGGAACCTGTACAACCTGTAGATGTTTTAGCAGCTGTACCCTTGTCCAAATTCCTGCATTTTCTTGGGCTGGCACCTGGCAATTCTTGGGCCCATGAAAAGAGCAGCTTCTTGGCCCAGACATATTCCTGCTGTTCCATATCTCCAGAAACTGTTGGTATTCCTTTTGCATCACGCATATTGAAATTGTTGGGAGTCTATAATTTTGATTCCTGTGACATCTACAGTGCTAGTGCCACATCATATATGTTAACTCATTAACCTGGCAAGACAATAAGTTTCCAGCTCTAGGGCTGCTGAATGACAGCAAGGCTTTCCTGCTGTTTACCCTGAAGTAGGGTGCATATCAGAAACAGCACCGGTATGAACCAACTGTTTTCCAAATTAGCTGAAGTGCTCAGCTAATCTGTTCCCTAATCCAATAAAAATATGTATTTTCAATAAGAGGACACCGAGAAACCCTTATTAGTTTAACCACATGCATCAGACAGTATCTTCCTTGTTAGCAGTTTGGTATAACAGACGTAAAGTCACTGGAACAGAACATGTTTACAGGGTAAATATCTCCCACTTTGAAAATAAATATCTTGGCTTTGGCTCAGCATTTATTTAGCAGTGGGAAACTGCTGTCCTGTGACAGTGTTCCATTTCATTGACATTATCTCCTAATGATGTTATAAGTGGGGACAAGTTAACCTCAGAAGGTTCAGATATTCAACTTTCGCTAGGATAAGCATCTAGAAACTTCGAAAACTTATGGACTATTACTACAGCTATGACTGTTTCTCCTATTTTCTTATAAGTGCTTGTCTATCTTGGTCCTAACCTCCCAAAAATCTCCCCCAGGTAATCTCCCTGTCCCTGTTTCCCACCAGAAGATGTGGCTGGTGTGGCTCTGTGAGATCCTGCACAGGTTCTGTCTGCTGAGGGCACTACATTTCCTTGAGTTTTTCAGTGAAATAAATAAGATCACGAAAGTACTTTCTCTCAATAACCTTCAGTCTGAGGCCACAGCACAGCCATTTCCTGCAGCACACATGGCTGGTGACACACACAGATGGCTCAGGGTTGGTGCCTTGGTTTCAGGCATTCAGCATAAACACGTCATTTATGTTCCCTTTGCAACCACAGGAGGAGTCAGCTGATGCTGGAAGGGACTTAAATTTACCTGACCTTGATGGAGTTTGTCTGGAAAGGTTTTGTCCTTATTCTCACATTTTCTTTACAGTTCAGTTCATCTGCCCCTGGTGTTCTCCAAGAATCATTTCCTTTCCTGTGAGCCTACCTCAGTAGAACTGGTTTTTTTTTTCTTTCTTTTTTTGGTTTGGATTTTTTTTCTCATAGTCAAGGAAGACGACAGCCTTGAAACTACCCACTAGTCTGATACCTAAAGACAGTGGATTTCTCCTCCTTCCTTTAACTAATGCCTTAACCTGTGTTTTTCCCCCATCATGATACCCTTGCAGGGTGTACATACTTTTGTTTTGGAGCAATTCAGAAGTTACTTTCCAGCTTCTGTTTGTTCTCTCTTATTTCAAATCTTATTCTTTCAAACTGCCCATTTCAAATCCTAGCTACTGGTTTACTCACTACTAGTTTTGTCACAAACTGGAAGTAAATTACCTTTAAGCAAGACTGGTAATATAGAGTGTTTCAATTCTTAAAGTCCCAACTTGTGAAATCTTACCCTTGATCAGCGCTTCTCATCCTGAGCAGAAAACCTATCAAAGAGTCTCAAACTGGCTACCCCAGCCAGGGGGAAAAGCATTAAAAACACACAGATCTCTTGGGAAAATTAGACTACAAAACTGTTCATTTATTTCGCCTAAAAGTTTCTTTCTCACACAGATGTTTCACTCATCAGGATGCATGCATTAATCAAAATAAACAGCTTGTGGATGGGGCACACCGACATAATAGATGTACTTAACTCCAATTAAACCAAGCAGTGGGCACTGTAACCTCTCTCTGCCGGTGCTGCAGCAGTGCATACAAATTATGTGAGGCAGGTTTGCTGCTGACCATTCAGTACAGCCTCGGCACTTAACACCAGCTCAGAGACCAGGATTCCTGGGCTTTATGGTTTGATAGGGAAAATCTTAAAGAAAAAAAGGGAAAAAGTGGTAAAACTTAATGTTTTAGATCCCCAAATAAGAGAATGTACCTTGAAAGTCAAAGACATGTTCTGCCTTCTAGTCTTTCTGATGAATGCCTATGGATTTATAACACTGTTTCCAAGTCCTGTGATTTAATGTGAGTCATGCAAAAACAGAAAAAAATTATCTCTTATTAAAACTATGAATTTTCAGGTTCATAAGACCTTGAAGAAAAGCATGAAAATGTGACTCGAGTGTGCACTATAAACTCAAAAAGCAATGAAAAACTGAATCTTATATTTTGTCTTTAAGTCTTTTGTTCAATAAGATGCAGCAAAAAGAATAATATTGTGTCTGTATATAATATATATTTATAATATAATATATGTCCGTAAGATTGAGGCATTATTGGTCTGGTGTATGATCTGAGCTTTGTCAAACACTGAGACCATGCCACAGACTGATAACATCCTATTATTTTTATTGAAACAGTTATTTTTTCTATCACCTCACCTCCACCTCTTGTGTTTACTGTGAAATGTGGTCTTCCTCAGCAATAAAGATTCATATACCTGTGGTTATTTTGTCTTTTATATGCAGTTCTATCATTGCTTGTTTTAATCTCTGTTTAGGGGCTGTTCTCTTTACTACATGACATTGATTTTTGAATTAATCTCAGCAAAAAGTGTTTTAACATCAACTATATTTTTGAATATTTGAATATATTTGTTAGCTTAAACATTTGCTTAGTCAGACAGCTCTGAGGATTTGTTTTTAAGTACAATGTTTGCAATTGACAGATGACTTTTCTCTTGGTGGATTCTAATTGCTTGTAGCCCAGTGGGAAAATGCTACTGTGTATATTGATTTTTTTTTTTTAACTGAGAAATCGGCATTTTAAAAAATAAAGCAGGAATTAATACTTCATAAACCAGTGCTCAATCTGCAAACCCAGTTGGAAGTAATGGATCCATAAATTTTAAATGATGCCTGTAAGACTCGGAATTGTTTGATGTGGTGTAACTCTTACCTGTAATACTTCAGATCTATCTTACAGATCTAATGAAATTCTTAGTTGCAATGCCCTCAAGAGCGTATTGAGATAGTAATAAAAACAATAAGAACAGTAACAATGTGGAAAATACTCTTTTCAATATGGAAAGGATATCAAAGAGTTTCCTATGTCTGCAGGTTTAAACCTGCCCCGTTGGTCCCATCTCACTCTCCAAACGATCTTTAATAATTTGAGTGCAGTGATTGTGAAGGAATATTAAAAAATTTGCATTGCACAGGACAAATTATAGTGTGAAAATAAGATGATAAGGTGCTTGCAACAGCACACATGCAGCGCTTTACTGAGAAACCTTTGCTATTCCTCATGTTGATATTGCCTTTGCAGAGGTCAGCATAACAATAGCTGCTTTGATGTTTTAGTACACACACACTGTTCTGTGGAGGTTCATATTGATTTCAATAATACTTGAAAATACTGATCTTAATCAAGAGCATGCAGCAGAAACACCACAAATGGCCCAGCAGTAACTAAATAAATAAGCCTTATTGCTCTTAGCTATCTAAAAATCTACATATGTGTTTCACCCCCCAATTTCAGAAACACAGAAAACAGAGAAAGTTCCAAACAAAAATTTGCATTGAATAACAAGACAGAACACATTTAGATTCTATGTGGAAACATGCTGGAGAAAACAAATGCTGTTGTCTCTGCTTCAAAAACCAACAGCTTGATTTTCCTATAAACACTAATCACATGCATATTAGGTTATTATATTGGAAGCAGACACTCCTGGAATAGTTTATTTTGGTTGCACATTTCCCTGCTTAAATAGGAATCATTTCTTTTAGGCAAACCAGAGTTGGAAATGTCAGACTCCTTTTGAGTTTTGAGAGCTTTTATGGGATATTGAGAAGGTGTGAGAAACGTATCGAAAGCTCACAGTCACTAGCAAATCTTGGGAGCTATATCACACAGACAAACCATATTCTTAATCCCTCTCTCTTCCATAAAAAGAAGGACAAATATTTAGTTCTTCCTCAGTTTTTTTAGCTACTGCAGAATATAAGTTTGAGATTGCTACAGGTATTCAGAGAAAGGATGCCTGTCATTTCTGGAGGTTTCAGTGTCAGCCTGCAGTTTTTAACAAAGAGATATGGCACCTTTCATAGACCCTGAGTCTAAATAGGAATAAAAAGGGATTTAGTGACTCTGGGACCCATAGCAACCGATGCTGAACAGCCTCCTGCTGTATCAGGCAGCACACATGACACCTTCACCAATGCTGGGCTAACTAATGATGGATAAAGAGAGAGGCAGGTGACAATGCCATCTTCTTTTGCTCTATCACAGGGGATACAAAGCAACTGTCAAGCACAGGCAAACCTTCTGACTAATGCTCCCACTGCCTATTTGCATTTCTGTTCCACACAAGTCAGATTGGTTTTACTGCATCAAAGTTACTCTGATTGCAGGTTCTGCTGAAGAAACAGTGGCTGTTTCAGTTCTGGAATAATTAAAGGTGCAAAGACTTAAAGTGGAAATGTCCACTGTAGAAATGAAACCTGAACATAGCAGGAAGAATCACTTCAATATGAATTTGTTATGAGTGGTTGTCACTTTCAATATTTGCCCTGTTAACATTTTATCCAAATAGGTTGCCTCATCTTTTAAGGCACTGAGAATCACTAAAATCGATGAGACTGAAGGTGCTGGAGAGAAGTTTTAAGATGGCATGTAGTGACAGAACAAGGGAGAATGGCTTCAAACTGAAAGAGGGTATGTTTAGATTATATGTTAATCATGAGGGTGGTGAAACACTGGAAGACTTTGCTCAGAGAAGTGGTAGAAGCTCCATCCCTGGGAGTGTCCAAAGCCAGGCTGGATAGGGCTCTGAGAATCCTGCTTTAGTGGAAGATGTCCTTGCCCAACACAGGGGAGTTGGAATTGATGATTTGAAGGTCCCTTCCAACCCAAACTGTTCTATGATGATTCTATGATGATGTTGATGATGATGATGATATTAGAGAAGTTATTAACTTCCTGCAGGATCATCTCTTAAGGCTGAGATAACAGCAAAGCAAAAATGCTTTTAGCTTTATCACGCTGCTAACACTGTACAGGAGGTGCAGATATCATTAATTTCTCCCTGAAATACTGTTTCCTCCTCTACCAGTGGGATATTTTATCTTTATCTGAACCATATTTAGTGAGAGGCTATGCTCATCCTGGATCACAGTAGTACAAGTCATAATCACCTGTGATTCCTTGAGCAGAACATTTTGCATTTGAAGGTGAATCATTACTGCATTACGTTCACATCCAAAAGTGCTGCCCATGATAAGAAATCCCTTGTGCCAGGCACACACACTAAAAGAGAGCCCTTTCATTTAAGTTTACAACTTGTGTGGGTAAGACAGATCAGAAAAAATATAGGAGAAAAATATATAAATTTAATATTGGATTAATTCTACTTTGCCCTGATGGCAGATTTTTGAATGGGTATTCTCTCCTTCAGTCCAGCAAGGCCATCCTTTGTTCCTTGTCTTAAAGTGACTTGAGAAAAACTTGAACATTATCTTAGGTGACTTAACTGCACAGAAGGAAAAGGTGCTGCTCTTGCAGTGACAATTAAAACATGTCATAAAACATGTTTTTTCCAGTGTTAAGCCAGGTTTAGGCTTCTCGAAATCCACAGTTCCATTTTTCATTGACTTTTTCCTACATTTTAATGCCAGTCTATTCAAAGTCTACTATATTAAACCAGCTTCACCTTACATATCATAAAGGAGATGAATAGCTTGGATTTTTGTTCCAGAACCAACAGACGTATTTTAATGTAAAGCTGCCTTCATTAAATACCTTTATAAATTTATGGAAAATAGAGCTGCTAAATCTCCACACCTGTCTCTAAAATCTCACTGCTAGATGCTTTAACTGAAACAAACCCAGCAACAGCAACTTTTATATTTTCTTTCCATTTCCAAATCAATTTTCAGAAATTAAAGCTTCTACCCTTTGACAGTTCATTTAAAGACCTTTAAAAGAGATCTCTAAAAATGACTTCCAGTTTGACCTGAAGAGAGACACTGGGATTTAGAGAGTGCAGTTGATAGGATTAGTACTTCTCTCTGGCTATCCATGTTAAGGCAATTAAAACAGGAAATAGTGAAAATGGAGTAAGGTAAAAGATCCAGGGAATAACCTCTTTGGCTCAGCTATAAATTATCTAACATTTTCTCTGTTATATGTTTTTCTATCCACATCTTTTCTGAACAAAAGGCTACATATAACCAACAGGCAGTTCAGTCATTTGTATCCTAAGCTGTAACACATTACAGTTAGAGTGCAAATGGCACTCTTAGGGTACAAGAAGTGTGTGCAGGCAACAGGCAAGCAAAATTAAATGAGAGTCTTGCGGATTGGAAGGTGAGATCTGTTAGAGTCTCAAGAGCTTCCTTGGGGAAGGGGTGGGAGCTCTGTAGCTTTGGTCATTTAAATCAGAATGAGCATTTTAACTGAGAATATACTTCAGGGAGCCATCAGTGATATTTAAAGCATAATTTGCAATACATCTAATATGCCAGGATTTTGTAAAGGCAATATAAAGTAGTGTGTGAGAGAAAGTAAGAAAAAAACACCTGGAAACAAGATTATACAGGTCCCATTTCAGCACAAAATCATGCCCCCCTCTTCCCTCCAATAAATTTACAAGGCTGTCCCATAACCATAAGGCTACTTTAGCCCTTGGGGATGTGCCTGCAAGTCTTTGTGCTTTCCTAGAACTCACCAGTGAAGGGCCATGGTACAGCAGCAGCAAAGCTTCCACCTACTCTGGCAAAAATATAAACAAGTCACATATTTGGCTGTGAAGGCTGGTCATGGGGTAGTACAGAGAGCTGTAAATCTCATAATTTCTTTTGTGCCTTCCTTCTTGTTGTAGTAAAAGTGTATGCTGAAATGTGTTCACTGCCTTACACCTTTGGAGAGGCTCTGATATCCCTTTGGGATGAATGAGGACCTAAATTTTGGAGGTAATAAAAACTGAGTGACCCCTGCAATGCCTGGACAAATCACATTCAGAGCCCACAGGGTTTGGGTTTTTTCACTGAAAGCTGAACTTATATTTTATTTTTTTTCCCAAAATTTTCCCAAACTTTTATTTCTTTTCTCCAAACAAATAACCCTCTCTAAAATAGGATGAGAAGCTCCAAAGCCAGGGAAGGATGTCATTGAGGAAAATTTGTGTGCGGTTTAACTTGCTTTTAAAATAACCCAATTAGGTGTATTCCACGTAGGGAAGTTCACACGTCAGGAAGAGTCCTGCAGGAGCCAGCAGCACGACTCCCAGCACCCTGTGCCAGTGCAAGGGGACTCCTAATAGGAGCTCTGTTTCCTTGGAGATCACATGCTTTGAAACTGCTCAAGCACTATCAGAATCTTCTGCCTGTGATACCTTAATCGTTTCCATAGAAAACACTTAATATTTATTAAGATATCGCATGAAGTCTTTAGATAACCAATAAATAACAGGGAGTTAATAGCTCCTGCCATTTTGGTTTCAAGGGACTGAGGCTGAAGGAGAGAAAAATGGACCAAGAAGCTATTATCAGATTTTGCATATTTTATGCTTGAAAACCTTTTAATTTCAGATTTCAAAATAGTGTAGCATTTATAAATACAATCAGCAGAATACGCAGAAGATACATTATTACAAAGAAGAAATAAGTTCCGTTGAGAAAAATGTCATTATTACTCTAAGGCAAATTAATTTTATTAATATCAGATGAAAGCAAGGTTAAAATTTCTTGGTTTTCTTTGCGCACAGTCATGTTATTAAAACACCACAGAGGAATCTCCGGTGTGGAAGAAGCTTTTTTTTGGCTTTCCAGACTCACATCCCTGACAGAAGTTAGGTGACCCAGAGACTCTAATCAATCAGTGTGAGCTTTCTCACGGTCCCCATGGCTGTAAGATATGGGAACCACCACGGAGTGTTTCCTATTCATGAGAATTCCCACTCAGGCAGGGCTACAAACCCAACAGCTGCCCAAGGACTGTCTGCAAAATCCAAACGCCCTCTCACAAAAGGCAGTGGCTGTAATTGGAGCCCAGTGTGAAAAGGGTGACTTATTCACCGCTGCCTTTTGTCTGCAGTGTTTGGAGTCAAAGGCATGACCAAGGAAGATGTCCCACGGAGGCCAGCTGCCTGGATTCATGCCAAAAATTTACATTTGCTTCTGTTGCTTATGGGAGAAAAGGCTGATGTAACCTGTGATGCAAAATGCACAAAGAGAGCTCGTCAGAAAACAATTTATCTTGCCTTGAGGAAAAAAAAAAGTAGCAATTATTATTTATGAAGAATTAATAAATAGTTTTGAAAGGTTGCTATATTTTCCAGGTAATGATTGCAAAGCTAAAAATCTATTGCCTGACTGTTTTCCTCCCAGCCCAAACCTGCAAATTTTTACCTAATAGGGACATTCCATTTCACAAGAAGGAGCTTTCCATCAAAAGAGAGCTTGAAAAAAATTTTAACTGCTCTAATTAAACTCCACCAGGAATTATTCTAAATGTCTTATAGCTGCAGAAAATTACATTAATGAACACTTGGATGCTGTAGTCCTTCTCAAACACCCTCATATGCCCTCAGTGAAACAAGAGGAAGTTTTTATTCTGTCACTTATGCCTATAAATGTCTAAAAAAGTAATTTTCTGATGGTGAAAAAATCTCATGAAAATGCAATTAAAAATTTGTGCTAGCTGCTGGCCTTCTTTGGCCAGATTTTGAAAACATTCTGACTCCAACTAAAGGTCAAACTGATCTCCAGTGGTCGGTACCTGGACATGAAAATGGGATACAGGACTAGAACAGCACCCAGACTCCAATGTTTAGTGTTTCAGTGAGGCAGATGTGATATCTTGTATTTTATACATCTTGAAAAGTTAATTTCGTTTCTAATTGGATGGCACTATAGCAGATATAGAATATGGAATGGCTGAAGTTGGAAGGGACATCTTGGAAGGGAGGTCGTGTTGTCCCACCCTCCCTGCTCCAGCAGGGCCACCTGGAGATTCTTGGTTCCACCCTCTATTTTCTTCCTTCTTGAGGCTGAGTTTGGCCAGGAACAGCTTCTTCATCCATGCAGGGCTCCATTTTTCTTGCCTTTTTATTTGATGGCATAGAACCCTCTTTAACTTGGATGAGGTGATCCTTTAAAATGAACCAGATTTCTGGGGTCCTCTTTCCCTCCAAGGCCTCATCTCCTGAGACACTTTTGAGCGGATGTCTAAAGATGCTGATATCTGTTCTCACAAAATACATGACTGTGAGCTTGCTTTTCACCTTCCTTTCTTCTCCCAGGTAACTGAACTCCAGCCAAGGCTGTCTTTGACTTTCAAGTGCCCAACAAGCCCCTCATTGTTTGTGCTTGCCAGGTCCAGCAGAATTCGTCTCCTCGGCTTCTTGCATGGAGAAGGATTTTATCATCAGTGTAATCCGGGAACTTCCTGGATTGCTTATGCCTGTTGTGTTGTCCCTCCAAGTGGAGGAGATAACATCTCAATTTATATTTTCTCTAAATTAGAACTGTCAATTTTGGGGGTATTTCCCTGCTAGGCAGAGTCTTTCTGTAGGAGGGATGTCAGAATGGGAGTCATGACCCTTGCAGAAGTTTTTTGTCTCAAGTTTTGTGACAGCAGTACACTGATGCTTTGGGAAAGGGCACAGCAGAAACAACCTCAATTAGCAGGTACAAAAAGTAGCCTAAGCTGGGTAACACAGGAGGAGTGCTATTTTTGATCAGTTCAGTAAACAAGGTAATTTTTCCATCATCCAAAGAATTGTAGATAATTTTCTGTTTGTGCAGATAAATGGAACAATTGGAAAGTTCAAGGTGAGTACCCAATCCTTTCTTTCTTTTGAGACATCTTAGAGAAAAACTAAACATCCTTCTCATTACGTCCTGAGAAGAGCAAGAGCAATTAAATATAACTCTAGCACAATTCTGGGCATGTGAGTTATGTCAAACTCAAAAATAACCCTGCTAGAAGTGAGCAGGGACCCCTAGGCAAGTCCAGGTTAAATCAGAGTGTGATTCAGATTCAGAAAATTTGTCACCTCTACTGCAACTCTCTAGTTGTTCAAAAGAATTAATTAGGGAGGGGAAAGAGGAGTAATGATTTTCAGAAAGTGGGTATTTTTCAGCAGTCCTGATTTCCAGCCTGTTGGACTTGCATGTGGAAAACAAGACATTCAGTCAAGCGCTGTTATGTAAGTGCAGCTCCTTGAGAGCACTCCATATACAGTATAAATTCTGCAGGCAGAGTGCTTTAAGCACTTGGAAACTGCAGAAGATGGATATGGACTCTTTCTAAATCCATATACCTTTAGAAACAGAAATAAAAAGAAGTATCAGTGTAAGTAACATTAAAAGGTGAGAGGCAAGGTTTATAGGGAGAGGTAATATCTTTTATTAAAATAACTGATAGTGTTGGAAAAAAACAATCTTTCCAGAACAAAAGCCCCTTAAAGCTTGTCTGTTTCTTATCACTCCTATTAGTTTGTTTCAGAAAAGGCATTACTTCTTCCTACAAGTCCCATCTCTCTTCTATGCTCGAGCAATCACTTAAAAGAAGGTATTTCACTTTGTTTAAATGTTTCTGAATACTCAAAGCTGTTTCCTGCTTGGTGAGTACGTGTTTACACTTAGAGTAGTTGGTACATGGAGGGTTGTCGTTTGAATAGGGCTGAGATCTGCCCTTTAAAGGGCAATGGGGAAAAAAAGGATGAAAATGAATTTTAAAAGACTCATTTTTCAGCACTAGTTTTTCTGCCTTCAGGCAAATAATTATTTTCACATAGTTTTACTCATCTTAGGAATTTCTTTGGAATTATGGAATCTTTGGATTGTTAAGGTTAGAAGAGACCTCTAATATCACCAAGCCCAACCCTTGATACAGCTCTGCCAAGCCCACCACCAAACCATGGCCAAGTGCCACACCTACATATTTTATAAAGGTTTTCTGGGATGATGATGCCACCACTTCACTGGGAAGCCTGTGCCAGGCCTTGGAAACCATTGTGGTGAAAAAAATTGTCCTAATATTCAATTTAAACTTCCCCTGAGGTCATTTCTTCTTGTACTATGTCTTGTTGCTTGGGAGCAGAGCTCAGTCCCCACCTGTCTGCACTCTCCATTCAGGGAGTTCTAGAGTGCAATAAGGTCCCCCTGAACCTCCTTTTCTCCAGGCTGAGCCTCCCCAGCTGCCTCAGCTGCTCCCCACAGGACCTGTGCTCCAGTTCTGCTGTCATTCTTGGACACATCCAGCACCTCAATGTGCTCCTGGTAGTGAGGGGCCAAGACTGAACATGGGATTCGAGGTGTGGCTCCCCAAAAGTGAGGACAGGCACTCAATCACTGCCCTCATCCTGCTGGCCACACTTATGTTTTGATACAGGAAGGTACTGCTCCTCCTGAGAAGGCCCAAGAAACTAAAGCTGAGTATCTTTCACCCAGTGAAACTCAAAGCATTATGTAGAGATTAATTAATCAAATTCTGATGCCTGTCACAGGTTTACAAGTGTTTTGCAAGTGACACCATGGTAACAGAAGTGCTGAAACCCATATTTCAGGGAGTGTTATGCAAGAGCAACAGAGTACACGAGAGCATATTCTCCTACTCATATGGATGGATTCATTTTCCTAAATCGAGGGGAACAAAATCAAGTTTCTCGTAAGAAACAGGAAGTTTTCATGTTACTATTCTTCATGCAATTATTTTCTAAACTTTTTAACTGACTCTAATGATTCTTAAGGTTGAGTTACAGTATCAAGGCAGGCTGAAAAGCTACCAATTGATGATCACTGTGGTTGGCACACCTTTCATCTGCTTTTCTGTATTTTTCCAGCAGATGTCCACAGCTGAGCTATAACCATGGCCTCTCTCCAAACCTAATGGTGAAGAATAGGTATTTTGAGGCTGTAGCTAACATGAATCTATTTTAAATATTTATTTTCTGAAGAGTTAAACTGTGGCTGAGAAGCATATTTTTCTTTGTATTCTATAAGGGTGGCAAAAAATGGGGGTGAATAGCTGAGATGTTTTCTATACACTGTAGATGCCTACATTGATCAGATGAAATCCATCTTCTACTGCCAACCTATATCAGCCCTTCAAGGAATGATTTCTTCTTTACAGCTCAATCCCTTTTCATCTGCTCTGCCTGTGGTATTCAAGTGTTTTATGAACACTATGTCATCCCTCTGAAAACCTCATGAATGTTATCTTTTATTTATGCCTTCAGAATTGCTGTTGATTACATTATGGCAATGTCTTGAAGGCTTAAACAAGATCAGGGCCATCTCGGCTAGTCACTGTCCAAGCAGAGTGGTTGCACAAAAGACAGGCACCCAGTATTTCTGAGCTCGACATACGTCCCCATTTCACACTCTGGCAAGATCTAAATTGGTATGGAAACTCCTCCCCACAGCTGCTGCCCTGGGTTCTGTACAAAAGAGAGTTTGTGGCACAGCCTGTCCTGGCCTGGACCCCAAGGTATGAGACTGCAGATAAAAACCTTGGTCTGCCACAACACAGTTGTGCACAGCAGTTCTGATGTGGCTGGGAATGGGACTCTGCCCAAGAGGGAAAATGAGCTAAAATATTGGATAATGTCACCCTGCTGCTTATGAATAGGAGGAGATGAGGCACAGAGAGATTGATCACCCTACAAAGTTGTTAGAAGGGTCTAAAACAGAAGTCATCTTTTAACCTGTAAGACATTCTTCTTTGATCATACTTACATTTTATTGTTTAGTCTTAAACACCTTGCCCACAACCACAGAGCAGCTGTGAGACAAAGCTATAACCCAGGAATTATGACACAGAGTTTTAGCTGAGACTCGAGTTATAAAATCTGCAAACCTGTGGGAAAACGATCTAAAACATATCGAATGCATTCAATTCCTGCATTTGCTTTGAGAACTGTAAATGGGAAAAAATACTGCGGTAAGTTTCTTTAAAAAATAATGGGAAAAGCCTATTCCTTTAAAGCGTGTGCTGGTGTATTAAAATGTGGAGTTCAGAACTGTAGCGTGATGTATAGTGCACAGACATGAATGACTCTTGATATTGGATTGTTTTATTACTTCCATCTGAGCTAACCTTCATTACTTGGATTTTACAAATTTAAGGACTTGCCAGTATGCTTGCCAGTTAAATAAAGGGCACATCTAAGGTCTCCGAACATCTGGTCCAAATACTTAATCATCTTGTTGCATGAAGGCTGGTATTTTTATCTCGTACCCTGATTGGATCTGCATAATTTTTTTTCACAAATTGGTATTTAAACCTCAAAACCTTTAGCTAACTACATCTGTCATTGATATTTTATTGTTTAATTTCTTTTTATAGAGCCAAATTACATCTCTCCCACATACAGCTTGCACTTTACATGTCTAATTTGTCGACATGTTCCATAATGATAATTTCATTGATTTAGAAAGTGACATTATGAGCAACATATGTTCAGTTTAGCAGTAAACCTTGTTAAAGCAATAATGTTCCATTCTTCCCCCCACTCTCCCCAAATTCAAATATAACCCACATTAGGAGGCAGCTGAGTCATTTAACTGCTTTGATTCTTGTAAATATAGAAACCTGCTAGCTGTTTAGCTTTACACTTTGGCTGCATATATTTCCTACTTTGGGTTGCTAGGACAGGACAGTGCAGAGATTAACTGTGCTACAGTACTTGGTCTAAAAGCACGATATGTGTTCATTTCCTCTGGAAAGCCACTTGGAAGGCAGAATTACTCCCTTGGAAAAAACAAAACCAAAACCAACACCAAAAAAAAAACCCCACAAGCAACCAGGACATGCACATAAAAAGGATATAATTGAGGAACATCAATTCATAGACAATAATGAGAAGATGCCCTATTACTTTCTCCCAATTATCCTTAATATAATCATCAAGAAACAGACCTATTTTCATATTACTTGTGAAACAGCTAAGTAATAAAAATGAATTATTTTTATAGACTCTAGAGCTAGTTGAATGCTTTGCCATCTGTACTGGTGTAGGGTCTTTCCCCAAAGTGTTTAAAAACTGACTGCATTTCGATCTGTTAAAGCAGAGGTTAGTGATTTTGAGATTAGTCTGAAACCTCACACTGGAATCTCTGCTCAGTTTTTGCAAAGACATTTTACAAATACTTTACAAATCACTACAAAACCCACTGAAGCCTATAATGCAATTAGCTAAAAAAGGGCACAGATCTCTTCTGACAAACGTAAAGAAAGGGAATAACAACACTCAGGAAGTTACATCTTGTTTCAATTTTGAAAAGGGAATCCACATTAAAAATAGCTGGAGAAAACAATTATTGTAGTGGCCCAAGAAGGGGTCTGAGTCCGGAGAGTTGTCAACAAAGATGTTACCTCTATGTTGTGAACACACTTGACTTCAGCAGATCACTTTTACCCACAGGTCAAGTGTCAAGAATGGAGGACAAGAGCCCTTTTCCTCTCTTGACTGTCCCACCCTCTCTGTCTCAGGAACAGAAAAAGTCATAACAAAAAAAGTCTCTGTTCGTTTTCTGTACACAAATTCCCTTCCAGGGATTTTGTAAGGATCAATTTCAGAATAGACTTTAGAGGTGAAAATCTCTTTATTTATTTATGAAAGCTTTTGTTGTGTGACTCTATTTTTCACTCTAAGTGGGTTGCTGTTAAGTGAAACAGGCATGACTATGCTTCATTCACCATCTGGACTAACATTGTAAGTTCTCTGCTAAGATTTTCAAATCTTTTCACATCACATTTGATGGACTAATAGCACATACACTGGGGGTAATATTTCTCTTAGATTTCTCTGGTTTTTGAAATCTTATTCTTGCTACTGAATTTCCAAATACATTAGATCATTGCACCTTGAAGTTACTTTTTTTCCTTTTTCATTCACTGTCTTTCTGTTTTTCTGTATCTTTGCTTGTCTTTTTTTTCCTCTCATTAATTAAATAGAGGGTTTCTAAAGAAATGTGGGGTTTTTTTCCCTCTAGATGAAAGGGTGCCAACTGAAATATATGCAACACCTGCTTCTATGAAGAGCAATCTACAAATTCTAGAATAAATCACACATTTCACAATTTCTCTAAAAAGAAGGATTTTGTCAGAATGAAGAAAATAAAATGTTTCTCCAGAATGAAAAAGAAGTGACTTTCATTATTTTAATGTTAGGATGAAAAAAGAGTTTTTCTTTATGGTAGTTAAAATAAAGCAAATATCTCAGAGGAGATAAGGCAGCCAGAGATTTTCACACTGAATATGTCAGGTTACTAACTTGCATAGAGATGGATGAACAGCCTTGCCCTTCATAAATTAATCTCAGATTAGTTGCCACATGATAGCAGCTTTGGGTAAAGCATCTCTCTTTTACCTGAGTAAAAGTGATGCTTTTGAGAGCAGAACATTTTCCTTTTAGTTTACTTAATTTAGGAAAGAAACATAAAGTGACATAGTTGAAAGAGAAAACTGTTTCTATCTCTCTGCATTCCTATGTGTTTTAAATATTAGCCCCCAATAAGCAGGGTTAAGTCTTGTCCTGAGGCACAGTATGCTACGGGATTAGCAGCATGTTTACATCTGAAATGCTTGTAACTTTTTGCATGCATTGTTCTTTTTTATCAGTGCTCTTGGCATTTTTCTCACACGCAATCATACAAGATGTTTAAGTCATATTAACCTCTTTATATTAGCATTTTTGTTCTCCCACTAACATAGAACCAGTACTTATTTATTAATAAAGTGCTAGAATACAAATTCCTACCTCATTAAAAACTGATTATTTAATTAATCAGATTTATCTGAAAAGTCAAACTTAAACACAAGAAAGACAAATACCTATTTATTATAATATATTAAGATGGATATAATAGTGTTGACACTGTGATTTCATAGATGCATAGAATAACCTGAGTTGGAAATGATCCACAAGGATTGTCAGTCCAACTCCTGGTCCTGCACAGGACAGCTCCAAGGGTCACACCATGTGCCTGTGAGAGTCCAAATGTTTCTTTTTTTAACTATCAGGCTGTGACCACTTCCCTGGAGAGCCTGTTCCAGTACCCAGCCACCTGCTGGATGGAGAACCTTTTGCTGATATCCAGCCTAAACCTTCCCTGACACAACTTCAGGCCATTCCCTGTCACTGGTGACCTCACNAATTCCATCCTTGCCTGGCTTCTGCTTGGGCAATTGATGCTGATATCAAAGTGTGAAGAAGTCGTGAGCTGTCATTGTCCATTTTGGGATGCACTGAGGCAGGAGCCTCTGGAGCCCAGAGTGTGACCTCTGAAGGCCTTTCAAATAAATATCTCCTTTATTCCTTTATTCCTGTCTAGTGTCTGTTTCTAGGTAGCAATTTAAGGCATCAGTCTCCCCTCAGGCTGCTCTTCTCCAGGCTGAACAAACTAAGTGGCCTCAGCCCCTCCTCCTGTGGCTTCTCAAGGCCCTTCACCACCTTCATGGCCTTCCTTTGGACACTTTCTAGCACCCTTATATCCTACTCATATTGGTTTAGTAGACAGAAATTCACAGTGATGCAAAAAAGCAAACTTATGAAACCATGGTGGGCAAATTGCTTCAATTTTTTGTTTTGAATTTGGTATGGTACCATTTAACAATGCTTTGGGATTTGTGGGCATTCCTCTGTAGGACTCTGCTTCAACAGAGTTCTGCAAATCTCCCACATAATCTCATTTGCTGGCTCATATTGCTTGTTTAAGGCAAATGAAAAATCCTTTCTTCTGATCTCAGCTTGAAGAGCAAAAAAAAAACTGTGAAAGCACGTTATTTTAAGAGCATGTCATTTTTTGAAGGCATTGTGTCAAGTGCTGTAATCCATCTGGGGTGCACAAAACCCTCCTGGAAAATCCCAGGTTTGTACAGCAGACCAAACACTGCAGTGGGAGACAGATTAACACTGGCTGAAGGAAAGCCTTTCACCTCGAGACAACTGATTAAAACCTCGGCTTGATAATGAACAGGATACATTTTCACCTGAAACCTCTCAATGGGTTCTGTGTAATATAGGTTGAATGCACTCAACAGAAGGTTTAGCAGACAGTTTTCCCCATCTCAAAAATGTCACTGTCTGAAGAGAAAAGCAAATGGATCTAGCAACTGAGTTGTTTTTCACACAAAGATATGATCTGGTATTTCAGGCTTGAAGAAAACAGTTTGAGACAACAGTCCAGCACCCAGCTCTAAAGATGTGTGGGCACTTTGTGAATTATCAGTAACTTTTTGCAGCCATGAGGATGTGGAGACATAGATGAGACAAGGCATATGGAGAGTGACAATAACTGTTTTGGTCAACTCATGTATTTCTGCTCACTTTTGGCTTTAGCACCTCTCTTGAGTAACCTTACTATTGTAAATATACTGAATCTTCTCACAGTTTTGTATTTTATGAAGCATAAAGGCAGCTTTATACGTAAATGTTCACATTCAAATAAAAAAGCTGAAGGCTTCTTGTCTTACAGTTTGAGTTTTTTGATGGGGTTTGTTACTGAACATTCAACCTTTTCCAGAATATCATGGTCACTGATTCTCTCATCCTCAGGAGACAATAGCATTTACTCTTCTTCAAGTGGTAGATTTCAAACTCACAAACCCCATCATCACTCTGTGTTGATGTTATTGTTTAAACTCTTCCATGAAATACAGGAAAAATATTTAACTGGCTTACCCTTTATTTGTTGAAGTTGCCTAATAACCACAAAATCTCTAGTCATTACTTTGAAGAATATGGCTCCAGCTCTCCATCACAGATCTTCAAAGCTCTCATATGATGGAGTGCTAGAGGGGGGCTCTTGGGAGCTCCATCTTAAGAAATCCTCCTCCACCTCAAGAGTAGGTGTGAATTTTTCTGTCTCTGATGGAGTCCACCCCCTCTTTGTCTGCAGCTAACTCTTTGCCAGAAAAGACATCCTTTGGGCTTTGAAAAATATTTCTGAGAAGCAAATTGTTTTTGCCTTTGGAATAGCCACACCACAAAGAAGGTGCTTGCTTCCTACCTTGCTTCAAAGAGCATAAGTGATTTAAGCAACATGTTTTACTATTAGGCAAAATAGTCTTAGTTGAAGTGCATGGATTTCATCTGTTTGGCAAGTGGTGTATTTGAATTATGGGTCTATCTCAGTTGTGAGGTGCTCTGTGTGTGTCTGTGTAGAAGACCTTTGAAGGCCTTGGCAGGACACTGGCTATAAATCTGTACCACCTCGCACCATCCAAAATTTTTCTGTGATAGAACTGTAGTTCTAGTGTAGAGATTCTTCCAGGTCAAAGAACTTGCCAAATTTTCATATGTTGTATAATGAAAAAACTAAAGGCTAATATCTGTAAAGATAACTTTCATCCAGAGGTCTTGTTGCTTGTAAGTTACACCCTTAGCAAAATGTGTGTTGGTCAGGATTTTTTAGACACTCAGCATCCATGAAATATTTCAGACAAAGCATGTTTTTATTAAAAATGTTACTAAACAAATAGAATTTTTCCTTGAGATTTTAGCCAAATTCTTGTGTAGTGCTTAGTGCCAACCATCTAATATGAATGCTTTTAACTGAAAATCTGCAGTCAGATCAACTTGAAATTTGATATACCAAGTCTTTCCAGCTACATTCATTTGAGAGCAGACTGTATTTATATAAAAGACTACTAAGAAAAAATGAAGTAACTGAAGAAATGTGTAGATGTTTGAGTGTTTGCCATGGTTACTTTCACCCCTTACCCATGCCTGGCTGGTGTGAAGAAGTACAATATGAGATGGAGATGCCTGAGTCCTTCTGTTGCAGGACTGAGTCTACCATCTGCATGTGGAATTTTTCCATAGGTCCCTTAAAACAGCAAATGGAATTTCAACATGCAGCTGATGTTTCAGTATCATAACTAAATGCAATGCCTGGTCCTGCCTGTAGTTAGGGGCATGTATTACGTTGCAGGCTCTTACAAAGGAGCTTTTTATTTTTTTTATTTTTTTAATTTAAAAATCCATAAGGATCATTTGATGTAAAGCACCTGCTTGCTTTTCAGCAGTGCGTAACTCCAAAAAAGGACACAAAAATAGTTTTTCACTTGTCACATCCTTTGGTCTCTTCATCCTCTTGTGTCATTTGGAGCAGTTTCTCATCTACTCTTACCTGTCTGCAACAGGATCCTCATGATACAAGAAAACTTCCATTAATTTATCTACACACCCCATTTCCATGTAATTGTCCTCCTAAGGTGGGACAGTTCCTTTCTCAGCCATAAAAAAACCCCTGAATAACAAGCAAATTATCTAATGTGCATGCTTAAAAGGAGAAGAAAAAATTTTATGAGGTATGGGTTAGTTTTGAAAATTTGTCACAAAAGCATTGGTCAAAGCCTGCAAATAACAGCTCTGAAATATATTCATCTCTATATATATATATAGACATAGTTTTTTCTCTAAACAGTTACTGAGTGTTTCATGGTTGAGTATAGAGTATTTTCAACTTCTCAGTTATTTTGCTGTCAATTAACACTGAGAAATTATATCAACTACAAGCAAACACATAATTAATATTTTAATACTTGTCTACATTTGAGACTGGCCTAGGCCTGCCTCAGTCCCTCCGAATGGAAGTTTTATTTTACATCATTATCAAGTGAAATATGTCAGTTTTCAAATGAAATGGGTTATTTATCAGATTTTCCCTTTTGGTCTCTGAGAAACTACAAAAGACTTAAAATTCAGATCCAGCAGTGTGCCCTTAACAGATTAATGTCCAGCTACTCTGCTGGAAGTGTTCAAGGCCAGGCTGGATGGGGCTTGGAGCAACCTGGTCTGTTGGAAGGTGTCCCTGCCCAGGGCAGGGCGGTTGGAACTGAATGAAAGTTAAGGTCACTTTCAAGAAAAAACCATTTTGTGATTCTGTGATTCTATGAACTCTACCATCTCCCACTTTAACAGTAGCATAAGTGGTTTGTTTGTCTTGCATTAATTGGTGCACTATCTGCACTTAAATCTGGTTTCTGGGAAAACAATCCTTATAGCTGTCTCAATTCCTTACATGGCCACGACAGAAATAGCACCTTTACCTCTTCCTCATGAAAGGCTGTTTCACCCTGGAGTTGTGGAAGCACGACTCTGCAGCTTGATTTTCTCAGCTAGGGAAGAAACAGCGATGAAGAAATCTGCTGCCTCTTATGGGAGGGGAAAATTTGTCAGCAGACGAACCACAGTGAAAGGAACTGCAGAAATCAGCAGTCAGATGGAAAGGAAGTTGGCTGTGTCAGACTCTGAACTCACCACACCATTCTAAAATCTTAAAGGTGCTTTGCTGAAGTGCAGAGCAGAGCACAGAGCCCTCGGTAGAGTGTGAACAGAAACCACAGCACATATCCACACCTATGCCTGCAGGGAAAGCCATCCTGGTATTTCTATCCTTCCAGCTGCACCATTCCTCAGGGCAGAATGTGCAGGAGGTCCCCACCCCAGCACTGCAAATGGGGGAAGGTGCCTATGAGTTATGTTGGGGTTCCCCAAATTCATCCAATGCAAATGGGTGTTCCTTAATATGGCTGCAAAGCCATCCCCCTGGAAGGCAGTAACAGGTAGCCTTCAATTCCACGAAGATTTCTGTCAGATTTGGGAGAGGCTGTTGCTGTGCAGAGAGCATCTCATAGAATCACAGAATTATAGAACAATTTGGGTTGGAAGTGACTTAAATGATCATCCTGTTCCATCCCCCTGCCATGGGCAAGGAAATTTCCACTAGTTCATGTTGCTCAGAGCCCTGTCCAACCCGGCCTGGAGCACTCCCAGGGATGAGACAGCCACAGCTTCTCTGGGCAACCTCTGCCAGGGCCTCACCACCCTCACAGGGAAGAATTTATTTTTAGTATCTCAGTTAAATCTACCATCTTTCCATTTAAAGCTATTACATACTCATCTCCTGGCCTGGGCTTGTCCACCCAGCTGCCTCCTAGGCTGAATCCACGTGGAAAAGCTGAAGAAGATGTGTGAACAGATTGTCCTGCTTTCATCAGCTTTTGCTTAGATGCTACCCAGTGCTTTTTCATCTTGTTTTCCTCCTGTTTACTGTCCATTGAAACACTCAGTGAACTTGTTTTCTGTGGACAAATGTACCCATTTATTATATGAATTGAATTCCTGAATTTTAAAGTGAACTCAAATGATGTCTTGAGCATCAAGATGGATTTGTACTTGTAGGAGATGCCAAGAAACCTAGTGCTACTTTTTGTAATACTGAAATCCCTGTAGATGTCAGGTCCTCCTGCTCAAAATATGGATATACTTATATTCCTCATACATATTTTATATATCTGCAGCCATCGAAGTCCTTGATGTCTCTTGAATTAAACAGTCGTTTTGCATTATAATTCATGTACATTATACTTCTTATTTGCTGTGCAAATTAAACTCTCAAACCACCGTGAGGCTCCTGCCTACCAGGATATCAATGTTTTCTACACATCCCGGTGGAATGTGTTGCAAAATATTCTGCCGTCTTCCAAATGAATAGGAAGAAACACATGATAAATGATATATTTACCTGCATATCCATAAGATAGAAAGACACCACGGTGCGAATTTTATCTGTGGGTGCCATACAACCCATAATGAAAATTGTTAATGAGACTGCTGAAAATGGACACAGACTTAAAAGTGATTCTCTAGGCAAATTTATTCATAAGTTGTAGACACTCTTTCATCAAAACTAGTCAGATACATTTTTACATTCTTCCATCTTCAGTTCTTCCTCTAATAATTCCTGTTGATTTTCTGAAGATCTTCCCAGCATTTCCCTGGTATTGTGAAGCTGGGGAGAGAAAGAACTTCTCCACACTGCAGTGTTTGCACAGCACACTTGCTGCAATCCAGCCTTGTTTATATATTCAACATGAAGTTTAGCACACAAACAGTCTGAAATACAGTGGCAAGACTATATGCAGATCACCCAGGATCCTGCAAGTACTTAGACATGAGGAAGCTTTGAAGATTCACTTTGATCAGCACTTTAATACTAATGCTCATTAAAAAAAAATACTTCTAGCATCTGGATTAAGTAACTTCATGCATCAGAGGAGGGAGTGGTTACAGCATTTACAGATTATGCTCTATGAAGCTAATGTAGATATTAAGAAGTATTTATGGATTTTATTTCCATAGATGGTAGATATTATTGAGTTATGACTTGGCAGGCACAGCCTGATTTTGGCATTTTTATTTTCTGTACTGCAATTTACATTTGCAGAGTGCCTAAAGTCTGAGACTGAGACCTTAATAAGTCAGGGAAAAATCAATGTGAAATGAACAGAGGCCATAAAAAGTAATGTATGAACAAGATAGATCATTAATGATATAAAATCCTGTCTAAGTAGCAAAAGATAACTTCAAAGCACTGCAGAAACATATTTTGAAAGGCAATATTTTGTATGTTTGACTACAATTTTCAGGAGTGATGTGCTTTTGATAAATTTCCTGGCCATAATTTGATTTTATCCCCTCCTTCTGTCCCTCCAGCATGGATAAAGAAAGATTGGGCTTTTCATCCCTCAAACTTAATGGAGTTGTAACACCCAAAGAGGAATAGCAGCCTATTATGCTATTTATGTCATTCAGTTATAGACTCCAGAGCAGAGAATTTATTTTCAGAAGGGTGAAACTTCATCAGTGCCCACTTCTGAATAATAAAGGACAAGAATAAATAAACACAAAATATTTCATTGCTCTTAAAATATAAAGCAAAGCATGATTATCTGAACATTGTACTTGTGCTTACATTTCTATTTACATCTTGCAGTTCCAAATCTTGCAGTGTTGTTTAGGATATGATTTGTCATTTATCTAGAAGTGCTGAAGGCTGCAAATGGGGAAAGTCCATCTCTTCCTCCCATCACCAACCACTGGTGTGCAAGGTCAGTGGGTGAATTTTAAACAAAACTGATCTTGAAAAAAGGGTTTTGCATTGAACCCCCTCTCAATACAAACTTTAGTCAATGAAGAGTTAGGAAATTTACTAATGACAGGACAAGAGGACATAGCCTCAAGCTACACCAGGGGAGGTTCAGGTTGGACATCTGGAAAAATTTATTCACTGAAAGGGTTGTTGAACATTGGAAAGGGTTGCCTTGGGAAGTGGTGGAGTCACCATCCCTAGAAGTATTCAAGAACCAACTTGATATGGAATTTAGTGTTATGGTTTAGTAGATATGGTGGTGTTCAGTCAAAGGTTGGGCTGAATGATCTTCGAGGTCTTTTGCAACCTAAATGAATCTACAATTCTGTGACTCTATGAATGCATGGGGAAAGAGGTATGATCCCTTTTGCTGACTAACTCAGCTTAGTTATAATATCAAGTCACACCAAAAGCTAGCAGGGGACAAAAACCTCAATTGCTTCTTGGCTCTGTAGCAGAGCAGTTGTAGCTAAGATACAGAAATAACAGTCATAGGCAGAGTTTCCAGTGATATGCATGAATGTGGGGGGGACATAATTTCCATTACTCTTAATTTAAAAATATGAGCTAAAATAGCTTTCAATTTTGTCTCTGCTGTTTAATTCATAATCATGATACCCTGTTAAAAAAAATGAAACCTGTCCTTCCCTCTCCTGCAACTTAACTGCATAAACAAAAGAGAAGGCAAAGGAATTTGTCTCATCATTTTAGCTGTTAAAATATTTGGTATTTCTTTAAAGGTTGTTGCCTTGGCTTCCTCTGTAGTCAGTGGAGAGAGATAAACAACTTCAGAGGAAAATAATTCTGTGTATATCAGACGTGTGTCCTAGCGAGGGATCAGCTGTCCCTGCAGAAAGCTCATTTACTCCCCATAGTAACTTCTAGATGGTTGAAGTTACAGTAAACGAATCCAAACTGAGTGACTGTACAGGGGAGTTAATGAAGGTGTGTAAGCACAAAGTTCTGACAAATGCTCAGAGAAATACTGAAAGATTAAAGAGGCAGGTTTAAAAAATACATTAATCTTTCAGTTACGGGAGTCTTAGGTGCTATTCCTAGCACAAGCTGCGAGAAATATAAGAAATGTTTTATAAAGTTGATGGTGCATTTTAACAAGCTGATATCTTCTGCAGATCACCAGTTTTGACAAGGTTCCTAAAAAGTGTTTTCAGCTCTGTATTTTTTTTTCACTAAACAATTTTGGTTTTTTATTTTTTTGTTTTTTTGGTTTTTTTTTAATGGCTATAAAAAGTTAGAAAATATCTGGTAAAGAATTAGACACCTGCTGATTTAGTAAGAAAGTTTAACCAATTGGTAACTACAGTAATGGGAATTATACTGGAAATAGGGTACTTAAATTCTAATTAGGTTTCTTACAAACATCATGTTTTCTCTATTTTTGCTTTCTGACAGATAGAAACACCATTATCCTTTGAGGGCTGATGCAGAACAAGAATTCTATTATGCACTATATTTAAGCAAAGAAATATAATTATTTAGAGCTCATATAGACATAGTGCACAAGTGGCATTGATGTTATCTCTCTTAGATTTTTTTTTAAAAACCCAGTTTTTCATCTCAACTAGCAGAAATTATTCATTTTAATAATCTTTAGACAGTCTGAGGAAAGTAAGACCGGTTATCTTGCTGATATAGTAGATGCCAAGAAAGGAAACCATCATGATACAAAACATAGATATTGAGCAGGTTTCATCAGTTTCAATGAAATAAGGGAATTGTCATGAGAAGCAAAGATTGAGGCTGAGAAAATGCTGTTCCCTGCTTAGGAATGTTCTGCCTGCAATTACAAAGGAGCACAAATGCTTCTGGTATCCACTCTGACGTGCTCAGTTAGATGGAAAGTGATCAAAGGCATGACAATAACTGAATCAAACACAGCGACTAACTAATGAACTGTGCTGGTCTAGAAGCCAAAATACCCTTGGGGAAAAAGTCAACATTTAATTATAAATTAATAGATCATGCCGGTTGGATGTGGTGGTGATTCTCAGCAAAGATTCTGACACTCAGATTTCTCGTTTACACTCCATAGCATCCCACCACCCGCGGCCACTCAACCTCAGGAGTTATCTCCTCAGATCTTCCAGGATTAGGGAGATATGGAGGATGTGGAGCTTGGTGAGTACGTGCATGGCAGTTCTCTCTGTGAGACAAAGCACCAGAGTGGATGAATTCACTCGGCAGGCTGATACTCTGTGTCAAACCTGAGGTAACATCTATGTTATCAGAATATAAGAGGCTGCCGAAAATGCCTTTAATAACGAAGTGCAACGGAAAGTTGGCGACATGTGGGTCTTAAAAATCTGCATCATTTAATATGGAATACTACATCTATATTAGATACGAGATCTTTGCTGGTTTCCAAATGGATGATTAGATTCCTACCGCTGAGACAGAAGTTGCCTTCACTTTCCATCCTAAGTGGTGTGGTTTGAGCAGCTCCCACAGTTTAGTTTAAGTCAGTGGATGGAAAGAATTCCTTAAATATATAACCCTTTCTGACACAGGGGTTCTGTGAAGATGCTTCACAGTTTCTTGATCCTGTCCAATTTTAAGGTACTTTTGCTTGTCACAGTGTCAAATAGGTATGAAAATCTTACCTGCATATGCCCCTGGATCTACCTACGCATAAACAGCATGCAGATAGTTATAGAAAATGCTTTGGCACTATAGTTCTGCAACAATGTCCATTAATAACGGTGACAGGTTTTTCTATGAATGTAGCACTTAGCAGGGCAAATGATTCAGAAAGAAAAGCTGTTAAAAGTCTGAGTAACCCAGGAATACATGGCAATTTTACACCATTAAAGAAATGGCTTTCACTTACTATGGAAATGATGAATTCTTCCAGACATATGTGGGTTAGTATAACTGTGGCCTGAGCAAAATCCTGTCAAAACTAGACTAGTGAACTACCTTTCAAGCTTAGTTCCTATCAATTAGAAAAAGAAGCAAGAGTAATGAAAGGAATATCTGGAGAGTTAGGACCTTCTTAGCAGAAGAATACAGGAACAGCAATGAGCATATGTGCCCTATTTAAAAATTTGAATGGATAAATTGAGGAATAACATTTGTAAAAGCACATGGGCCAACTCTGTTCCTATTTCAAAGCTCAGAAAAGTACTGAGCTGCTCCCTTTATGAACAGAGGGCAAGCCTTGCCTCAGGAAGGGTGGTTCCTGTCTAGCAACACTCTATCACAGAAGATATTTCTTCTTCCCTATGTCTATTTATTGCACCAAACATAAATCAGCAGAGATGACTCCATGTGGAGTCACCTGAAGAAACTGCAGAGAGAGAAACTTCCATCAGAGGTTTTAGTGCTTTGGGCTTTGCTAGGCTCTTTTCTAGGCTTTTTCACAAATAGCTGCTACTTGCTGCCTGTCGCCTCCTCATTGTGCCTCATGACAAGCAACAGTCAGAAAAGTTTGTTCAAAGCTCTCCCCTACATCTGCTCTGGGCTCTGACAAAGGGCAGCTCAGGGGGAGGGACAGAGCTCTTGCTGATATCTGTCCAAACACTTGGCCTGCCTGTGGCAGTCCCATTGCATCCCATCAGCTGCATTTTTCTACACTGAAAGGTCATTCATAATTACAGAGCAGGGCCCTGTAATTTTTCATTCAGGAATTAAGTAACAATAATTGCTAAATATCACTTGGGAGCAAAAAGGGGTACATTGACTTCATAAAGGCAGTACTCAAGAAACAGAACATATCTATCAAAGGAAATAATTCTTTGAAGTTATACCTGTATGCAGTAAAAACTTAAATGCTAGGTCTGACATGAACTATTTTCCATCAGAAATGCAGAAGGAAGAAAACACCCATGAAATGTCATATCTTCTGCTAAACACAACTTTTAGACCTGTGTTTTAGAGAGATCTTTTTCTACAACATCCATACGAGTCCTTGAAGAGCTGGGGGCTCCCTGTGAGTTGAAGGTAATTGAGCATCCACTACCATCTGGAATGTCCATTTTTAGGCAATTTAAGGATCCTTCTGGAATTACTGAATTCCTGATATATGCAATGTCTTCATGATAGAGTCACATTTTCAGACTCAAGTTTCACTGAAGTTTTCTAGGCTGCTTTCTCACATCACTTTTTTTTTTTTCCCCTGAAACACGAAGTTTTAACTTGTTTGTGACAAATTGAAATGGCACTGCAAACTTCACTCTCTGTTTTTGTCATTTTGGTACTATTTTGTTTTCCTTGCTTGCTGCATTCCCATGCATTCAGTGGGAACCATTCCCTTCAATTTCATGGCTCCTGCAGCCTTGCCTGTCTATTATCTCTCTTCACACCTTCATCTTCTCTGTCCCCATGCTTGCACCTTCTTCTGCCCTCCCACTTTCACTGCCCTATGTGTTTTAAAGCAAATTCACATAAATTCCATCACCCCATTTACCTCCTCAAAATTCAACTTTAACATATTTACAAAAACCTTGCCACCTGCTAACACAGCTAGTCAACACATTGACCAAAGAGCCTCATTATTTCATCATATTTCCCTATGTAACTACTGAATATTTTTATTTGTAAAATGCACATTTTCTTGGGGGCATCAAATGTCTTTTTGTTCTCTTTGTGCTTTGCCTTTTACAGCAAGCAGCCTGCTTTAAATATTCAATTTTTTTCCATTTTCTGATGTGTTTTACCTTCAGGTTCACATAAAATACGCCAGAAAAGTAAATTATTCATTCTGGTTTAGGGCTGTCAGGGAGGACTCCTCCATTTGTATCACTATCCACTCAAACAGGACACCCATGAGTAAAGAGTTGGAGATAATGCATTGGAATCAGTCTGACTGGACTATCTGCTTATAAAATAGGTAACAGTCCACTGGGCCACTGAATCCAATCTGCTCATCACAGGCATCCACACCATATAATCCCTTTCAAAAACTATTTAATGCCCCATCTTAAAACCTACTAGATTCCCCATTTCCTTTATTATTCTTTCTGGAAGACTGTTTCAGAACCTTACTCACCAGAGGATTAGAAAACTTTATCTAATTTCCAGCCTAAATTTATTCATGGGCAATTTATAACTATTTGTTCTTAGACCAACATTGTTCTTCAGTTTAAGCAGTTTTTCTCCCTGGTGTTTACCCACCTGATAAGTTTATAGAGAGCAATCACATCCTGTCTTCATCTGTGTTTTGCAAGGCTAAACAAGCCGAAGTTTTTGCATCCTTCTGCAAGGAAATTCTCTGCAAGGAATTCCTGACAGCCTGCTGGTGTCTGTCCATGTCTGAAAGCACCTTCCTCACACAGCAGTGATCAGAGCTGCACTCTGCTTTCCTAGAGAGGCCTGAGCAGTATGGAAAGGGGCAAGAATAGCAGAAATGCTTCTCCTCACACCCTTTTCAACAATTGTATCCAACCACCCCAATAATCTCTGGGTCCCTCTATAATCTATTTCCAATCCCATAATTCTTTCACTATTTTACCCATTTTGTCTCTTTTTAGATGACCTTCCTTACATTTTCTGCATTAATTCCACCTTTTTCCAACAGAATAATGATTTTCCATATGTTCGCAGAGGAAACAGTTTAGTGTATTCCAGATTCCTCTTAACTACACTTCACTTACCATTGATACTACTGTATTTGTTTAGTATTTTTTATTTCCCTTTTTCTTCTGAAATTTTTTGGTATTTTCTGCCAAATAGTTTCTCAGCTATGATGTCATTTCAAATTTATGCTCTTCCAAAATCCATTCCTTAATTACAGAATTAACTATAGCTAATTTCTACATATATTTTACTTACCTGGCTTAACAGGTTCCTCATGTGTGACTGTACATGTTGGTACTATTAAAATTATGTGTTTGTAATTATAACAAAGTGGCCTCTCAGCTGGGGATTTGTTTCTCACCTTTTCCAGCTGCAACTCTTAATTTTCAGATCATAATTTTCATTAATCAATCTTTCTTTGCTTCTGTATTCTGTGTCTGGAATGCAAACAGATCTCAAGGTCTTGGGTATTGTGCTAAGTAGGAGCTTTTATAAAGAGTTTTGTCAGATTTGTTTGTCAGGTGCTCAAAATCGACTGTTCAAATCCAGCATTTGAATTTCAAACCTTCTTTTTCGTTTTTAACCTTTACAATGGACAGTGTCAAAATTTGACAAATATTTAATCTGATTCAGTCATAGAAAATGTATCTGGTACAGTCAGAATGAGGGAAAGACTCACAGATGATTAAAAAGTGCAAAAATATATCTTCTTTTTATTTATTTTATAGTTCTGCATTACTAAGTCAATACAAGAGGGACCTAATTTCTCCACTAACCTCGTCTAATGAAGATTGAAATTTAATAAACATGTAAGAAAGCTGCATCACCATGAACTAAGAGACTTCAAAATATGACATTTAGTTCATTATTTATTAACCTATCCCCCAGGAACATGACAGAGGGAATGCAGACTATCCATATTAGAAGCTGTTTCATCTCTAAGAGATAATGGAGGCCCTATTTCCTTTACACAAGATTTATATACTAAAGAGGAAATGAGATGCAAAATTTATAGCACTCATGATTTCTTTTTTCCCATGGAACTCAGAAAGAACATTCCCTTACAGACTGAATGTGATTAGAACTGTAGGCTTTAAAAGTACATGTTTATAAAAATCAGAATTTCCTATCCAGGAAAAAATTAATGAATGTTCATGTGGTAAACAAAAGCAATAGAGAAATATCCCTTTACATATTAAAATACTTTGGAAAATACATGGTTAAAAGAATGGAGACTAGACACCTAAATGTGTCAAACCAAATCTATTTACCAAAATTTGGAGAATATAATTTTTATAACTGAGTTATAAAAATCAGCTCCGACCAGACATAGAAATTACTCCTCCAATGCAATATGGGTACTCCTACTTCTCTTCCATGTATTTAATTTTCATTTCCTGGTTTAAAAGTGATTCAAGACTCACTCTGATGAGAATCATATCTTACTGAGAGTAACCATAGAGCAGAATAATTTCTACTCATTCTGGAATGACTCTGAATTTCAGTAGTATGACCAGGATCACAGTCTGGCACACCCTATTAATTTCCACATCTGTAACACTCTTTTCCAAATTACTGACACTGTCCTGCAAACTGAGCCCAGCTGTCAACCTTTGTGCCTAATGGCAGTACCCCCAAAATCTGCAGAGTTTCAGCAAAGAGGAGAAAAGCATTTGCTGATGTGCATTAGCTGCAGAGAGCAGTTCACACTGCTTAACATTTTTGGAAGCAATTCTGTGCTAAGTTGTTGCTAAGTAGACCTGGCATCTCAAACAAAATATGTTTTGAGCCATTAAAATACAACTTCTAAAACATGAATTTGAACCATTAGAAATAAGTTCAAATGTCCATGTGTGCTAGACTTCCTTCCTCTTACAGGGAATGATCTACAAAATAAAAACTCGTTCCACTAAACTGCTTTGATTCTAAGGTCCACGAATGAATGTACTTGGCCTACTTTTTCTAATTGTCAATGAAAATGAGATGGCAAATTAAAGGTAGAATTGTAAGAAAAAGTTACAAAGGCAGGACACGAATTACTTTAATACCTTACCAACTGAGCCACTGGTACTTCACAATTCATGAACAAATTTTCTATTACTACAGAGTCATGCTTTTATTGACTGGTATAAATACACCATTTGTATCTTTTTTCATCCTGCTGTGTTTCTATTTTATTGGAAGTGTCCTGTAACAGGTATAACATCAGCTCAGATTACCAAGAAATCTATAAAATAGCTTCCTGCTACTACCTTTGGTGCAGATTGAAAGAATACATTATGATCCCACTGAGTAAATGATAAAAGCTGTTATTCACAGGCAAACATGATTTATCCTCACCTGTTCAAGATCCTGAATGTACCCACTTTATTATTAAAGTATGAAAACATTTCACTCACATTGATTAGGAACACAGATACATTATTAAAGAGAGGCTATTAGGAGGCATGTGTTTCAAATTTAAGTTCTGAGGTTTGTGACTCATGGTAGTACCACAAATATTTCATGCAAATGTGAGTGGACAGATACAGCTTCATAAATGTTCCATTGTGGCACCAGAAATACATGATAACATTTTTTTTATTATTGATTATAAATTTGAAAATGACATTGCCTGGTTCAGATTAAGTTTTCACTCAGTGGAGCTTGTACATTAAATACAGGGAAAATTGTAAAAGAAAATTGGATTTTAAAAAATGATGATTTCTATTTCTTTAATAGAAAAGATCCTTTTTTTTTTTCTCTCCTTTGGTACCTCTTATGTTATAAGACATCCCTTTTAAGACATCTTTCTCTTATGACTAGTTATCAGCTGCAGAAATAATTTCTTTGTAAAGTCGCTGAGTATTTTTTCAACATCTAGGATAATTAATTAGAACCATGAAAGATATGAACAAAAATGGGATCTATCGATCTTAGTACAATATAGGATGGCTAAAATTGTGAAAAGCATTTAATTTTAAGCAAATGGTTCTTAACAAAAACAAAAGGTCAAAACCTGAGAGGTCTGAAAATATCACCGAGGGTACCTCTTAGTCAACCCCATACTTAGCATATTTGTCCCTCTATTCACCAAATACAAAAGATAAAATAATGCCACAGTGAAGAGAATTGGACTAAGCATTTGGATTAAATCTGTGTGATATTGTCTCAAAGAGGCTTGGAATTGAAGGGTTCACAGAAAACATTTGTAACTGTGGGTGGGTGTATATGTGTGCACATTTATTTTTTATATTAAAAAGGGAAGCTTATGGAAAAATGTTATGCTGAACGCCGAGGCCCTGTGTGCTGAATAATTTATGTCCTCCCTGTCTTCTTCTGGTTCCCTTCACACTAATGACTGGTTTAACGCTGATGTACATCAATTTACAACATAACAATGTAGGTTTGGATTGCTTTCAAGTCCAGATTGCTTTAAAAAGCAATAAGAATACATGGAGGCATAAGAGATTTGCAACTAGCAGTGACAGGATTCATACCAGGCCTTGGACAAATTCTGCATTATTAGTTGTGAATTCTTTCTGGTTTTATTGAAGTTACCTTTTTAATATTACATTAGTTTTGAAGGATAAAATGTGAAGAATATTTTTTGTATTTTCTTTTGCAGAAGAGCTGCTCAGAAGCTGTCTGTTGTATTCACCTTAACTCCTTGCATCCTACCTGCTTTTTGTCTAGTATCATCAACCTTTTGTGTTCTTTCCTCTAAATGCTGAGTATTAAAATCCTTGCTGGGCACTTAATGCAGATATAATGATGATGTTTCTAATGCTCAATGGTAAAAATTTACTCTTTGTAATTTTTAAAATTACCTGATGAACTCTGGTGACCATTTGCTTCTCTTGCTCTTTTGATGTGGAATCTTCTAAATCCATTTGATGAGAACCTTAGAAGTTATGTCTTAACTGTCTCTTCACAAATGCAAGATAAAAACCTTCTCTAGTTCAACTAATAAAAGACTGAAATATTTCTCAGCATTTAAAGGCTCATCTTTGTTATATAAAATCCTAAAAAATTTGATTTGTATCAACTGTGATGTATTATATTTACAATGATTTTATGGACTGTAGTAACAATTTATTGTGCCTTTGGTGCTGTACAAAGAGAACACAAAAAGTCACACAAAATGCTTGAAGCTAACCTTAATCTCTGAAAGTGTGTGGAGAAACAATCTTGTTCATTTCAATGATGATAGGGTAAAGTATATGGTTTATTGCTTTTAGGCTCATTTAGTTCACCTTGCTTTCAGTAAAGACGTCTGGTAAGGTGACACAAAAAACCCCACAAAAATGTGTGTTACTTCCTAATTGGTGATGTGAATGCCACAGCAATCCTGCACAAGACTGCTGAAAAACAGGTGGTGCAATGGATGCAAGTCTCTGCAACTTTAGCAGAGTAACATTTTTACTCCATTTAACCTGTTTTCTTCTCATTCAGAAAGATGAATGTCAGACTGTGAACCTGCCACTGAAAGAAAAAAAAAAAACAATGCACAGACAAGGCACCATGTGTTGGTTTAAAAAGTGTTCATTAAGCACATCCTACAGCCAAAGACAAGGTAAAATATCCTCCTCTTTCACCTCCTTCTTCCCTGTCCATTGTGGTTGTGTGATGTACATCTCCCTTCATCACATCCCATCCCCTGAGGATCCAAGGCAAGAGTCATTAACGTCACTTGAGTTTTTGTTATGCTCTGCATTGCAGTAGGACTGTGATGGAGGACTGGTAGAGGCACAAGCTATCTGAATTATTTCATGTAAAGAGAGGTTAAGTGGAAGAGAAGATAGGTAACTGTCTCCTCAAAATAGTGAACTGGCAATTTGCACCTCAGGTCAATACTAAGCAGGGTGCAGGATTACAGTATCGTCTTGTTGTCATTCAGATATTTTTATATGACAGGAAAATTACACTATTTAGGCTGGGGCAGTGCAGGAGAAAATCAAGTTATCATTACCAGTCTCGAGTTTTTTTTATTATCTTTGGACTTGTGTGGGAGAGCAAAAATGCTCTTTCTGTGGGCTGAAAATTATTTACTGTGCTATCATTCTTTCATCATTATCTTCCTTCATGCTAGAGCAGTAGTTTAAATTGCATAGTTTAAAAAACTATAATACCCTCTTGGTAAGGAAAATTCTTGTCTCTGTTCTACCTAAAAAATTACATCAGGAGTGCAATATTTCATGTGCCACAGGGACGGCAATAAGGACTTCACTGACTTCAAAGGGAGATTTTGGAGACAGATATTCAGCCAATGCAAGTTTGGCAGAACACACTTAATGAAACGTGGTGGTTTATCCTAGCCAAGGATCTTGCCTTTCTCAAAAGTGAATTTTTCTAGGGTTATGTAACTTGGTAAATCCAGTTATGTTTATTGCCAATGGTGAAACCAAAGTATCTCTACAGTATTGTATCCAAAGGTTTGAACAGAAAAGGGTAACTCAGAGCAGATTTGTCTACTTGAAAGAGACAGAAATCAGGATAAATGTAGAATAAGTAGAAAAGATGAGTGAAGCATCTCAGGGGTTAGTACTGGGGCCAGTGATGTGAAGCAGCTTAATTAATGACCTGGTTAATGGGACAAAGGGCCCACTTAACAAATTTACAGGTGTTATAGGACTGGGAGGAGTGATGGATGCACCAGTTGGTTGTGGTGGCATTCAGAAAAACCCCAGCAGGCTGGAGAAATGAGACAACCTGGACCTCATGAAGACACTAAAGGGAAACACAGAGTCCTGCACACAGGGAGGAACAATTCCACATGCTAGCACATGCAGGGGTCCAAGCAGTTGGAAAGCAGCTTTGAAAAGAAGGACCTGTGTGTCCTGTGGAACTCCAAGTTACCATGAACCAGTGGTGCACCCTCGTGGCAAACCAGGCCATTGGCTTCCCCAGCTGCAGTGGACAGAGTGTGACCACCAGCCCCATCCAACCTGCTGGTCCAGGGGGGAGATCCTGCCCCTCTGCTCAGCAGTGGTGACACCTCTGGAGTGCTGTGCACTGCTCTGTGCTTCCCAACACTAGACAGATATTGAGGCACTGGAGCAAGTCCAAGAGAAGGCCACTGAGATATTTGAGGAATTGAAGCTCCCTTCCAAACAGGGAGAGGCTGAGAGAGTTGGGGTTGTTCAGCCTGGAGAGAAGAAGGTTCAGGTGACAGAACAGGAAGCCACGCACCCAAATCGAAGGACAGGATATTCCATTTAAACTCTTTTGCTATGAGTGTCATGAAACTGGAACAGGTTGCCCAGGAAGGCGGTGAAGTCTCCATCTTTAGGGAAATTCAAAACATTTCTGGTCATATTCTTGGACCACCTGCAATAAATTGACTCTCTTTTGAGCAGGGGTCTCAATAGAATAAAATCATAGCATGGTTTTGAATGGAAGGGACCTTGAAGATTATCTTGTTCCAACTCCTCTGCCATGGGCAGAGACACTTTATACTAGACCAGGTTGCTCAGACCCCCATCCAATCCAGCCTTGAACAATTCCAGGTGAACTAAAAGGTCTCCAGGTCTCTTTCAACTTCAACTATCCCGTGATTCTGCAACACAAAATCTTTAACGTGAGGAAAATATGATTTAATTTTATCATCTCAGGTTTCTTTCCTTCCTGCCAATGTTTTATTATCTCAAAGGCATTTGTATTGTAGAATGTCAAAAGCAAAATCTGCATGAGTCATTCCAGGTTTCAAAATCCCATATGCTGAAATATGGCAACATTCCTCTTTAAAAGGAGGGAGAACACACAGACCTGTACAAATCTACTTCTCTGATAGACAACATCAACGACAATTTTAAAGAATATAATGAAGTTTAGGATGACAATACCAGTTAATGTATAATTACAAACTGTAGAAAGCAGAAGACTTGATACAAGCTTAATTTGTTAGAACATGTTTTGCAGCCATAGCAAATTTACTAGATGTATAGTCAAATTTGGTTGAAGTTAAATTAGGCATGCATCTTGATTCTTGGTTAAATTTTTTCAGCTGCATCCTCTTAAACGGGTATAAGTAATAATAATAAAAAAGCTGGTATAAGCTGAAGCCTGCAGCTTATATGCCATTATAAATTGCACTTCAGATTTTCTAAACTAATTGTTAAATTTAGAACTAGCAATTAGCACTGCACAACATTTACCGACAGAATTAACTGTATCACTTGCTATCAAGCTCAATTACATTTTCAAATGTCCCAGACTGGTAGCTCTGATGCATTCTAAGAAAATAAAACCTAGAAATGGGCCAACAGCAAATTATTGTGACAAGATTCACAATAGGAAATTGCTTTTTTTTCTGTTTCTGCTTTGGGTTAAAGTGGAATCTTATTGGTTAAAAATGCAGTCTTACCTGAGCAGTGTGAAATTGCATCGCAGGTTGGTGGAAATAAAATGCAAATCGTTACTTTATAAGAGTTCCACCAGTTGAGAATTGTATGCAGCAACTTGATAGTTTACAGAGTCCTTATTAGCAAGTACGCAAACATTGCCAGGAGATGCTACCTGGTGTTGCTTTTTAGTGTGATAGGGTATGAATCTGAGAACTTCAAAAGATATTTTCAATAAACAGCCAAACCTACAGAGCGACTCACAGCTGGATTTCCTGCTGTGTTTACTTAGTAGAGCCAACCCTTAGGAAGTTTTTGCTCAGAAACTGTATCAAGACTAGAATTCACAGCCACTTACTCCTGATAAACCATTCAGAAGCATGGAGTTGAACTAAATTCACTTGCTTCCAAGGCAGAAAGAGTGAAAGGCCTTAAAGTTGCAATAAGATGAGCCAGTCATACTTTGATGCAATTATATCTACTTGATTAATAGGTTCTCAATGGAAAAAGAGCTCTCTACAGATGCTGCTGAGGTGTGGCTCTCAATAGCCATCACAGATATGATACCACCCTGGTGATGCCTTAAATGACTTCCTAGAAACAGAGACTAGACAGGAATAAAGGAATAAAGGAGGGATTGATTTGAAAGGCCTTCAGAGGTCGCACTTTGGGCTCTAGAGGCTCCTGCCTCAGTGCATCCCAAAATGGACAATGCCAGATCAGGAGTTTGTCACACTTTGATATCAGCATCAATTCCCCAAGCAGAACCCAGCCAAGGATGGAATTTCCCCAAGCTTGCCCCCCTCTCCCCAGGATGAAGGTTTGCAGTTGTTGGGCCCAGGAGGGTCTGGGTGTCCTTGGAGAGCGAGCTGGAGAGGCTTTGTTATGTCAGTGTGAGCATGAGAGAACAGCACTGAACGAGCTCCAGGGAACTGCAGAGTTACAATGACAGTACAGGATTTGAAAAATATAAAAGTTAAAACCTAAGGCATCACTTGCCTGACAGCTCATGGTCAACTTGTGACCTACCAAGACTTCCAGGTCCTTCTCTCTGGTATGTCAGCCCCCAACCTATACTGGTCCTTGGGTTATTCCACCCCCGGTGCACTACCCTACACTTGCCCTCGGTTTCTCTACACACAATTTGCCAACCTATCAAGGTCCTGCTCAATGGCAGCACAGCTTTCAGGTGTATCAGACACTCCCCCCAGTTTCATGTCATCAACAAGCTTGCTGAGAGTAATTTCTATCCCTTCATCCAGGTCATTGGTAAACAAGCTAAATAAGACTGGACTCAATTTTGATCCCTGGGGAATTCTGCTGACTGCAGGTCTCCAACTGGATTCTGCCCTGCTGGTCACAGGCCTCTGAACTCTGCTGTTCAGCCAGGACCTCACTGTCCATTCATCCAACCCTCATTTCCTGAGCTTACCTATGAAGATGCTATGGCAGACTGTCAAAATCTTCCTGAAGTAGAGGTAGAAAGCATCCACTGCTCCCATTGACCCATCCAGCCATGCTGTCATAGAAGGCTGTCTAACTGGTCAAGCAGGATTTCGCCTTGGTGAATCCATGCTAACTACTCCTGATGACCTTCTTTTCTCCTACATGCTTGGTGATGATCTCCAGAACAATCTGTTCTATCACCTTTCCAGGGACGGAGGTGAGGCTGACTGGCTTGTTGTCTCCTGGCTCTTCCTTGCCCTTTCTGAAGATAGGAGTAGCATTGGCCTTTCTCCAGGCATCAGGCTTCTCCCATTCACCATGAATTTTCAGTGATGTTGGCAAGTGGCTTAGCAAGAACACCTGCATCTCCTGCAGCACCCATGGGTGTATCCCATTAGGGCCCACTGATGTATGGGTGTTAAATCTTCTAGACGACATCTAACCCAACCCTCCATGACCAAGGGGAAGTCTTCCTTCCTCCAAATTTCTTTTCTTGTCTCTGTGGTCTGAGATTACCAAGGGACGACCTGATTTTCATTCTAATGTCCTTCAATGTAAAGGACAAACACTGTTCTAGGAATTATGTTTCCTTTCCATCCTCTACCAGCCTTCTCCTTCTCTTGGCCATATCGGGATGCTCCCAGTGCCTGTGCCTCTAAACTCTTCAATACCTCCATTTTCCTCAGCTCCAGATACCTATTGGAAAAGAAATCTCTGCCTTCAAAGCTTTGATATTCTCTTTCAAATCCTCTTCTGACTTTAAAAACCTATTCTCTCAAAATGAAGAAGAGCCGTGTGGCCTCATGGATAATGTTTTTTTCCCTTTCTCCTCATTTCTTTGTTCTTATACCTATGACCCAGGACTTTTTCCAAGATATGAACTCTGGAAGCACATTTTCAGAAAGAGGGATGGGATGTAGTTTCTTAACATTCAATCACTTAAAAGTACTCAAATGTCCCATGTACACTCCAAAACATAATAATCCTGTTCTGTGTCCCAAAAATACTGATGGAACTTTGCATATCATGTGCCATTTTCATATTAAGGGTTTATTCAGGAAAAACATTCTCTACAGTGTGTTCAAAATTTATTTCCATTTTTTGCCATACAGGATTTCTCTCCTGTATTAAAATAGTCAATGAATGATGCATGCAATGCAGTAAAAAACTAATTTACTGTTATTACAAGATGTATTGATTTATGTGTGGTTCTGTTCAACCCTTTTTAATCTCACCAGATGAAGAAGCTTGGTATGACAACCTTGAGAAGATCATGTGATCTAACTTCAGATGTCTGCAATGTCAAAATCTAAACCCTAAGAAATTTCCTTAACCTGACTTAGTGGTTATAGGGGAAAATAGACATCATTAGAATGCAGTTCATATCTAGCAGTACATTACAGGATGTGAATCTTGCTCTGAAAACAATTATATATTTTATTTGGTTTTTTTGGTTGTAAAGTGAATTGAGAATAATTGTCCCAAGAAACCTACAATTAGCCTGACAAATATCTCCAAAAAGTTTTAAAAGAATGAGTTTACCTAAAAGGAATGAGATTTCAAAGACAAAAAGAGAAGGTCTGTCAAGTATTGCATCTAAACAGCACTCACAATTATTTAGGGAGCAAAATGCAAATGAGAAGTTGCAATTTTTGAAGGTCTTCAGAGGTCTACTTTATGTATTTTCCTGAAATAAGTAACTTCCTAAGTAGTTACCCAAGTTAGAGGTTTAATCTCTTAGAACCATTACACAGAAGAGAAGAGAAACAAGCTACTTCAGAAAGTGGTTTTAGTCCAGGACTTTGATATAAAGCCTAAATTTAGATAGGCAGGACCTGTCTCTGGAAGCCTTCCTCTGTTGACTTTATGAAGGATATTTTGGCATAGCTTGACAATTGGCTGAAATCAGATGTCTAATCTGTATACCTGAATCCCATTCATAATGCGTGTGGGGTGAACACATGTTTTTTCATGAGTAGAGGCTGATATTAATAGGACTTTTCCACCCAGAAATCAAATACACATTCTTAGTCTTACTTTAATCTCCTGGACCATGCTTTGTCAAAGTCAGGCTGTTTAGAAGAAGGCACCTGTGTCTCTGTAGAGCACAATAATATAACTGTCTGTACATCCTAGGCTATTATATATTTTAAATTATCATTTAATAAATTTTAAAATAATTTTTATTATTTTTGTTATTATCACCATTACAATATTATAATGTAGAATATATTTCACCAGTATAATTTTCACGAGAAACCAGAACTTCAGTGGAGGATTCTGCTATAAATGTGGGTTAAACCCAATGAGGCTTGTAAAGCTACTTTCCTGCACTTCTACACAATACACACACAGGAAATTCAGCCTATCATAATCACAACCAGGCAGTAAATTGTATTTGAATACTGAGATTTTGTCAGAATACTTTTAAGACTTCAAAACTGCAGGCAGCAAAGTCTAACACATCTGTAGGGAAGATGTGACGGTTAATTACACTCTGAGTATCTTATTTCTACCTCTGAATTTGTCAAGCTTCATCTTCCATTGCCTGGATCTTGTTATATACTTTTCTGCTAAATTAAAGAGTCAATGAATATCAGAAATTCTTCCCTCTGCAAGAATTAGACTCTGATCAAGTCAGTTAACTTCTCCTTATTAAGTTAAATAGCTTGAGATTCTCTCACTTTAATTACTGTACAAGCTCAGACTTTGCACTAAGTACCTGTTACAGCAATTCAAATCAATGAAAACCCTTGAAAAAATATGAACTTGCATGCTACAAAAATAAAGCAGTATAAGAATAACAGAAATCTTTCTTGACAGCCCATCTTCTCTTTTCTGAATAGATGAAAGATAAAGTGTGTGTCACACAAGAGAAATAGCAACGGTGACAATAAATGACAGGGGGAAATTTACTATGTGCCCAAACTAAGGAGAAGATAGTCAAATTACAGGAAAACAATGTAGAAAAATAATAATCTTGCCTATTCATGAATATTCTCTTCAAATTTATTACACCATTCTACAACAATGAGTAACATTTTCTTAAAAGTTTGGGTTTCTTAGAAGTAAAACTATAAGATACTGGTGTGCAAAAAGGAAAACATGCAACACTGACAGAAATTTTAATAAATGAGGTATTTTTTCAATCTATCTAATAAACACACTTGAAAAAGTTGAAAATAGTGGGATGATTCATTGAAACACAAGTTTTGGGATGCCTTTAAGATCTTCAGATGGTTAGGTAGATGAAGCTTAAGTCAATGCCTTAATTGTAGTGAAATGGAACATGTCCCTGAGTTATTCAAGTTAGAACAGATAAACAGATAGGATTATGTAGCTACTGTTGTCCTGGTACCATTAGTCATATTTTTCATAGTTTTTGTTTACAGAGAAGCAATATATTTTCATAAAATCGCAAAATCAGTCCAAATAGTCATTTGGACTTCATTTATAGACAGTTAAACCTTGCTATGGGATAAATATTTGAGATGCATATTTTAATTTGAGTTTCATGAGTACTTTTTTTTTTTTTTCCAGTTTGTGCTCATTTTTGTTGGAATGGATAAAGAAGGGGAGTGGGTTACCAGGAGATACTGCAAATCAGAGACAAACAATTATGCCTGAAGAGCACATCATCACAGGGTAAAAACATTGGTTGGAATCGTGCTAGGGCTGGTTTTCCAATAGCTGCATCCAGAGTCCATGGAAATTTGTGGGAATCTTTGAAAAGTGCTGGTTTGGGGGCTTAGCTAGACAAAATGGCCAAACAAGGTCAAACATCTAGATTCATTTAATGCCTTATACCTCACAAATCAGAATTTACAACACAGCGAGTTAGGACAGAAAAAATGACTCAAAATCACTCAAAGTTCTAAGCCAGTTGAATTTTGGCACCCAGAAACAGCATAGCACTCCTTGATGGAGTTTTTAAGTGGTTTTAGTGCATGTTTGGACCAACAGCAAACCCCATTTGAACCTGGAGAACATGTTGGCATTGTGGTAATTAGACTCTATGAGCATCTGGGCAGTGATTTGGCTCGTGGAAAAGGAAGGTTGGTAGTGAGCAGCCTCAAATGGCTGACCTTGTTTTGACATGCACATTACAAGCCATCATCAAATTTGACTGTAACTAAGTGCCAGGGGCTTCGAACAAGCTGTTCTGAGGTTGTTCAGTTTGAGTCCAAAATGGATAACTTCAATCCGTCTCACTCCTACAGTACCACGTGTTTTCAAAGCACTAACGTGATTTGTAGGAAATTTAAAACTGAACACAGTTGATCACACAAGCTGGACTTCCTCCACTTTGTCAAGTGGAGTGATTTGTCCAGAGAGAAGATGTTGGACAAGGTTTGAAAAGGAAGCTGCTGCTGTTCAGAAGACAGACTTACAGGGCTTCATGGGTTCATTCTGTGCCAGTATTTGATCTAAGACTTTTCTACATCAAACATTGATCACCAAAAATTGTAGCATCTGGATTTAATAGTCAACAATATTTTCAAGACTGTTCTTTTTTTTCCATTCCCGAGACTCTTTGGTATTGTCCCTCAGTGGGTAGAGCAGCAAGATTAACACATAATACGACAATTGAAATTGCTATTGGAAAACAACAGGAATAATCTAGATAATGCACCAAGAAGGTATTTCTAGATGTTTTGTGATGAGAAAACACACAGATGTGTGATTTTACTTCTACAGAAAAATGAGAGTGTGTTTTTATGTAAACTTTGAAGAAGTTTGAAGGAGGATATATTAGGCACAATAAACTGGCTTTAAGAAAACTCAGAATTCACTTCATTGCATTGCATTTAGAAATGCAAGACAAATTATGTTCAGTTTAAACTTCATGAAGGTGCTGCTTCATTTTGAATTGGGATAGAAGAGACTAATTCCAGAGGCTGCTGTAAGAAGGTGCCATGAATTCTTTTATTATATGAGTATGTGACACTAGGCTTCTTAAATAGCACTAGATGTGAATATATGGGCAAATGAATCAAATTTGAAGATCACATTTGGCTTCAGACTTAGACTTTAAATATTGAAAATATAGAAGTAATTCCATTAGGTATGTTCCCTTCCCAGCCAGGGGAGAAAGAGTTGATAAAGCCAATTCATCTTATGTGGGTGCAATAGCTTTTTACATGACCATAGTTGGGTGAAAAGTTTGTATTTAAAAGTGGCATCTTCATCTCACATTGAATCCTAATCAAAAGTTTACCACAAACCAGGTTGCATAATTTTCATTAGTGTTTTCACTGTACAGAGACAGAAATGATAATAATAATAATGACAATAGTAACAATGACAATAAAAGTTCTTATGCACATTGTTAAATTGGGGGATTTGTCTACCATGTAAAAATTATTTGTAGGCTGTTGTCAAATGGGTTTAGCCCTGACACAGAGCTAAGTTCAGTTTTTCTGTACAAAATTCTCTCTGGACTGTCATGTTTCCTTTGCAACTGTTACACTAAGCCCAAAGGATGCAGATATTAAATCTATCTTTGCTGCTAATTTGTTTTTCGGGTTTGGGTCCATCCTATGCATATTTCATATGTCTACCATATGTCCATGACCCTGAGTGCAAAAGACCTCCAGTAACAAAAATTATTATTAATAACACTAGGCAGAGGAGAGGTTAACATCAAGAGATATTTTGGTCAGAAACTGTGCTTCACTGGTTTCAGCTTAAAAGAGAATAAATGTCTCATATAATAAGCTGTATTAGCAATAACAACAACAAAAATTCAAGTAAACATTCATAGATCATGGCTGAACTATGGTAATGTAGAGTTGAGAAAATATGGTCTAGTCTGCTTAAAAACCTGGCCATGCTGCTGTGCACTCGCAAGGATCTCAAGCAGGAAATGATGGAAAGCTCCACTGATCTCAAATAACTCAATTGTTTTTCCTTTTCTAATCAAATATCTTCATAGTGAGGGAACAAAAATGCATCATTCAGCATGCAATGTGGTTGTGAAAGCATGAAATATGGCACTTCACTGTTAATGTAATATTAAAGATTAAAAATGTTTATTACCTGTTATTCTTCTCTTAATTGTTTTGTGTAGAGAAAAATAGAAGTTGCAGCTTTAATGCATAAAAAACCCACAATGTGCATTCAGAGCAGAGAGCAAAGTGTTGGGGCTATGAAAATTATGTAAATGATGAATTCCAGTGAAAGAACTTTCAAACCCTTAGGGTCTTCAAACAGCATTAATTCAAGAAATTAGATACAAAATTTAACTTTTTCATGCTAATAATGATTTCATAAGGAAAAACTCGTTAGTAAAGGTGACAAATATGAAGTTCTATTGAACATTTAAATTCAGGAATCTTAGTATGCGCCCCTGGGATATATTTACTCAGCCAATGACTCTGATGTTATTAAGTAATTTATTTGAGAAAGTCTCCATTCATGAGTTTACATAAGAACAATATCAGGTTTACAAAGGCTTGTATTGTCAGTTTAGCAAATACCTAATTCACAATGACTTTTGCTTAAGATTTTCATTAGGTTGTTCAATATTGTTTGATCATTTAATGTCAGCTTCATAATATCATAATTTTCCCTATATGAAAAGAGGAAATTAAAAGGAGAAATAAATTAAAAAGTGAGAACTAAACCTAAATTTAAATCAGCTTTTCCACAAAAGAAAGCAGAAGAGTGTCAGCATTTGTGATTATACTATGCTTGGGTATAAACTACCCACACTTAGCATTTTAACCTTTTGCTGTGGTATATTTCTATGCCAGCAGAACCTAAAAATATATTGAAACATCTGAAATGTTGCATTATGATTCAATTGTTCAGGACTGATCAGTCATGTGACAATATCAATTTCTGGCAGCATTAGTTAGGGGGCTCATTAATTATATAGGAAAGAAAACCATCCTAAATCTCTCAATTTCTAAGCCTATTTGTGCTATAATCCATGGCCTCTAGCCAGTGTTGTAGGCAATGTGCAAATATAACTAAAAATGACAATTCCTGCAAGTCAAGGAGCAGAGTGGATATGACAGAGAGAAATAGCACGAGATCTGAAAATAAGGATGGTCAAAGTTTTCAGCAGAATATTTGTCTTCCTAAAGAAAATTCTGGTTTGTCAATACAGAACTATTTACCAGAAAATGAGCTGATTTTAGTCAACTTTCCAATGAAATACAGGCAAGCCTTGAAATCTTCATTGTCTCCCGGCTAGAGTATTCACCATCATTCCTCAGAGAGCTCCCTGGTCCCCAGGCTCTGTCACAGGGCTATGCTGAAGGAGGTTTGATATCATAAGTGTTTGAAATCAGCTCTGGTTCCTGTTACAACCTGCCTCCAGTGCTTTTTCTCCTCCTCAGGATGGTTCTTGCTCTCCCATCACCATGATTTCTGCATCCAGGTGTCTTTCCACCCTTCTCTCTCCAACTTATTCTGGCCAAAATGACAACACATCAGCCTTTTTGCTTCCATGTGAGAGATCGAATCTGTGCTCTAAGGCTTGTCTCTGTCCCTTCATTGCACATCCTAAGACAGCTGAATCTTAAAGGACAACCTGCCTACGTGCTAAATTTTTTGCTCTGCAGCAGCACAAAACCCTGGCCTACACCTGACCCTAGAGCAAAAAGAGAATAATATCCAAATAAAAGCCCATATTACAGCAATTACTAAATTGTGTCATATTTGACTGGAGTATGAGCTGCCTGGAGGGTCTGATTCAGAGATGAGAAGGCAAAACTCTTTTTCTGGCAACAGATCCCATGAGAAATGAAAATTCAAGGTACCAATAAAACATGCAGAACTGTGTCATGTCAGACTATCTTGACTTTCTTGACTTTCCACTAACCTAGATGACTCTTTAATATTTAACTTCTGTTCTTAACTGAATACACATATAATGAGAGGGAACAGGAGCAGGCAGGCAGCGTGAGATTTGGTCATATTTATAAACACACACGTCACTCAGTTGTAACTGCATTTGTGTGTTCTCTGGCAGAGTGGTTCTCTGATGTTTTAAGGACTTCTGAAATGCAGAATGGCTCTAATCTGTATAAAAATAATCTCTGTTAGTATGTAAGATAGTCACAGGATAGGAATGGGTACTCTAAGAGAAATCACAAGGCCTGAAAGGTAATGATCTTGGAAAGGACTTTCTTGTAAGGTAGGAGCTCTCAAGAGGAAATCAAAGGTCCTTATTTGAAAACAGAATAGAGGAGATGAGAAATTATATAGAATTAGCCAAGGATTCATAAGTAAAGTAAGATGTTGAAACTATGAAATTATTTTACTGCATCAGTATTAAAGTGCAATTTGTCTGAATAAGGGAGAGAAGGCAGCTAGAGATGATTTCCAGATACAGACAGGAGAGGCAAGAGAGATTTGGCAGCATAATCTCTGAAAGAAAGTTAATAAGGGGAAGTGTCTGGAAGTAAGTAAAAAAAATAGTATATGCAGTGCTTACAAATATGTTACCATTTCCCAAGAAATATTACCATCTGTGTGATTAGAAAAATAAAAGCAGGAAGCAGGAAACTCAGATGGAATGGGTTAATATTTTTGTAATAAGAGCCATCCACGCATTTAGGAGGATTGGTTTTATTTCTCCAGAAGTACCACTGAAGTTTTTATTATTAAAGCATTAGGCAAAACTGGTTTGCAGCACAAGCAGGAGTAGAAGGACTGGTTTCATACAAACTATAAGAGCACAGGAGAACAGTTTGATTTGCGTAATGTGGGTACCGACAGGGATTACAGAAAGAGGTGAAGACTCATGGTTCCCTCCTTTCTTCAAGGCTAAAGGTTGACTGATCATGGTACTTGTAGTTTTTGCTACCTTCCTTCTGATGTCTGGTGACTTAAACTTGAGTTGGATGCAATGCTAGTGGGGGGAGATGTTTTATCATATTTATAAGTGATTTCATCCTTGTGCTGTTCCAGCTGGACTGTAAAGATCTGCTCCTCAGACTCGAGGTGATAGGATTTTTATTCAAGTGCAGGACATTGAGGCACCAGGCCTGCCACACCTCTGTTCACAGCAAGCCCAATAAAAAGTGCTACTTTAGCACAAGACTTGAAACAGAATCAAGCCCAGCAAGCAATGACCCCTCAGTCTGGAACTCATTTGGACATCCAAAAAATAGATGAAATAATATTTATCCGTTGGATGAAATTACCCAGTATTTTCCAGCAAAATTAATCCTAAATGTTGTTAGACCAATTTCCTTTATTGGATCAATCAGCTGATGGACCTGCCTATATTTATGTCTATCTAGGTATATATAAATATATACACCTCCTCCTCCAAAGGGTGCTATGGTTTCCAGTAAAGAGCACAGCACATATTTACAGAAATGTGGTGTAATCTGGATGTAATCTTACAGCACATTATTTAAGGAAACTAGCTATGATTTATGGCAGCAAATAAATAAGACAAAATTTGTTTAACATACCTCAGCATTAAGTATCTCCTGCATTAATTGTCTCCAAAGTCTGTTCCATTTGTTATCTAACAAGGTATGCTCCATTATTATTTTTATCCAGTTCATTGCTTGATTCTATCTGTTCTTTCAAAATTAGCTTGTCTAATCAGAAACTGCTTTGGCTGGTAGTTAATTTCACATAAAAAGGAAGAATTCTTGTTTACTGAGAAAGTAATTGGATTATAATTTTGAAAAGGAAGAAATATGAATTGTAATAAATTATTTCGTAAAAAATACAGAGGAGCGTGAAAACTAGCAAACCCAAGACAAATTAAAAGCTCTAATGAATGAAAAGGCTATAAATAGAACATGAAACTGGAAAGAATAATTCATCATTGTAACTTACCTACTCCTTGTTATTCTGCTGAAAAGAGCTGAATATCTAATGAAAGAAGAAATAAAATATATTTACCAAATTGTGGTCAAACAAATATTTATATTAGCTGTCACTTTTATTCTAGATCTTCAGCTCTTGTAAACACAATTAGACCTTTTTTACAGAAAGAAAAACTATAATTTAACCACGTTTTTGAGTCTGCAATTCCATTTGAGTTATTTATCAAATTCTATTTTTAAGTTTGCATAGGTAGACTATACTAAGGTTGCATGCATGACTTTTTGCCTGCATCTGTAGATATTTAAGTGAAGGCAAGAGAATGCAGAAATCATATTCAAAACACTGACCAATATACTGGGGATATTTACAGAGCTGAGCCATCATGTATATTTTATTGCTTCTCAACATTTCAATTCACATCAACTTGTAGGAATTTTTTTCTTTTTTTTCTTTTACCACTTAAAAATAACTTGTTGCTAATCCTGCTTTTTTAATATATGTCCTTATTAATTTTTTACCTAAACAAGTAAAACGGTGAGTGTTAAACATATGAGAAATAATGGAAATGAACTATGAAAATTGTCTAAAGGAAAATAAAACACACAGAAAAGAATGTGCAGAATTGTTTTAAATAAGATTTTAGAAGTTAGAATATATATTATATCATATCATATCAATTATATTATATTATACTATTATATTATATAGTAGAAAAATTGAGTAATTATTATAAAATTCTGAAGTCCTAGGGAAAACTTGGTTCTCACCTGTTCAGCTGATTAACTCCTTGAGATCTTTCTCTTTGTAGACCTAACAAAGAAAAATATAAAATTAAATTCAATACACTAAATTATGTGAGAAAAATTGTTATAGATTTACATTGATTTAGCCTGATTTTATTTATCTGAAAATCATTCAAGTTTTCCTTGTTGTTGAATTGCATTTATGATACCAATTCAAGCTTTGATCTTAAATTACACTTTTGGGGCCTGAAGTAATAACAATTTGGGATTACAAGGATCCAGTTCTTATCTACATACCAAACAGGTTGTTTATAGTGCAGTTTGTTCAGTGAATATACTCAAATTTAGCACTGGGAGATTGATAAAGGTAATCAGCAAACACCGTACTGGCTTAGAATAAAGATGAAAGCAAAATGCACCTGACTCAGTAAAGATAGGAGTTAAATGCCAGATTATCCACCTAAGTGTGTCAGTAAGAGGAATGTCATGCATGACTGATGTTAGAATGGGCATTAAAATGGTCAGGACAAAAATTTTAAGTGTCCCGATAATGCACACGGGGCTAAAACATTTGTATGGTGTCACATTTAAATTCCTCCCAACTTCAAAAGGTCATTTGCATGCTCAAAGTCATGCTTATATGTGAATGAGATAAAAACATTTGCCCATTTCTTAATACTCACTTGAGGGCCTACTCTACATTTAGAAAGCAAAACCTTATCATACTACCAACACCATGAAACTCAAAAGGTCAAGAAATGAATGGATGGAGTTTTATTTCATTCAAAGGAGCATGTAGCTATAGAGGATGCTCGCTATAACTGAGATCCTACACAGGTCTTGCCCACCAAACCTGCAAGGAAAGAAAATTATTGATGTATTGAGAGGTAGGTAGAGTTACTGTCCTTGTGGTGACTGACGTGGTACTTCACTGCAGAAAATGATATTATAGAATCACAGAATGGTTTGGGTTGGAAAGGAAGTTCGTCTGGTCCAACTCCTTTGCAACGAGCAGGGACACCTTCAGCTATATCAGGTTGCTCAGAGCCCAGTCCAACCTGGCCTTGAATGTTTTCCCACTTGAGAAATGAAGTTTTGATTAAACCTGAGCCAATGGCTATATAGGAGGATAGTTAATGTAGGGAACAAATAGCATTTGGATATGAGCAACACAGAAAAATCACTGTTGTTCAGTCAATAAACAATATTTAAAGCAGAGCATTTCCATTCATTAATCTCAATACAAAGTATCCTTATACCTGCTCTTTAACTTCAGATCTTATGAGAAAGAAGTTTGACGGTGAGGTAGAGACTCTCAGAGTGCCCCAGTCACAGGCTTTAAATTTCTGACTCAGGACACGGAAAGCATAATCCTACTTGATCATGCAGTCCATGAAAATCTTCAGCTAAACCTTGGTGATAGAAGTCCCGAAATGCAGGCAAAGTAAAATTCCAACACCAATGTTTGGAATTCTGCTGTTTGTGTTAAAGTGATCCAACCTGAACATGCTAAAAGCAAGGGTGAAACTACCAAGGATTTTATTGGTGAAAAGGTAATATTAGCCTCAGAATTACTGGCATATTTTTTGGAGGCTGGTGGAATTTTTTATTTTTGTGTTCAGGTATGCTTTGTTCTGGTTTGGAAAGCTCCCATAATTAAATCTTCTGCTGTGGTTCCTATGAGTAGTTTCCTTTATTAATTAAGTAAGCCACGAACCAAAAAGTCCTTTTTCCTCCCCAACTGGCTGTTCACTTCATGAGTATCCATTTCTTGTCTTTCCCATTTGCCTCCTCTCTGTCTGCTGTGCCTTTTCAACTCATGCAGGGTCTGTCCCCTTCCTTGCCTACCCACACAGAACCAGGCTCTGAAAAGGGCTCTTCAATACCACCATAATGAAGGTTAAACCAAGATAAATAAAACCTCCACAAACCAACTGTGAACTGATTCCTGCTGTGCAGTCCCAGTCTTTGACCTTTTCACATCAGAAAACAGATGAGAGCAAAATTTACATATTTAAAAAATTTAATTAGATCAAATTTGTTTTAAACCTGGATAATATGAGACTCTGAGGATTCCTTGAACCACAGCTCTACAACAAATTGATCTGTCTGCCTACTACATACAAAAAATTGATTTTCTTTTCCTGAATGGAAACCTTTCTTTGAAAAGAATGAATTCAATTTGTGACACACTCTGTGAGTGTTCTGCATGCGATTCTGAGGTTTTAGACTCTTTTAAATCAATAATAAAACCATATTAATTTGGCTTAACTATGTAGGGCATGTGTACTTGTACTTTTTAATGAATATGAGATAAGGAAGTGGTCCAGGACTAAGTCATCTGAGTCACCTGACTTCTAGCTTGTCTGTTTTTGGCTTCCCTGTCTATCTGATCAGAAAATTCCTGGGTTTGAATCAACCTCCATAGTTCAGAAAAACACAGTCAGACTTTAGCTCCAGATTGTCTGAGGCCACCAGTCTGTGAAGAAAAGTCATCATGTTATTATAAAACAGATACAGTCCAATAACAAATCCAGAGATTTAAACCTATAAAGCTTGAGGCTATAACCACTACCTCGCCAGTGAGTTCTGTAATATCCCCATTCCCATATCTCCTTCCTCAACAATCTATTTTTGCTCCAGGTAAGCTTTAAGAGATTCTTCAGCAGCACTAAAAGCTTCATGCAGTTCAGGGACATGACAGGTTAGCTAGTCTGGGCAACAGATATTCCAGTATAACCCTTTTGTGTTGGCACCTTATTTATTTATTGGTGCCTGAAATCCCTTTCTTTTCAGATAAGAGTTCCTTCATGACAACCTCATGCAGCACTAGCGACAGGACAAGAGGACATGGCCTCAAGCTGCCACCAGGGGTAGTTCAGGTTGGACATCAGGAAGAATTTCTTCACTGAAAGGGTTGTCAAGCGCTAGAAAGGGTTGCCCAGGGAAGTTGTGCATTCACTGTCTCCCTGGAAGTGTTCAATAAATGCCTCGATGCAGCACTTAGTGCTATGGTTTAGTTGACATGGTGGTATTTGTTCAAAGGTTGGGCTCAATGATCTCAGAGATCTTTTCCAACCTTGATTCTATGATTCTAAGATGCATTGTAACATCAGCATAGTGATGATCACTCCAGCTGAGATGGTCTGGTTACTTTTGGCTATCAGAGTTCACTGTTTGAGAATCTTTGATTCAATTTAGTCACTAAATTACATAATTCTTAGAATTGCAGGGAAAAAATTAGGATGGAAGGAACCTCTTGAAATCATGTCTTCCAGTGTTCACATATTGCTCCCAGTAAATGAAGGTTCTTTGATAAACTTCCACAGAATTTGACTCTAAGTGCATTTGTCACATCTTGTAAATGCAAATTAAAATGTGTTAAACTATCCCGATGGTGATTTAAGAGTATTTGCCTTGTTTTACAAGAGTGCAGCGTGCAGAAGGTCAGATTGCATGGGTCAGCTGGCCAGAAGTGTGTCAGCCACGTGCAGTCTCTTGGGCACAGGTAGCCACATCAGCATGTGCACAGCCAGCACCCAGGGAGCCTGAGGATGACTTCTCAGGCTGCTCACAAACCATTTCGTACTGCTAATAATCCATAGCTGGAGGTAAAGGTTAAATGCTGAGTGTTGTCGTGATACAGTCCTTTATACTTCACGTAACTAATTGAGTTTGGTTAATTAACAATTTATGCACCTGGAGGGAAATAGAAAATCTATTGTTCTGTTTGGCATTGTGCTCAAACTGGAAATGGCCTATACATCCTCTAGTCTATATTAAAAGGAATTTACTCTGGACACAAGTGCTGCTAACAATTATATAGGGATTTCATTTTTTTTGAGAGTTCCATTTAAACTGGCCCTTTGGTAAATTGTTTTATCCTTACACCTGAAAATCTATGAAATCCAGAAAAGTAAGATTAAAGTATTTTTATTATTGATTTAAAGCTGTGCTTTCTGTGCATAACGTAAATTGTCACTCAGATAAAAAAAGTGAAAGACAGGAATGTGCCAGCCTATTTCAAATTCAAAGCAGACACACCAGAGTCACAAAACCAGATTGTTTTGCCCGTAACTGGAAGGCTGAAGAGCAAAATCTCATTAAGATTGGTATATGGAAGGAGGTTTACAAGCCATGCATATCCATGAACAGGTTAGTTTAAATGCCTGAGAAATAGATGGTTTTTCAAATATGTGGCTGACAGTCATGGGTTCAGAAATACAAACTAAGATGAACTCAAAACTTGATACTCAGGAATAGATCTGTCTGGGAAATGGTGTTATGGAGAAATGAATCTGCATTCCAGGAGGACTGCTGCTTAAAACCAGTTCTGATCTTCCCATGATTCGGCAATACGCTTTTATCACTGGCATTTAGGTGGATTTGGGTCTGATGCATGTGTTCTCACATGGTGCCTCTGAAAATCTGATTTGCTTGAAGTAATGCTTGCCTAAGGTATTTAAAAGATTTGTCAACAGGAGGAATATTACTGCTGAAGGAATATTCAAAAGGCTTAGGCTTTCATGCAGTGCACGCTGTGAAATCACGCTTACATGCTCATGAAAGTAAAGCACATCTTTCCAGTGGTTATTTGCAATAGCAACTAGTTGGTACCATTTTCTAATTTTGTTTGGTTATAGTTGTCTGCTATATATATTATTTGCCCCTCTTGCTTTCTAAACCTTCTCAATGCCAGGTAACTGCGTACATGCAGAGGAGAGGAGGGAAATGGAAATTATCTTTGATGTTTGCCACCAGCCCTTAGGCTTCTCCTGAAACCTAGAAGGAAAAAAACCCCAAGACTCATTTCTAATGGCTTTGGTTTTATTTATATTTTGATTTTATATTTTTGTATCTCATAGATATTTACTTGATAATTCATCTGAAAAATAAAGAATTGCCTTATTAGGTGAATGTCTAAGCAGTTAATTATTGGCCTGTATCCTCTGATAAGACCACGTTGGCCTTGACTGGATACTGAAAGCAGCATAGATGTATGATTTCATTTATTTAGATATTAATTCAAGGTTAGAACACTACTACAAAAGTCAACACAAGCTATTGCTATGAAGATATTAAGCAATCAAAATATTCTGGTTTTATACTGATTCAGTTCCTAATACACAGCACACAGATGAAATACAGAAGAACAAAAGACAGAAAATCGTTGCAAATTAAGTCCATTTTTCATTAACTTTGTCAGGTATGAACCCAGGTAGGTTTGAACTTTGCAGACATTGTAGTGCATTCAAAAAATAATAATACAAAAATTTCCATGACTTCAATAGAGTCTCTTTTGTATTACTAAGTGAACTCTCCAGTGGCCAAAATAATATCTGTAAATGCCTGTGGATTTTAACCCAAAACGTGGCAGCCTGGCATGATTAAAAGCTTTAGATTCTCAAAGAGCAACATGACTAAAGCAGGACTGTAGCCTTAAGTGGCACCTCACTGGTTTCATTTGCTAGTATTGTTATTTTCCAAGGTAATATTTGATTTACAAGAAAAATGCTTTTAAGTCCCACAGTAAGTCCTACAATGCATCCACAAGTATAAAACCCTCAAATTGCCTTCATTTGTCAAATGCTAAAGCCCTACCTGAGACCATTCAGTGGCAAAGTAGGAATCTAATGATGTCGGCAGGAAGGAGGGTGGTTAGATTTATAGAGGTTTTAGGGGCGATACCTCCTGTCTCTCCTCCCTTGTCCCCCTCCTGGCTCTCTTTAATTCAGCACTTTGACCAAAGTAATGCAGTTAAGCTTCAGTTTATGACACAGATGCCTCATAAGTCCAGTCATGGTAATTTCATTGAAAGCTCTCTCACGTTAGTAATTTGAATTGATTTTAAATTCCAAATTATTAGTGAAGACGTTGAAATACAGAGCTTTATTGTTAACTCAACTTTCTCCTTATGCTACACTTTCCATCCAAAGCTGTCATTTTTTTTCCCTTGCTTACACTATAGTTGCCTCAATTTTGGTTTTTTTCCTGGCTGTATCTAAGGTTTAAACACAGAATGAAGGCATTTTTGGATGGAAATAGTAATGAACTCAACCTGGATTTGGAATAAATTAGAAGCGAATGTGAACATTTTATGTATAGGTTATTACCCAAACTAATGTTTTCTATTTTTGTTTATCTAATATAAATCCAAGTTATCAAATATTATCAGTGAAAAAACCTTAGATGGTCATCCACAAACTGTGATCATGGAAGGATCCTATCACTGAACTGTTTTAGTCAGTGTTGTCCAAGCTCTATGGTCTGCCAGGTGCAAAAATCTGACTGTCCTAAATTAGTCAAGTATTGTTTTTAGCAGTTAATTTCCTTTTGTAAAGATCCTAGCTCAAGTACAGTCAAGGTTTTGTCTACCATTTGTTCTAAGGAACTGGATCAGATCCTTAAATCAGAGCCAAATGTGAATAAAAGCAGTAAATTCTTTGGCAATAAATCCTCAGTAATCTGCATTACTCAAAGATGGGACCTGCTGGAACATCTTCATAACATTCTTTTCCCTTCCTTTTCCTCATGTGCAGCATATTGCAGTAATCAATTAACATGATGGAATATTCCTGTGCTGAGACCTTCTTGTAACTCCCATATGGTCAGAATTTACTCTTAATAGCTCTGCTTTTTCTTTTTTTTTTTCTTTTTTTTTTTTTTTTAAGAAGCTGAACTCATTCTGTGCATTGGTGGTGATGGAAAAATAAGCTTTCCAGGTGATTTAGTGGTTTTCAATCTGTTGGTGTTGGGTTTGAATATTTTGGGGAAGTTAGGTACTAGGAGAGGACAGAGCATTGTTTATCTGCATGTAAACCACCAAAATGGGCCAGCAGAGATGGAAGTGCCCAGTTCCATCTCGCATTTGAAAATGGCCTTACTGTACCTCTTTAGAGCAAACATAGGAGCAAAGTTGTTGATCTCTTGATCTTGTTGAAATAATTTACTCTTGCCCATCTCAACGCACCCTTTGTTTGCCTTTCTAACTCAAAAGCCTGATTCCACTGTAACAAAGTAGGAAACTCTGGCTTATAACCTGAGAAATACCGAATAGACCTTGGTTCATACAAAGAAAGGACAGTAGCTGATCTTGTGTCTCTTTCTGATTTTAAGTGTTCTCTAAAAGGGTTTAAAAGTATCACAGGAAGTCATAACTGGAAGCTTGTTTGAGTGCATTCAGACTGAAATAAAGCTGAATACCTAGAGGATCACAACTCTGTCACCAGTAACATCAAAGCTCCCCGACCAAATTCCAAGAAAATTCTTGCTATTGCTTCCTCTGTAAGAGTTGTAGAAATTGAATTTAATGTACTTAGTATACAATAGTCTTGTAATAAAATTTATTACAAAGAGATTCAGATTTTTTTAAGCTTAATGTCAAATTGGCCTTCCACATTCTTTAGGTTTTTCCTATATTGAACAGGAAAATGCAACAGAATCCATACTGCTTTTTCTAAATAGACATGGGGAGGTAGAGAAATTGCTTGGTCCATGTATGTTCCAGCAGAGGGTGGCAATACCCTACCACACTCCCACAGTAAGGAAAAAGTTGTACAGTAATAGTTATGACTTCTGTCTTCAGGGGAAGAATTCATCCTGCAGATGAGTATGTTTTGGGAGCGAGATGGGAATAGGACTGGGAAAGTAATCCCTGATTCACTTCAGTGACCTTGCTCAATCCACTCAATCTCCATCTCTCTTTCATCTGAAATATTTTTCTTCTGTAATTACCATCAGCTGATGGTACGAACCATTATAAAACTCCAGAGGATAATTGTCTATGAGAATGAATATGGATATCTGAAAATGGGAATTTCTCCTGATTAACTAATGATATCAGAACCATTAACTTCATCACTAACAGCAGAATAGTCACCAACAGTGTTAAGCAGGATAAACTCTAGAAGGCAAAGAGGGACACTCTGTGACAGGAAGAATTTCCATGGCACTGTGAACTAAAGATCTCCTACCTTTCCTCAGACCAGTTTTGCTACTTTGGTAGCAGAGTATTCTTCAAAATTTGGAATACCTTGTAATCTCTTTACTAGAATGTGGATTTCTCTGATACTTTCTTAGACTTCCCTTCAGTTCTTATTTTGTTACACCCCCCTTTTTTTTATTTTTAAATAGAAAGTGGTTGGGGAGTTGTTCATAGCCCAGCAAAGGAGGCAGGGTGTATTTTTTTCCTTCTGGAAAAATTTTCCATAATCTTTGGAAAAAGTAGCAACTGGTGCAGCCTACTTTAAATTACTACAGTAAAAATACTTTGACACATTGCCAAATTTCAGGCCATGGTGACTCAAGTCTGTATATCTTTTGGATTTGAAGAAATATTTCAGTGTAAAAAGAAAGCAGTGCATAATAGGAAGGAATACTCCTTCATGATGCAAATAATGTAAAATTATTTGTATACAGAGCATGATTTCTTTAATGCGTTTTTATTTCCCCTCAAGAATTCAAACCAAAGGATTATGCAGGTCAAGAAGAACTTGAAGAACAAAAGCCATTCATGATCAAGCTCTCAATGTGGACTTACATTAGTAAAAACATTTGAATAACATTTTTATAATAGTAATCTAAGTAGCTTATGTTAACTTCTCTAGTATCCAAAGCCAAGAATAATTTTCATGCATTCTTTCAGTAGACATTCATTATTTAAATATGTAAAATATGGAGGCAGTGTTCTGGAACTTCTTTTTATTAAGAGGAAAGAAGCTGGAAATGATGCCAGGAGCTTTAGGTGAGGAATGACATTCTCCTCTTCAAAAATAAGAGATTTTTTCAAAGAATTAAGGGGGTTAAAGATTTTCAGTCAAAACTATTGTCAATAATAATTCATTACCTTTATCTAGCTTAGTAGATTTCAATTTTTGAGACACTTAAGAGTAACCTTCTCACCTGTGAGTAGCTTCCTCTAAAACTTCTTGTAACATCCCCAGCTATTCCTACAGGAGGTGACATGATTTTTGGTAGGGTTTTTTTTTTTTTTAACTAGCAATTAACCAGCATAAAGTGATGAAATATGAAAAAAAAAAATCCAGGGTGGTCAGAAGCTAAAAAAAATTGCCTGGTTATCATCAACATTATTTTATACATCAGTTTAGGGTTCTTTAAGGGGTGTGCAATGCTGGTGTGTTGGAGTCCTGAATCTTGGAGTCCTCTACACTATTGAATCCTTCCTGGTCAACAGAAAACCTTGTAGTAAAATTTTATTGAAGAATAAACTGGGCTATAGCAGAAAAAGGAATTTTTTAGAAAATTCGTTTTAATGAAATAAAAATAACTGGGAAAGACTGAGAGTTTCTTGAGAAGAACTGGCTTGTCTCAGAGCAGAATAGATTAAAAATTTGTTTCACTGATATAGCTCTGAAAATCCATGATTGAAAACTGTAGCCTTGAGAAGTTACAATACATCATGAGAAAAAGGTGAGTCAACAAGTAATGTTTCAATTATAGGATTCTCAAGAGTACACAGGTGGGGTAATAAGTAAAGTCATGGTCTTTCCATCAGCAGTATCCCTGGTATTTCTGCAGTTGCTATGAATGGGAAACAATAACATTTATGATTGTGAAAAGTCCAAAGCTCAGCGGAGACCACTGTAATATTCTGAAAGGTAAATAGATACAGATTTGTTATGTAATGAGTACTCATTTATGCTGTCTGGTCTGTGTGGTGGTTGTCCAGACCGTGAGGATGATCAATATATGCAATACTGGTTAGCAGTGACATTTAAAATATCCCTCCCCATGCAATGGCATTATTACTTCAAACAAGTGGTTTTAAGCACAGAAATTCTTTTTTTTTTCCATTTTGTGACCTCATGATAGATCAACAAATTGAATAGGTTCCCTGTATGGCCACCCACCAAACCTGCTAGATTATGCCCTGAGCTGGGAGTTTGTGGAGCTGATTCTATTCCCAGATTTGTCATCATCTTTACTTAGGCTATTCTCCTCATCTTTCCAAATCTGTGTTCCATCTCCACAGCATTTTTTCCCCACTTTGCTGTATCTGTTTAAACTAGAGCTCCTACAGGCCTATCTCTTGTTTTTTGCTGCTGTTGTACCTTTGGCTTATTCAGAGTCCTGACAGCAGATTTCCATTAGGAATTAAAAATGATTGTGAGTTCTGGTGATTCCTTGATTCTTTCAGCTCATGTGCATCCATTACTGATGATCTGCTGACCAGCACCATGTAGTAACAGATGTGAAATATGTTACCGATGTGACAGAGCATTTTCTGGCACAAAATGTATTCAAGAGTGGACTGTGGTCCAGTGGAATAAGAATGTGACTTTTAAGGGCCCTACAATAAAAGAATCATCTAGAGAAAACATCTGCTTGGCTAGAAAGGTGAGACTAAACTGGAAAAGAAGTGTTAGGGAATCTTCATTTTCCATTCCTGTCTCAGATTCCTTTATTTCCTAGGCACTGAGGAAATTCCAAAAGGAAATCACCTACAGCAGGGGAGTAGCAAAACTGTCATTGGAGGAGCACAAGTTCACTCCAGGCAAAAGCAACCTAACAAGGAGCTCTGCACTGGTGGTTCATTCAATGAGTCTGGAGATCCCTTGTCCAAAGGATTCCAAGCAGGAGGGGCTCAGAGTGTAACCTTTTATCCACCATCGCAATCTATTTTATCCTCTTTTTCTGGGGTCTTCTGCCTCTGTTAACTCTGATATTAAACTGGAAAATTCTTTAAAGTATCACTTTCTTGTTGGTATTTCTACAGAAAACTTCTGGAACGTGACTGCTCCATTTCTGTAGTGGACATTACACACCGACAAACCACTCCCAGAAGCTTTGTAGTAGGACATACAACAACTTCAAGGAAAAAACAAAACTTCACTTTGATTCCTTAATTTTCAAAATGGTAAATACAAGACAGATAGGATTTTTAAACTCCTCATAGAAATCCCTAGAAAATATAGTTGGCACATTATTTTGAGGGTATTTTCAATGTGTTCAGATACATTTGTCACTCAGGTTATTCACTGAATACACACATGTGATATGGATTATTTCTGAAGGAGCCTTATCTTTTTCATTTCTTGATCTTGTGCCTTAAAATTTCTAATCTTAATGTTGTATTAATACAATTATTATTTTTTTCATTTTCAAATTTTATCTTAATTTAAAATGCAGTTAAATAAGTCTTTGGGATTTATAGAGTAAGCTAAAAGTACTGACAGTTCCAGTGTCCTTTCACCTCTAAGACTCTTGGCTACTGAGTTAGCAAATGAGAGGATGCTTTCAATCACCTATTTAAAGCTAGGAGAGAATTTTGAGAGTTAATTGCTATTATAGCATCATTCAGGACAAAGAAAAAAAACCCACATTATTTTGTAATTATTGATCTTTTTTATCATTTAATCCAGAACATTCTTAATTAGGCAAAAAACTAGACATGGTTAATACAACTATGCAGCACTATCAGATTTTGCAGCTACTCTTCCTCTGCCTCTCCTGCAGCAGAAGGGGAGTAAACTCTTTTGTTCAATGAAAAATGCCCATCAAAACTCAGAGAAAGCCAATAGAGATAGTGTTGTCCAAATTTATCTACCTGTCATTAAGATTTTTGAAAAGAGACAAAAATGTAGAATTCCTTTTGACGTATTCTAAATCATTACTGATTTGTTGACACTCACACGGTTGCTTTGGTGGCAATAGAGGAAAATTTTCAAAGTGGTTGTCAGACAAGAGGAAGATGTATTTGTGAGTGGAAAAGACAAAAGGGAAAATAGATTTACAGAATATACAGAAAGCTGCTTTCATTTATTTTTTCCTCTTTGTGTGTTTTTTTTTTTTTAAACTAGAGAAATGTCACATGCTCTAAAGAAATGCATGAGACGAATACAAGTGAACTGCTCATAAAATTCCATTTTTTCTGTTTCTGTTCCAGGAACACCTTCCTCATCACAAGAGTGTTAATTTCTTCTGGTTGACAGCTGTGGAAATAACCTACGTATTTAAGCAGTGAAAACAGAGATAGGAACGTTCACACAATGAAATCTATTTTCTATTTGAATCTAAAATCTAAGTGCTGTCCCTTTAAAGGAGACCTTGCTATCTTGATAAAGAAAACTAATGAGGTGGCCTTTCTAGGGCTAGTCACATAATAGCCATGGTGACAAGGACCTCTATCATGGAATAAGGCAGAAGATAAATGAGATTTTTCTAATATCCATTTCACCCATTGTTCACAAGTGTCATGCGATACAGCTTCTATTTATCATGAGATAGTAGATACTGGGCACTATTTTGTAAAGGAAGCTTAAATTGCAACATTGTGCTATAAAAAGCCTGTAAATATGCTTTACTCATTCTTGTTCATTTTGTAACTTTTCCAAAACAAGTGGGTATTGTTTTATTAATATTATTATTTTTATTTAAAGGACCTAAAGGACACGTATTTATACTGGATGTCCACATTTCAGCTTTTAGCAATAAAGTGAGAATACATGTTTCAGTCAACTAGCCTGAAAACTAGTCCCATCTGCCCCAAGATGAAGGGTATTTCACCTAAACCTCTTTCTCTCAGCTCTCTAGATGTCTTCACAGAATCATAGAGTCACAGAATGGGTCAGGTTGGAAGGGACCATAGTGGCTCATCTGGTCCAACCTTCTTGCTAGCGCAAGTTTATCCTAGAACACATAGCACAGCATTGTGCCCAGGCAGTTCTGGAACATCTCTAGCAAGGGAGTCTCCACACCCTCTCTGGACAATCTGTTCCTGTGCTTGGTCACTGCCCAGGACTGAAGTTCTTCCTCATGTTCAGGTGGAACTTCCTGTGCATCACTTTTTTCCCATTGCATCTTGTCCTATTGCTCAGCAGCACTGATCAGAGCCTGGATCCATCCCCTGACACCTCACTGCAGACACTGATAGACATGGATCAGGTCCCCTCAGCCTTTCCTCACCAGAGAAGTGCTCCAGTCCCTTCGTAATCTTTGTCACTCTCCACTGGACCCATTCCAGGAGCTCCATGTCTCGTCCTGAGAAGCCCAGAACTGGACAGAGCACTCCAGATGTGCCTCACCAGGGCTGAGCAGAGGGGCAGGATCCCCTCCTTCAGCCTGCTGGCAATGCTCTTTGTAATGCACCTCAGGATACCATTGGCCTTCTCGGCCACAAGGGCTCCTGAACTGATTGTTGCCACCAGCCTGTACTGGTGCCCACCTGGAGCTCCTGCCTGAGATCCAGTCACCTACTATATTTTTATGACCTCCAAGCATTCAAAGATAATGTAAACTTCCATGCAAATCAAGCATATGATCAGATTCAGTCTGTTGGGATTCTGACACATCAGTGTCAGAATGTGACAGTGGGTCAGAAATCTGAGCCCCCCAGTCTTAGCTTAATCTGTGGAAGTAAAGGAGCTATATTGATACTTCAGTATCAATTATATTATTGAGACATTGATTATTATGGTGAACAGAAAGGGGCTTGGCCATCTATATTTCAAAGAGAGAACAGCACCAGGGAATGAAATGTGGAGGAAAGGAAGTTCAGAAACAAAGGACGTAGGGAGAAAGAGAAGATGAGGAGAAAGGGCAACCAAGAGGAAATGTGTAATGTGGGTGTATCAGCAGTTAAATTACAGTTACTACTCTGTGCCAGATTTGCTCCTTAGTCAGAGTGACAATGAAGGGAAGCTTCTGTGCAAAACAGGGATGATTTATACCCCAGTCTATTGACCCAGTTTCAAAATTTGATCTTCCCTCTCATCTGAATGGCCATGCTTTGTCCCTAGGATTTTTCCAAACACCAGACACCTTGCAGCAGATACTGAATTTCTTACTTGTACAATTTCCATTCAAATAAATGGTTGGAAAAAGGTGTGTAAGATTTTGATTGCTGCTTCAAAGGATGAAAGGGTCTGTATAATTTACAACTTGTGCAGCTTTACTCCTTTATGGTCACCTCTGGGGTGTCAGGCAGGCCAGCAAACAATCAGCAAACATTTTTCTGCATAATTTGAGAGGAAGTAAAAAATTCTAGCCATGGATATTGGCACAAATCCACTCTCATGAAAAATCCCACTAAATCTTTAATGTCCAGGGAGAACACCTGAAAAAGCCTATGCTTAAAACACTGACTTGCAAATTGGGTCTTCGATTTAGCTACAAATTTCCATTGTGACCAAAGGAATTGTGCTTGATGTGTGTGTCTCTGCTTCTCCAGAAAGAGGATAAAGCTTTCTGTTTCCTTTTTGAAGCTGCCAGCTCTTGGCAGTTAGGGGTGGAAATTATTTTTCCCAAATAAAACACCTATAAAGATAATAGCAATAGCTGTCTCTCAGGCAATGCTTTTCATCTGTAGATATGAATGTAGTCTGCAAAGTATCATTATCTTAATTTATAAAAGCAGAAACTGAGGCACAGGAAGGGAAAATTACACGTCCAAGGTCATGACAGGAACATCAGTCTGATCTCCCAAGTCCCTCATTTCTGTGCTTTACTACGTCCCACAATGATGCCTTTCTGGGACACATGGAGTAATAGTGATGACAATGAGCACACAGATACCTCCTTTGAAAGGTCTCATCATATATCTGCCTGCATGCAACTCAATTTATACACCTTTGAAGGATGAAGGGCTGAGTTAATATAGCATTAATGCAATACCCTGATGGCTGTTAGCTTCAAAGGCATCTTTTTCATGAGAAACAAGACTTTGAAAAGAGTGCAGTCACGATACACATATGTGCCACCTTTTAAATTATGATCAAAGTTGAAAGGCCTGTAAAGTTGTCAGGAGACCTATATATTGGTTTACAGACTGTATTTACTAGATCCATTGTTTCATGTGTGGTGTTTTTAGCCTGCACACTTGTGTGATAGGTTAGCAGAAGAGGAATTGTCTGGTTTTACTCTTGGGACATGAAATGGAACACAGGACAGTGGTGCAGTTCAGATGCTATGATAAACAGAAGAGACTTAAGTAAGCTCCTAATACTGACCTGGACTTACAGGGGGTCACAAGCCTGTCAGTGGTGTGAGATTCCTGGCTACCTTTTGGATCTGGGCCAGAATATTGTAAGCCTGGGGTGCCTTGCTCTGTCCACTGCATCAGCTTCTGTCTCTAATAGCCCTTCCTATTTTTAACACTTCCCATATCCCCTTAAAATTCTTTGGTTAAATAAACCTGTAAAAAGTTTATACATTGGTATCTTTCCAGAAGAACTAAAACCAGTCAAAGAACTGCAACTGATATTTTTGCAGGCATTATATTTTCCTTCGGAGTGGTTTCTGTCCCCCTGGGAGTTATGTCATCTGTGGTTTTAGTGGACATCTTTACTCCTTTGCTGAAGTTTTAATGGAGACTCCCAATACAATCTAAAGCAGAGCAGAACTCCCTGAAAACTCTGCTTGTTATCTCCCTCTAAATTTGATAACAAGCTGCTGTTGATGAATAACTCAAATGATTTTGCCCCTTCCGTCTCCTAACTTTCCTCATGAGAACATCACAAAAAGCAACGTCAAAAACAGTACAAAAAGTCAAAAGATGTGCTCTCAACTGCTTCCCCTCTGTCCCCAAACCTTCCCATTCCAGTGGGTGGCATCTAGATTGTTTTGACACAATTCTGCTTGGTGAATTGATGCTGACATTTGTAAGTACCTACATGAGTGTGTTTCCACTAAATAGTTCCTAGAGAATAATGATGTGGGAGATATTGTAAGTGCTGTCTTCAGCAGCTGGGCCTTGGAGCTCCTTGAGATTGTTCAGAAGGAGAAAAAAATTGGAAGGGTGAGGTGAGAGCACTGCAGAGTGAGGGGAAAAGCAGGATTTGCACTTGGCCTGGGTAAGGAAAAAGGATCATGGAAAGCACATCTGAGGCTGCCTTAGGAGAAGAAATTAGGAGCTTTTTAGCTTTTTTGAAGATCATTATTTAAAAGAGAGTGACCAACAGAAGGTGCTACAAGAAGTATTGTGATTGTTAATGATGGAGTAAGTCTGAAAAGTTACAGCTGGGGATACATAAATTAAATGGACGTTCATTACTGTTTAATATCTGAATCACAATCCCTCGGGAGCAAGAAACATTGTACATTTCTTTGAACTTGCCCCAATAATGAATATACCATATAAATAATGTTTTCTGTGCATACACACTGCAGAGCATTCTGCTGCATATACCTTTATTCTGAGGGGGGGCTGAATAAAAAACACACAGAAAAAGTTAATTGTACTACAGCATTTGGGGCTGGAAGGCTCTCAGATACTGTGTTGGGTGTGGGGTAATGGATAGAACTGGAGTTTTCCAAGTAAACCCTCCCTGGGAAAAAAAATCACGACTAAAACTTTCTGCAACTTTATCTAAGACAGTTTGGAAGACCTTGCTGTAGTCAAAAACACAATGCCATGAATTGAAAATTATATTAGCCCTTAAAAGCAAATCAAGATGTTTAGGTGTTATATTTTGTTACCCAGTGAGACTTTCATAACTTTCATGCCAATCACCAAGAGACAATACAAAGAAAGTAATATTTGCTTCTAGACAATACATATTTTAGTGGTTTATGTCTAATTATAAACCCAGGAAGGTGCTGTATGTGACACTGTTGAAGTTTATTCATAACAATATCAGAGAAAGCAATTTCTGGAAATGTAGTTTGTTATTTGGTTTGTCTTGAGTTATAAAGTGGAATAGAGAACTATTTCAGACCCCCTTCAGTTTGCACAAATTTCTGCTGAACACAGAAGAAATATCATTATGATTTGCATGTGCAATATGGCCTGAAGAAGTTTCTTGGCAGGGCAAATGAGCTCCAGGCTACTGCTTTGGGGCTGTTGTGGCATCCAAATGATCCATTTTAAAGCTGCTTCTTGTATTATGAGTAGGAGAACATTGTGCAGTTTCTTCCATGGTCACAAGGTAGACAGGAGCTACTGGTCTTCCAGAGTGCACTAGTGGTGTTATAAAACACTGTACATTGATATTTCAAGGGAAAGAAACACCTCTAGAAAGCTGCCTGGAGAATATTTAGTGTTATCTGCGTGTGATACTTGTCTCCATAGGTGACTCACTGGGATGTGAGCACAGGATGATGAGAACTGAGAGCACAAAGTGCCCTGGCAGGAGGTGTCGAGGCACAGCTCTGTGTGTGCTGCAGCCACAGAGTCACAGAGTGGCTGGGGTTGGAAGGGACCTTAAAGAACATCTGGTTCCAGCTTCCCTGCTGTGGACACTCCTGTCTCTCTGTAGGACATGGTGCAGGGCTTATTTACACACACTCAGTAAGTAAAAGACACATGCACAGGATGGGGGAAAGAAATCAGCATTCAGATGGATTTTTTTTTGCGATCATCACAGGTAAATTCAAAGACACATTACAAGATGCTTATTAGAGTGAAATAAAAGAGAAAGAGCCCTTTCTGCACAGGGTTTGAGCCTGAGTGCTTTTTCAGAACTGACAAGAGAAAATAATGTTGTGTTAAAGAGGTAAACAAACAACTCTGCTAACTCTCATGGTTTTATATCAGGTCTTGCAATATTTGATTTTTTTTTTTTCCTAGCTTAATGACTCCAGTGACTTGAAAATAATATCTGTTTTCATTTCTTTATGGTTGTGGGAAAAATCTTTTCTCACCTCAAGAAACTTTAAAACTGTAATATCTCAAGAACTGGGAAGGGAGCAAAAAGCCTGCAGACAAAAAGACTATTAAAAGAACTTTTTGGAGGGAACTCATGATTTTTTATTGCTTGGAGTCAGCAGCATGGGGAGGTATTGTGTGCTTTTTCAGTGCTAAGGAATATTTTTCTCTATACTGACCCAAGTGTTTCTTTTAAGCTGCTATGTTTGAAGCTGCTAATAAAACATTACCCTCAAAAACCATGTTAACATGTTTTAAAACTCCACTGCAGTTACAGTCTTGGGGTTCAGCTTCACTGAAAAATTCCTCTTTTGAAGGAGTTAAGTGGAAACCACAGTGGCTGGCAGAGCAGTGGCTGAGATGTGTCTGTGATGCAAAAGGGTCTGAAGCCTCCCAGAGCAGCAGAGCCAGGGAGCCACTGTGGCCACAGGGAGAGCCCAGCAACCTGGAATCTGCTCCGCATGGCTACACGGATGTTGTGAGGATTTAATTAACACTTGGAAAGCGTTCTGAGGTCCTCAGATGACAAGGTTTACGGAACTCCAAATGACTGTTATTATATCCCCTCTGTGTTTGTGGTGGCAGATAGCCAGCAAGAAGAAATGTTCAACCAAAAACCAGGCATTTTTCCCAAAACCTTTGTTATTCTAGGCTACTGTTGGAAAAAAAGGTGGATCTGTATCCAATTTAGTGAGTGCAAATTACAAGTGGCTTTGTTGGGATTCCTCTGTACTTTTGAACATGATACATGTAGCCAACAGCAAACTGTCTTGCTGCCTGCGTATATATTTATTACCCAGCTAAATCAGAGAACTGGGTGCAAACTCTAATATTTGAGTAAAACCCATCTATCTGTGACACTTCTTTGATAGAGAATACCACAAACAAATCATTTCCTCCATCTGCAACTTGGCTATTTTTGAAAACAGTGTTCATCTTGTCAGACCCCAGCCTATATGCTGAAAACAAAACCCAAACAAATAAAACTCTCACAAAAGAATGCATTGCATGTCACACTCAATTCTTCCCTAGGAGACGTTGAACTAATAATAGCAGATCTTAATCAGGGGCCTTGAGGTTTGACATGAAACTACCCAGGTATTGTGATGATAATATTAGAACATTTCTATAATATATTCTTCTATTCCACATGCACCTTCATATATAATCCATGTGGATCTCTTGCAACTCAGGATATTCTGTGATTCTTTGAGTCTTAAATCTGCACAAAGAATGGACAAAAAGAGTTTTCCTGCCAAAGAGTCAGCAGTAAAACTAACTTCATGCACTTAGGCCTTCTTTTCGAGTGGCACAACTGCATCCACTAACCACTGAGGTCCTCATTTAGCAGCTATTCCCAGTCCTGCCTTTTTGCACAGTCTCAGGAGAAGGACTCAGTTAATGCATAAATATATGCCAGCAGTATGTGTATGTGGAGAGCACTAAATCCTCCTTTCCTGCAAACTTCCTCTCACAATTTATCCAGTTTGATATTGATGTGACTCACACGTTTCTATTGTGTTTTTATGTTAAAAACATTTCTACACTGTAAACACATGCAATTATATTGCAGATGACTGATTCATTGCTTTTTTCCAAATTGATCTGTACCACTGTGAAAGCCTATGAACATAACCAAACTCCGGATCTGATTTTATTGCAGAACTTAAAGCTGCTTAAAAAAAACTAGATGCAGAAATGTTAATATATTCAGCAGAAGGTATTTTAAATAAATATCTGTCAGATAGTTAAATCTGGTGTCTCCCTAGTGTTAATTATGGAGCAATCAGAAGAGGACAGGGAAAAGAATATTTATTGCAGGTTGAAAAGCCAGTTATTAGGTCTGTCTTACAGCAAGCCATGTGGACTTACCTTTAGCAATTGTCTTTCTGATGATGGATTGAGTTTTTTATAAATATTTTTCTACCTATATTTGAATTAAGGCTAGTGATAACTGTCAGGGAGCAATTCAAAACCAAATAAAAGCCATGGAGAGATGAAATACTCATCTAGGGCAAAGAATGCAACCATTTTCTCAGCTTTTAAGAATAAAATGTTTCACAGCCAATTAAAACCCAATAACCTGAAAGCTACACTTTCATACAGCCCAAACACATGAAGCATTTTGACAGCTAGTTCCCATTGACTTCCACGGAACTTATGATTCCAATGACATATATGGATCTTGGCTTGACACTTTGCAGGATCCAAAGTTACAAATGTGTTTGTTAGAACCGAAATTTTCATCTGTACCTGGGGAATTTTGGAGAAAATATATCTGACTCATCTCATTTTAGACCTACAGCTCAAATATGCATGATCAGAACCAGAATTTGGAAAGTAGCAAAATTAGCAAAATTAGCAAAGTGGCAAAGTTGTGATTCTTGCGTAGGGTTTGTGGTGAACGAAATGGATAAAACTTCTCACCTGCTCAAACAGAAATTAATTACTTATCAGGCATAAGTTGGGTGCAAAGAAATGTTCAGCATTTGCTGTCCCCAGAAGTCCTACAAGCTGCCTACTTCTTGTGTAAGCTTGCTACCAATTGTCCTGAACTCAGTAGGAAATCTGTGGATCAAATCGGGTGAGACACAAAAAATAAACATTTCTGGCAGAAATTGCGGAAAAAAAGTACCAACGTAACATTTCATTTTTGGAGGTTCTGTGATTTGTTAAGGAATCAAATATTAAAAATGAAGTTATAATAATTGCTGTCTTCCCAGTGCAGTCCTGGTTACAGTGAAAAGCACAGTGCCACATTCCTGCATGGTTGGAAAACCCACTGATATTAACAGGAAATGAAGCTCTGTCGTTGCATCCCAGCTCTCACGAGGAAGAAAGACGTGGCCACAGTGACAAATGCACCCTCCCACTCCTGCACACACATGTTAAGCCCAAAGGCATGCAGTGAAAAACACCTCTTTTTGCTTTTCCATTTCCATTACAGAAAAGTGCCATTCTTGAGTATTCTGCAGCATAAAAGTCGCAAAATTCAAAAGTACTGTATTGAAAACCATGAATATAATGCATAGTTATTTCACACTGCATCCACACCACAAAATGCAGTCTACTGATGCTGACAGAAAATACTGCACACATAGAAATGGACCAGACTGTAGGGTGCCTGATAGCAGCAACATTTGATGATTTTGGTCTTTCTGAGCACAACTTATCCCAGCTGATACACTGGTAAGGGCTTTTTACATTGGTAATGGCAGTGTCTCTGTATTTCCTGCATAATTCCCTTTTCCTCAAGGTAGAGGTCACGTTAAAATAGACATGTAGATTACTATCCAGGCTTACTGTTCTTTTCATGGGATTTTTCTCCATCATATAAATCACAAGCCACTGTTCACCCATCACAAGCTGGTGCTGAAGTTGGTTGCTGATGGACTTCTTTAGAACTCAAGGGCTAGCAAAGCTCTTTGTTTTAAAAACTCTTTTTAATATGATTTTCCCAGTGTCCATTAGACAACTGGCATGAGCTTACTCCTATGAAAAGTTTAATTCTCTCCCTTGGACAGAAAAGCAATTGCTAAGAAGGTGCTTAGGACATCTCATCTGATGTGCAATTCTTCTGTGCTTAGTTGAGTCTTTGTTAGTCTTTTTGTTCCATTGAAGACTTGTAGGAAATTCAGTTTGACATGAGCATATCTTACCNATTCTCTCCCTTGGACAGAAAAGCAATTGCTAAGAAGGTGCTTAGGACATCTCATCTGATGTGCAATTCTTCTGTGCTTAGTTGAGTCTTTGTTAGTCTTTTTGTCCCATTGAATACTTGTAGGAAATTCAGTTTCACATGAGTATATCTTACCTATTACTTGAAATTAATAGGTTTGTGGATCTTAAAACGGTGGGAGACCATTATGATTAAGAAGTCCAAGTTCTGCCTAGTCTGAGTTCTTGCATACCACAGGCCATACTTCATCCTGGGATTTCCATCTGAAGCCCAGCTATATGTTGTTAAACAAAGATGTATGTTTTATAAGCTCATCTGAACCTGATTTAGGCCCTAAAATAACACTTATTAATTTACCCCAGTAACAACTCTCATTACACATTAAAAAAATAAATGAGTTCCCCCTTTATTTCTAGTTTGAACTTTTTGATCTCAGCATGCAATTACTAGAACTTTTTCTGCCTCTGTCTGCTAGATTAAATGCCCCTTCAAACTCAGCACATGCACTTGTACAAATAGAGACTGTGATTTTAGTTACTTGGAAATCTGTTCTTTTGAGCAGCTAAACAGAAAATTCCTTTACTGCCAGTATTTACCTGGTTTCTTTAGTGATGTGAGGTTTCTTTTCTGAGGCGTTTTGTAGAGAAAATATTGGTTTAGGGGACAGAAAATTGCTAATTTATCATTTTTTTTTTTTTAAGCACAGTCAGATTTGTCCAGCAGCTTTCAGCAGAAGTGTCACAGTCAAAAGAGGAATCCCTAAATTGTCTTATTCTTCCTTCTAACACTGCTAATGAATGATGGTTCCAGCCAAAGGTAGGCACATCTGTCACTAGGCCAGGTTGCTCCAAGCCCCATCCAGCCTTTCCCTGACCTCTGATAACTTAGAAGGTCTGGAGCCTGCTGTGGGCTCTGCACCACCTCTGCCACCCCAAGGACACCAAAGAGCATCTCAAGTGACCCTGAGAGTCTGTTCTTAGCAACAGGATCCTACCTGGTGTATCTGAGAAGTGAATTGTAGAGAGCTGAGCTAGACAGCGTGGGTTCTTTCTGGAGTCACTAGAGAGAAATGGGTGCCATCACAGTAGAATCCCTTTGACCTAAGAAATTTGACAGTTTTGGAGAAAATTACTGACTCTTTAGAAGGCATCCTTTCCTTCTGCAGACTGTGCAGGGAACATGCATGACTTAGAGGTGTAGTTGTTAGATACCTAATGTAAGGAACATGGGCTTTGTCCTCTGTGCCCTTTGAGGGAAAATGACTTTCTTTACTTGGGAGTTACCCTAAGCCATTTACAGAAGGTTTCTGTCCTTTCATGAAGGAAGTGGCGATGACATTAAAAGACAAACACCAGAACTTATTACCATCCATATTTGACATCCGTAAAAAACTGACTGAATATTAATTTACAAGACAAAGCAGGCTATAATAGGCTGTCAATATATTCAATTTAACATGTACAACATACGACCAAAGAAAGTCACCCAGGGGATTGTGTTGCCTGATTTCCTCAATAAAATGGCAACCTTTAGATGTATTAAATATACATTCTAGGGGGAAAAGAAAAGGTAAGAATGAAAATCTATAGCTGAGAGAAACACAAGCCCAGAGGGAAAATTCAAGATCTGTTTATATGTAATTGGGTTTTTCTTAGTGAAAATCTTGACAGCTAGAGGAGCTGCCTCACTTGCATGGGACTTAATCACATTCAGGGATCTACATGCCACTAACTGCATAAGAAATTCCTGAAGATTTACAACCTTTGCTCTGGTTTTACCTCCTTAACACCTCACATCACCCTATAGAAGTAGCTCACCACATATGTGGGATTTAAATTTGAGAATTATCTCAGTATCTTAATGACTAATCCTGAATGATGAAACTGTGAGCCTAAACACTGTTGCACACCCTGAAGTAATTTGTGACAGCCTATAATTCATCCTGTAAATCAATGAAACTAGAGACATATTTTATAATTTGGTTTAGGAACGTGTATGCTGGATTAATAAAAATCAGTGCAGACAGATAAAAATTTGCATTAACATATTAGTTATAGCATAGCATAGCTTCATAATCAGTAGTTTACAAGTTACAGCACATTTGTAAAGAGAAGGCTGCAGCTTGAGCAGAAAATCAGCAGTTCTCTGAAATATCAGCATATTATGATCCTTCTGATTTAAGCAGCCAAAAAAAAAAAAAAAAAAAAAGGGAGAACATCAGTGAGACATGGATTGGATACCAGTGAGCTTCATCCTTTCAGAGCCTCTCTGAGCTTCAAATTCTGTGCTGTTTGCATCTCTGTTGTCCTTTCCTATTAGCACTTCCTTGCTCTGCTGAAAAGACCTTCCTCTCTCATCACTGCCCAATCTGATACTTTGTTCCTTAGAATACTCTAAACCTGAATAATTAGGGAATTCTGTGGTGTAGGTTTGAACTCCCACAGGCTGAGGATGTTTAACCATATCCTCCTCTTCAAAATTCCAACCCAATCTGCTCATCTTTAAAAGCAGCTATTCCAAATCATTAAATTAAGAGGTATCAGCAGAAAAACTCAAAAAATGAGAGATGACAGGACATGAGATTTGAGGGATACTTATTGTGAGTATTTCAGTGTCAAATATTAGCATTGCCTTATGGAATGGTTGAGAACGTAAACCTTGGGAGAAAGGAAAGTGGAAAGGAGAAGAAAGAAAATCCACCTCAGTTTGTACCCAATATGTAATGGGGAGAGATTGATGCCTCTTATAATGTAGAGTCAATTTTAACTTTAAATGCAAAACTCTTAGAGTTTGAATGTTCTGAGTGAAAATATCTTGAAGGTGAAGCACTTTATGCCTCTGCAAGTCATGGGTCAGAAATCAGAGGTTATGTGGAAAGCCAAGGGATTTCCACCTTCCCTTGGGAGTTTTTATTCTTGGCTTTTGTTCTTACAGTAGTGTAAATGGAGCAATGGAAAGGCATTCTCATCCCAAATGCTTCATGCCCTGACATCATGCAAAGCTGTGCAGCACACAAGTTACCCATTCCCAGCCTTGGAAATCAGGACCATGCCCATGATTGACCAAAACAGAATTTACAGCAAGAGATGTCTTACAACCCTGCACAGCAAGAATTTCTGTGCATATTTGGTCAATTAAAGTCTGGTACTGGATAAGGAGATATCTGATGAATGTGGTCTTCTTTTCTGGTAGACTCTCTGGAAATGAGGAAGACTGGATCATTGAGCGGGATTTAGGTTTTTGAAGCCTCAGTTCCAGTTTAGGTGGAACAGGGATTTAGGCATTCCATTTCCCACTGTCTACTTAGACAGTAAGCTTCTCACAACAAGAGTGATCTTCAGGTCTGAAGACATCTGCCAGCATTTAACAATTAAGTAGGAAAGCCTTGGTTAAAAAAACAAGGGTATGAATAAATCCAGGATTCGACTTTAGATGGGAAGGAGAGTTATAGGATGCTGGATGTGTATTCTGCCACACATCATCTGGCCAGCTTTAAAATTGTCACTTTTCTTTCTTATTTCTCAGCTTCTATGCATAGACTGAAGGAAAAAATTCATTCTTGTAAGTGTTGTGTGTATAATATATGTATTATTCTTTAGAAATACCTTCACACTAGAGAGAAGCAGCTAGTATAAAACCTTGGATGAAAAGCTTTTATGTTAAAGAGAACTTCAGATTATCCTCTATGCTTAAATTTCCAAGTGTAAAAAATGGAGATAATACTCTTGCTTACAGTCTACAAGGGATTTTGAGGCCTGGAGAGGGTGCCAGCTTATACAAGTATGATATAAGTAACATAAACAGAGCCTTTGTAAGACTTCATGAAACACTTGGACCTACACACAGTAGGGGGACAGTGCCTTAATTTCCTTTTTTTTGAATTTCACACCAAATTTTACAATTGGTACCAGTAGAGATTAAATTACTATTTTCCTGAAGTCCATTAAAAAATAATTAAAGCCTGGAAAATACTAAATTTGGACAATAATGCAATCTGTTACTAAAATAAATAAAAAATCTGTCATTGTGATCAAGGTTTTCAGCAATCCCTTACCTGTATCTGATTTCCTACAGTATTTGCTTTTTATCTTGGTTTAAGAAGTGGACATTAAAGCCTGTTGCAAGGGTGGGGAGAGTCAAGGAGAATCCAGTCTACTGCCCAACAAAAGGCTAACAAGTAGAACAGCATTGATTTAATTGTTACAAGAAAATATAGAAAACAAACCAACAAAACAAAAAACAAAAAACAAAAAAAAACCCAACCAACCAAAAAAAAAAATAGCATCCCTCCCCTCCCCCCCAAAAATCAAACTAAGTTTTTATGGAATTCGGTGCTTTGAGCTCATGAAAATAGCAAAACAAAGAATGAAGTCTTAACAAATTGTCTGTATCACAAAATAAGAGCAGCAGTTTCTACCTGAATTAGTATAGGGGGAGGAAAAGCATCTCTGGTTTGGGGGATTTTGTGAATTACAGAGAGAATGGAGGGATGCAAATATCTAATGAATCTATAAATAGTGCACATTTGTTGTTAGCTCTTTAACTCAAATGTACACTTAACATTCAAGATGTTTACCTGTAGCTTTTTCTCCAAGTGAATACATCATAATTGTATTGAAAAATATCCCCAAATATAAATGGTTCGGAAAACATGAAAAAAGCAGAAGAAATACCTGTGAAGGGTCAAGAATTCTGCAGATATTTTAGGATAGTGTTAGGGAAGATTGTCTTCAAAAGGTATCTCTAAAAAGATTAATCCCATCTCTGTATAAGAGTTTAAATGAGTTATTTTGCTGAGGTGCTTGTTGCTGTCCATTCAATTCAAAGGGAGCTCTACAGTAAAAATCTCTGTAAGTTTTAAAATTTATGTGAGCACCTGAAAGCCTCACAGTCCATGGTTTGTTTTGTTAGAAGTTTGATAAACACACACAGGACAGTGAGCACATCTTGGCTTCACCACAGAGCTTGGAGGAGGGAGCCACAGTAACTTGGGAGACATCCAGCATTGAAAGTGAAAACTTCAGTGGTGGTCAAGAATCTACCAAAAAAACGTTTCCCAAGAAAACACGAATTCTTGAAACACACAACAGATTTGATAGGAAATATGCTCTCACCAAGCAAGTAAAAGAAAATGTCACTCCAAAACTCTTAATAATTGGGTGGCTAAGGAATGAATCTGAGTCATGAAAATTGAAGTTCAGATTCCTGATTTGAATTATGTATAGGGAAAAATTCCTTTTAACGCCCTACTGGAATACTCTATTATTGTCCTATGAGGACTGTCTCTATATCTTTGAAAATCTTTACAGTCTTAGTTTAATTTTTGTCTGGAACACATAAATTTCTGGAATCTCATAACTTTCTTTCCCCAAGCACAACTCCTACTTGCTGCAACCATAACTTATCAGGCAGCCAACAAGGAAAAAAAACTCAAACCAGTATTAAATTCTGCTCCATCTAGACAAGAAATATATCCTGGAACTGATCCAAAAGCCACTTAAAAGCATGAAACATTTTATGAGGTTGGATTGTGCACAGATAAATTTCACATATATGCATACAGGGCTTATAGATATACAATATGCAAGCTTCACCAATTTTTCCTGAATATTGAGATATAAATCACTCTAACAGAACAGTTCAGAATAGAAATAATGTCTTTTTTTTTATATTTAAAAATCTTTGCACACCTAAATGCCATTCCAAAAAAGCAGAGATGACATGTTTATGTACAGCTATTTATGAAAAGTAGTTGCCATTTATTTATGCCAATGAAAGACAGGGAGAAGTACATATATGAACAGGTATACAAATTCATTAAATTGCTTTTTATGTGCACATCCTCAAACGTAAATTTGCAATTTGCCAATCCATCTTCTTCCAGATTCCCTCCAATATTGCAGCAGTGGTGACAAATCCAGAAATCATTATCCAGCCTTCAATCAGTAGCTTACAGGCTGGGGTAACTTGCTTTATCTTAATAGTAAGGTAGTGACTGGCAAGAGCAATAACACTGAGATGAGACGGATTCATATCGCTCCTTGTCAACATTCTTGGCACACTACTCGTTTTTTATTCTTGAATAGAGACCCAATCAATCCTAACTTATAAAATTACTGGTGGCAATTCCTGGAATGTTGTAGAAGCTTTAATGATATCTCAATTTTAGAGACATTTGGATCTCATAACTTTTTATAGAACAGTTTGCTGAAGGATAAGCTTATTTAATTCAGACAGAGAAACATTTTTCATGAGGTGTTCTCACATCACTGAAGACATGTGTGAAAGGCTGTTTGCCCCTGCTGTCTTTGCTCAGTCCATAGCTGGGGTAACTATGAGAGAGTTAGTTAACAATGAGAGTTAGAATCTCAACCTCTGTAAGATTCTAGTCTGGGAGGGAGTGAAATACTTGTTAATAAAAGTTAAAGGTGGGTCTGAGTAGATGAGAGCATTTGGTTCTTATCCTTCCAGCATCCAGATCTGTAATGATGTGAAACATTTTCAGGAAACTGTTCTGAAGTCTTGCAGCACTCCAAGGCTCCACCTGAAAGCCACAGCAAGTCCCCAGCTCTGTCAGGTTCCCTGTCCCAGGCTCTGCTGCAGCTGGTTCTGGATGTCCAAGGATGGCATTTACACCCTTGGAGAGGTCATGCCACAAGCCCAGTCCGTGGTGCTGGCTGTGAACTTCCTTCAGGTTCGTTGTTTTTTGGTTTGCTTTATCTGAGGTACAAATTGCAGCCAATGTGATAGTGAACGTGTTAACATGCCTCCCATTAAAGGTGGAGGGCTCTTATTTGGCCAAATGCAAGGGAAGGAATAATTTCACTTGTTAAATAAATGACTCAAGACGTGTCAAAATAGGGAAGAGAAATGACTCCCCTAAAATACAGCACTAAACCTGCATATCACAGTCATCATGACTGGCTTTGTTTTTAAAAATAAAACGTGTAGCCAGTTCAATTTACTTCAACATCTTATACTGGTTTGGGATGTTGGAAATATACTTCTCATACTTCTCACAAGGATTTTAGGATGGTAGACTACCCTGGAAATTTTTAGGATGATGTTGCATAAATTCACCCTGTATTTGTTAATTAAACTTCTTTTTTGGTTTTGAAAGAAAAAGGTCTTCATGACTCTTTGGTAGAAACAAGTATAAGTCTTTCATCATTTGAAAGGAAGGTAAAAGAATCCAGAAAAAAGAAGGATACTAGAGTATCTTCCTAATTAAACACTATGACTGCAGTACAGAGTCTCACACCACATTGTAAATATGAAGTTAGGGATCCTAGATGAAATGTCAGAAGCTTTTTCTTATGAGTTTATATCAGCAACTTGATTATCATATTGATTCTGCATATCAATGAGATAACATCCCACAGTGTTTATTCTTCACCCAATTGCTTTCTTGAACATAATAAAATTAAATCCAATATGATATTAAATGTAAACATACACTGATATTATATGTAAATATCCATTTAAATATCTCTCTGCTTATTGATATTCAAATTCTCTCTGCAAGTGTAACATTGCTAACTACATAATATATTTTTCAACCTCCATCCAGGGACTGGAACTAAAAAGAGGATAATCTATTTCTATTCCTTTCCATAATAATATTGCATTATTTATGTAGAAGAAAATGAAAATAGTACGTCTATTCTGCCTGAACTGCTCTTCTTACTTGATCCCTCCTGATTGGTCTTGGAAAGCAGAAGGAAAAAAAAGAATGTGATGCACATGCTAAACTGATGCTGGCCAGACTGAGCAGACAATTTTTACCCTGCCCTCCACAAATCAAGAGATATATTTAGACTGTAAACTCCTGACCCAGGCAACCCCTTTGTTCTGTGTTTGTGCTGAGACCAATGCTGTGGGGCTCCGTCCTTGTCACTGGCCTCTTGTGCAAGACAGTAAAACAAATAAAACCAACTTATTTTCATTTTAGGAGAACTGGAGGCCTTGGTGTGGAGAGTTTCTTTTGTGCAGTGCCATTGTGTGTTGTCGATATGTTCAGCAGTGACTCGGAATATGATCCTGTGTTGCTACAACATCATCATTACTGCTGCTACTTGTGCCCACAGGTGGGAGCCTGAACCCCATTTTTTGTCCTGAACTGGTACATTTGTCCTTTTATTTCTCCGTGATGTTAAGTATTTGCAGTCAGCAGCCTATTTCAGCTCCTTACAGAACCTTGTCCTTTTTCCCTCCATGCTACTTTGATTCAAATATCCACCCAGATCTTCCATTACTAAGATAAAGGTAAAAGCTTCATAGAATCACAGAATGGTTTCAGTTGGAAGGGACCTTAAGGATCATTTGTTTCCAACCCCCTGTCACAGATGGACACCTTTCACCAGATCAGGTTGCTCCAACCTGGCCTCAAACGCCTCCAGGGATGGGACAGCCACAACCTAATATTTTTAATAAAATATATGTAAGACAATTGCATTTAAAAAAAAATAAATTTTTCCAGGTAGTCAATAAAGGGTAGATTTGACATTGTATTACTCCAGTACAAAGTAAACAGGTTTCAGACAATTTTTATTTTGGAGCTTTCTTACTCAACAAAGCGAACAGAATAAGGAACATTGAAATCTCTAACAAGCTTTCACTTAATTCAAAATACCAGGTATGGAGCTATTTAGCCAAAATACTCAAAAGATCACTGAAAAATTGTTCCAAATAAAGCAACTTATATTCCACTTGAGAGGACTGAATCTTCCTTACTTGAATTCTTTCTGTGTTTTCTTTACTTGTTGTACGGATAAGGGGAAAGCTGAATCAATACATCAAAACTTTACAGTTCAAAACTAAGCAATTGAGCTGTTGAGAAAATTTTATTTCCATTCAGAATTGAACCCAAAGAAAACTGGTGATTTAACAAGAACTAATCACAGAGCTGGAAAAAAAATGTTTCTTTTTTTGTGTTGTTTTACAACTTCATGTAATTACACATCTGAAATAAAAATTATGTCTGTGGACTCAAGTTTGGTACTTTGCCTCTTAATACATGATCTTACACTTGACTTCTCCTTTTTCAACTGTCAATAGATAAGAACATAATTGCTTTCTTTTTCTAATCTTGCCTTTGTGCTCCAAGGTCTCCATTTTACTTAAGACTATTCTCCATGTTGTAGTGGTTGATGTGTTGTAACTTTAACAGTCCACACAGTTTACCATCCCTTTCTACTTCATATCTACTGAAAATAATTTCTCTCAACTGCTTTATTTGATTGGTTATCTTAATTAAATTCTGCAAGCATAATATGTAATATGGATATTGTTGCTAACCCTGACACAAAGATTTTTTAGCCTGGGAGCCGTTCTTTTCTAAGAAAAATTTCCCTATTAGAGACACTTCCTCCTTTATAAACTGCTCCTTAAAAATACTTGATGTTTTCTTTTAAGAGATACCAAACTATTTGTAAGTTCATGGAAAATTAGAATGACAACTTACAGGTAATTCCCCAGCTCATATATTGTATAATAAAGAAACTTCTCGAGAGAATCATTATTAAGTGTTGTAGATTATAGTAGTACATATTAGGTTGTAGTAAATATTTGGTTGCTTTTTGATGTTTATCAGAAGGATTTGAGTGGTAGAGGTAAATTTTTTTGCCCAACATATAATTAATTAAATGGGTGATGCTTATTAAACACCACACCTCTGAAACTTAAAAAAAAGAAAAGGTACTTCCAAATAGTATTTGCTTTTTGTTTACTATTTCTCTATATAATTATGGGCCAATCAAGATTACCCAGATGAAAATGTATAATCCCTGAGAGTGATGAGTATACCTTAAATGACTGAGGGCAGCAAGAAAAATGTATATTAGTATTGTATTGTGAACCATACAAGCTTAAAATTAAAAAATCTAGTCTTCTATGTACTAAATCGATGGTCTTGTATACCCAACTAAGGGAATTTATAAAAAAGAGTTGATCCTAAATACTTTGGCTATAAAGAAGAAGTAGAAAGGGATTTAGTTCATGGAAAGGTTTGGTTTCATGTTTTGATTTCAGCAAACCAAATAACCTCACCCGATCCCTTCACTTTCTCTGAAGAAGTCCTGACTTCCCATGAAATTGTGAGCATTATTGAAGGATTGAAACTTGATAAGGTGTGGGGTCTGGGGGCCTGGGCTGTTTGTCTGAGGAATATTGTGTGCTCAGAGATTCAGCTCAGGGTGTCTGTGAGATGAGGATTGATAAAGAAAACAGCCAGAAGTTTTGTCTTCAAGTCTCAACTCTTTGGACTTCTGAAAGGTTGTGAACTTCTATTTTGCCCAATCCTGTCTCCAAAGAAGAATATTTCCTGTTTTTCAAACAAAAGTGAATAGGCTTCTAGAACTGGCTAAACATTGATTGTTAAAGCTCTACCAAAAATTAAAACTGTTTTCAATTGCACCCTTTTCAGTTTTAGGAGTAGTGATTAAAAATATATTGAACTGTTTGAGATCCAACAGGCACAATTTAAAAAAAACCCAAAAACTTGTGAGTGTAGTAAGACCATTGAGACCCTCAGGAACGTACAGCTGAAAGAAAAATATGAGAGATAACTTGTGAAAGTTGAAATACTCTTCCATATTTCAAGCTGAGGATACAGATCACTGTAATTCCAGCACAGTGCAGGAATGTAAGGAATGATTATTGATTACTGATAATTCCCTCTGTCCCCACTGCCTCTCTGGTGACTTCTCTACTGGTAACTCAAGATAGCCTGAAAACAGATAGCACTGCATGGCTCATGTCCATACAGATGAAATCTATTAACTTCCAAAAACATAATGGTTGCACCTCAGGCTACCTCAGCACAACTGGGTGCCACATTTGTGTGGAAGAGTTGGGGTTGACAGCATAAAACTGTTTCAGAGCCATCCTGTGTCTGAACTCAGGTGCTCCTGTGCTCCACTGGCTCCCGGAAGGAACTCCTTCAAGGAAAAATCATCTCTGACTCTGAGAGTCCAGGCTTATCTCTCCATCACTCTGTTCCTGCTGCATGGGTACTGTTTTGCCTGGAAAACAGAGGGATCCCCTGAGAAAAGATACTTGTGGCACCTCAGAACACTTGGCATCTAGAGACACAGGAAGTGGGAAGTCCACATGATGCCTTTGCTTGGAACTGGATTGAAAAACCTCCTGAGCAGAGAAATTAAGCCCAAGGTCCAGATTTGAAAGCCAATTAAGGTGCTCATTGGGCACAGCTTAGTGGCACAAGGCACAAGCTGCACTTGCTGACCTGTGGGATATAAAAAAACCACCAGGCAGCTCTTGCAGTGTGGTTTTCATCAAGGAAAACCCAGGCACTTTAAGAAGGAGGTCAGCCAGATTCAATCGATGGGAAAGCTGAGGCTGGGACTTGAGCCATGTGGTACTAACTGAAGTGGTCATTTAAATGGAACCCTTTGCCTAGATATTAAAAAAAAAAAAAAACACAACAACAAAAAAAAAACGTGGAAAATAATTCTCCCTGCACTTTGTTGTCCTCTTTGTTAATTTTTCACCTTTCAAAGCTGTACAAAAGCATCTTGGCATTTTCAATATGATTAACACAGCCACAGAATGGATTCGAAGTCAGAGGGTAGCTTGGCCTGAGATTGCTTTTAAAGAATAAGGTGTATTGTTTTAAGGTGTCAGCAGTGCTGTGCATCGAGCACTAAGCTCTCCCGTCTTCTCTTGTTTAAAGGGATTTCAGAACAGATATTTTAACTCCAGCTGCACAAGTCAGAGTTCACATGTACAGCAAAGCAATAACTTGTTGCAGGCTGGAAGAAGGCAAAATTTACAGGTAGATACTGTCAAAGAGGTTTTACTGGATCTTAATAGATTCAATGGGTTTAACAGGTGGGTGTAGAGCAGTCATGCTTGGCAGGGCTGGTCTAGGAGAACTTGGATTTGGACTCTGTTGCTACTCTATAGCCCAGACCACTTGGTTTTGTGCACAATTTCACCCCATGCCAAAACATCACCAGAGGAGGCTGAGTGCTTTTCATTGTGATATTTTGAGAAAGATGATAAAATACTTGCTATTGCATGCATTTCAGAGTGAAATTCCTGCCTAATTCTGCAGAATGATTTTGGATTATGCCATTTTTATGCCTTCCTTGAATTTTATGGCAGGTCTTACATAAAAGCCCTAGAAGTAATTTATTCTGTTGTTACATCTTTTTTATAAGCAGCACTGATAACTCCGCTTTAAGACTGAGCAAACACAAATAAAAACTGAGAGAGGGAAAAGATATGTAGTTTTGCACAACAGACCATATAACACCAATATATTAATAATTTTACATGTGATCTGTAGAACTGACTTCACTCACCAGTAATAAAGGTTATAGATTTGTTTTCATATTTCTAAAAATTGATTTGGTAAACATTTTATACAGAATTTCTTGGACATTAAGAGGTATGAAATTCCACATCATCCGAAAGAACCCAAGAAAAACTATTTTATTGACATTAGAGTCAATCAAGAAACCAAACTATTTTATCTGTACACGTACAAATATAATATTTCCTTTAAGTTGTTTTTATTGAAATAACCTCTTGTGACTATTAATAGCTTTCATGTAACATCAGTTTCAGCAGCCTGACCTGACTCTAGACAGAAAGTTAAATGTAAACTAATGAGCACTTAACTTTCCATTACATAAATGGACATTTATCAGATGACAAATTAAAACCAGTAAGACACCAAGACAAATGTGCTGTCAACAACATTAAGATGGGTCATTTTCACTGCTCCCCTCAACTGCACATTAATAAGCATTCTGTATTGCAGTTTATTCAGGGCTTTGATATTGATTTTTACAGCAGTCCAACACAAGTCAAAGTTCCTCCACACAGCACGGTGTTGAGTCCCACTAGAAACATGATAAATGTGAGTGTGGTTTGAAGCCATGATGACTAGAGAAGTCAAATATGTGTAAAAGTTATTTCAGGAGAACACACAAAAAATAAAAGGGTTTTTTGTATTTTTAGGTTCATTTTTAGAAATATGTCTCCAGATTTTTCAGCATTGTGAATACACTAAATATTCAGGCAGTGCAAAATGCAAAGGTTAGTCTTTGTGCTCTATTTAAAAGAAAGAATAAAGGAAAGATAGTTTTAGGTAGTTTGCTTTAGTTGCCTTTGCAGCTAATTGATTTAATGCACGCAGTCTAACCGCAAACTTAGGAAGTTTTCATTTTTATTTGACAAAGCCTTTAATTTCTTCAAGAAGCAAATTTCTAACAGGAGATGATCAGTTTAGTCATGCCTCTGAACAACATTTTCACAGAATAAGGATGCAACTCCTACTGATGTTAACCCTTGCCTGAATCCTGGGAATAACATCTCAGCCTTAATGAGCAAATGCCACATGTGATAAGAAGCCTCTGATGATGAGCTGCAAAATGTAAGTGACTAGGTTATAATTGAGCAATGAGATCTAGCCGAGTGAAAGACATTTGTGGAGTGGATTGTGGATGCAGTTAATGATTCTCAGTGCTCACTGCCTGTGTTCATCATGCCATGAAGAGGCAGAGTTCACTGGCTGTCAGAAGCAGAGGATGGAGAATGGAGAGATGTGGGATTTCTGCCACTGACTCGCTAAGTGAACATGTGAAATCACTTAACCTGTGATTAGCAAGGCACCTGTATGAAAAGCCATTGAAATTTGGTAAATTACAGTCACAATTTAATGCAGGGAATTACATATAAATCTACATATCAGGGCTAGGAAAAAAATGGAGAGAAGAAGGCTGAAATCAGCCTATGTGATAGGGATGGGGCAATTCTGGTGTGTGGATGAAACCCTGGCATACTGAATAGATGAGACCTGAAAACACACAAGGACTGGTGTATCCATAACCAGCTACTTTTGGACCTGTTAAGGTGGGCAGGTTGAACTGTGTTTTTCCTTAATGTTGGAGTCCAGGAAAAGCTTGGGAACTTTTCCTGCTCCTCTGGTTGTTTGTTTTACCCTCAGAGCTCCTCAAAAAAGGCTTGGCCTGCGAACCAAGCTCGTGGGAGCATTTGCCTCCACTTCTGGATGAGCTGAGAACACCAAAGAAATGAGGAGATGTTGTTTAGTGTATCACAGAAAGTGTAGTTGTAGTTTTTAGGTTTTGCTATATATATTATATAGAGGTAACATGGAGATTCTGGGGTGTTGGCTCCTTCTTCTTCATCTTCTTCTCTCTTCTCCTTCTCTTCCTTTTTCCCTCTGACATGAGTTCCTGTGGTTTGTTAATTGGTAGATAGAATTTAGTGTAGAGGAGACATGTCAATAAGGTTGATATTCACTGGTTTTGGGAACAAAAAAAAAAATAAGATACGTAAAGTTTTCTAACTGGTTGATAATAGATATAAAAGCTTTGGCTAACCATTGCCATTCTGCCCTGGTGACCCTGGAGGTCACAGCACAGTCTGTGCCTCCCAAACTTTGATAAGAACAAGAAATAAACAAACTTTGAAACAGCAGAAAGAAGCCTCATTTCATCCTTTTGGGACAGGGGACACTGAAATAAGGAACACTGCTGGGCCAGAAGTCAGGGTCCAAAGAACACCCCTGGCACCTCAGGACTAGAAAACCCTAACTGTGGGGAAACACCATAAATTCTAATTTCTACAAGAGGGAAAAAAAGTAATACTTTTTAAATTTTAAAGATTTGAAATGTGTTAATTTGCAGAGTCAGAAACTCAAAGTAAGATTGATCTGACAAAAGATGAATATTTGTCTGAGCTGGTGCTTTGGAGCACTGAGAATCTGGGCTCCATGAGAGTCAGTGGAGATTAGGGGTAAGGCTTATCTAATGAAACGTAGCTGTCTAAAATAGGATGAGACACTTGGATGTATTGACTGTCTCTCTCTACTAAGGGAGTTCAGAGTTACTTGGTGAAATGCTGAAACCAATTTGTCTGTACATCCAGAAACCTCTGTGTGGTTGGATGAATTCCACCTTGTGCAATGCACTCATAGTAAAAAAAAAAATCCCGATATTTTACATTTATTTTGTCTCATAGATAACCCTGAAAACAATTTCAGGAGCAGCTTGTACTTTTCAATTAGCATTTATTGTATTCAATCTGAGACACTTCAGTGGGGTCCAATCAGTGGGTGGAGATCAGATCCACTGTCTGCCAAAAGAAGTAGCTCAATTAAAGCAGATAGATGAAGACAGTCCAGATTCTACAAGTGGGTTGTAGATTTGCACGTAAACCCAGTTAAGAGCATAAACAGACCCTGGAATGAGTTGCTGGAGTTTGAAACTACTCCCAGTTTTGTGCAGCTATCTGTATGACAATCTTCCCTGTAATTTCAGTTTCACCAAACAAAAAAAAAAAAAAAATCTTCTTGCTAATTGAACTTTCATAGCAGGAGGCTGGTTTAATCTTAAAAATAACAGAATGGGCCTTCATAGAAAATAATTCCATCACTTGCAATGCATTTTTAAGGACTCAGGGTCTGTGTCTGATGTGTGGAGTTTTGACCCTTTCTCTCTTAACCACCCGATGATAGGGAATGTAGGAAATATTTCTTGCAATCACCTCCATTCCTGTCAAACTCTAGCCTCTCCCTGGAATTAATTAAGAAAGTTTGTGTAATTAGCCCTTGCTCAATGATGTGTTTTCAGAGGAGACGCTCAGGTGTCTGTTTTTGATGGCACAATGTGACACAGCAAGTACCTGGTGGCTGTAGAGCAGTGGAAGCAGTGAGCAGTGTTTTCAGCACCAGGACTTTGTGTTTGCCATTGTAACTCATTTTCCACTTTAATGTTAGCTAGCTCTTTAAGTGAAAAGATATAAAAGGAACATTAGATTGAAATCTGGGGGTTTTTTTTCCAGATTTTCTTATTTGTAGAAATGTAAGAACTTGCTGATTGATGCCTTCTGTGCTTGGTCACTCCAGAAAAAAAAAAATGTGAGGATGCTGACAGGCTGAAATGTAACACATTCAAGTGAGTTCTTTTTCTTTTACTTTAGTTTGGAAATTTGCACAGTCTGCCTAAGTGTTCTGTTTGGAAAAGGAGTCAAATGGTTCTTTAAGGAAAACCTCATGGTTAGGAAATTCTTGTCTCTGTTATACATTAGAGACTAATAAAGCTTTATATCCTTTAATTATTCTTTAACTGTTTGGTTCCATCCTTTAAAGCAGGCTAGCAGCCTGCCTGTTGTGACTCACTAGACTGGTTTGATGTACTTGAGTGTTCTTGGAAAGAACTTGTAATAGATCTGTTTTTCAGCCAAACAAAAATCAGTGCTAGTGGCCTTGCTAGGGACGACATTCAACACTGAGAAACATGAAAAACCTTTCTGAGGAGCAAATATTTACCTTCCACATAGGCTAGAGAGTAGTAGGAATCAGGTGTTTTTAAAGCTCCCCTGAGGGAAGTTTTTTGGGTGTTGTGATTTTGCAGAGCATTTTCATTTCAATGGACACACTGCATTCACATTTGTGACCAGGAGAAACACAGAAATATCTCTGGGGAAGGCTGTGATCTCATGAAGGGATGTCTCAGAGAGGATTTCTGGATCCATGCAGAGAATGTCAAAAGCATTGAGGCTCTGCACATTCCCAGGAATGCCTGGCATGTCCCTTTTTACCTGTGGGGAGACTGGGAAAACAAATACTTCTATTTCTTCCTTTGCCAGGGTAAATAAACCATGGAGATCATGGGAGGTCGAAGGAAATTGGGCAGCTTTTGCTACAATTATGGCAGAGCACTGGTGAGGCAAGGATTTGCTGTCATGAAGTTAGAAAATTCCCCAGGTCCCAGGTCCTGCACTGGGCTCTGTACAAGCTGGCAATGCTTGGGATGTGCTGTACAAGGAGCTCAAAACTTCCACTGTTTGCTCTACAAGTACCTGCTTTCAGTAGCTTTTCCCCAACTGTTTGCAAATGTACACAAACTTTTCCTTGAAGGACACTTCAATTCCTCAGTTGGCTCAGACAGATTTTGGAATGAGTAGATGACCTTGCTGTTCTCTCAGCTTTCAGGATTTCCTACTCTTCTCTTCCTTCAGCCCCCTTTGTCCTCAGTGAGATGTATCTGCTTTTTCCTAAGCTGTGTCACAGTCAAAAGGATCACCAGTACTGAGATCCCCTTTTTCTAGTAATTAAATTATTATTATTATTAGTGCAGAAACGTGGTGTTACGTTTTAGATCTCGCTGGCACATCCTCAGGGGTTATTTTGAGAGGTGATGGTTGCAATGCCTTGTCTCATTTCCACCATGAGTCCTCTCAGCACAGGATAGTTGACCCTTCCCACCTGGCCATAAATGAACAGGATTTGAGATTATGGACCAGCCACTGCCCTGTTTTGGCTGTCTGTCTCACTGAGCAGTTCTCCTGGGTGGATGTTTTTGCTGAAAGACTGATTTTGGGGATCTGACGATCATCTCCATTCAGACACCAGTGATTCCTCAAACCACTTAAACAGGCAACACAACATCTTCCTGAACCAGTAAACACTGGCATGAATTGTCATGAATTCTCATTAACCACAAAATGTTAATTAGCTGTGACCTCTATGTGGCACATGTGCAAATACTTTGTTTTTCCAGACCTCTCTCCTAATAGTCACAGAATCACAGGATCACAGAATGGTTTGGGTTGGAAAGGCCCTCAGATATCATCGAGTTCCAACCCCCCTGAGATGGGCAGGGACAACTTCCACTATCCCAGGTTTCTCAAAGCCCCATCCAACCTGGCCTTGAGCCCTTCCATGGGTGGGGCAGCCACAGCTTCTCTGGACAACTTGTTCTCTGGACTTCCAGTGTCTCACCACCCTCTGAGTAAAGAATTTCTTCCTGATAGCTAATATAAATTTCTCCTCTTTTAATGTAAACCCATTCCCCCTCATCCTTTCACAATATGTTTTGCTGATACTGCTTTTTGATAGAGTACCATTGATTTGTGGGGTGCCCAAATCTCTCCAGGTTGGCCACGAACAGTGTGTGAAAACCAGAAGGACAACTTGCCATGACCACACATTTATACGACCCTAAGCCTTTGCCAATTATCTGCCTGTTTGTTTCTATTTTTCAAGAAACGCTTCCTGAGGCAGGTGTGTCTGAAGGCAAGGCAGCAGAAGGGAACAAAACCTTCATCATTTGGGCAGAAATCTGTATAATTTCAAGGATATTTTGAACTGGCCACCAAAATGATGTCACCTACTATCTTGTCTTACCGAGATCGGCCCTTGACAGCTTCTGGCAGCACAGGAATAACCTCAGAGAGAAATGGAAAATTGAAGGTAATTTTTTTTCTCCCATACTCATTAATTTGCAAACAGATCTCCATTAGAGAAGGCCAAAGCTTAAGATCTCCTCAGGTCTCCAAAATATAGCTTACATTTATTATTATTACTACCCTAGTTATTCTTGTTAGTTTAACACCATATCTAAACATCTCAAGTTAATTTTGAAGGGAGTGTGGATGGAAATGTGAGGGGTTTATTTATTTTTAATAAGGATAAGCTCAGGCATTAGAAACCAACTCTGTTTTCCCAGTTTTCGTATCAGTCCCCAAGCATCCTTCTCCCACCATTTTACAAACTCAGACTGACACAGAGCTGATAAATTGACAGAAAGTATCAAATGTCAGCTAGGGCTCTGATTCCCTCTTGAGGCTCTTGGGAACAAAGTATGAACAGATTGTTCATGCCAGAATACCTCATTATTTTAAGCAAATTGACTTTCTTATTGACTACATTGAAAGGTTGTACACTACTTATAATTACCAGTTCTACTTAATTTTCTTTTATAAAAAGGTCTGTACTCTCTACTTGACAGTATTATTTTGATTAACCTACTTTTTGCCCCAAGAGGCCATTTAATATTTAAAAAAGAATGGCTTGATTGTACAGATGTATAGCACATGCACAAGATTATCTTTATAATCACCCATATCTAATCTGGATGGTGAAGTGCATTACACTACGTTTTGCAATGAACTATGAGATTTTGTAGTGCTGGTGAGGTTAACATCAGTACACACATTAAAAATAATAATAATAAAAAAAAGTCCTGCAACTGCTGGAGCACAAAGAGCATTTTGGGCAATCTACCAGAAAATGCAGCGATGTGACGTGAAGTGAGAAGATTAGAGGATTTGTTTCACATGCCTTGGTTCTAGTTTGTGACTGTTTTATGATCACTATATTTGGCTGATGTTTTAGTGCTAATAATAATATGATATATTAATTTTTACATTCGCTTCACTACTGCTCTCAAATCCAGCTTTCTCCCACCTCTGGTTTCAAAATGACAGAGTAATATGAACTGATTATAGTTTGGCCTGGTCAGATATGGTCAAGGTAATTGCTGGAAACAGCTTCTTGGCTTTTTGAGATATGAGAGAGGCATTGAAAAGAACCTGCTGATGCAGAAACATCTACCTGGAATGAGGGCCAGTGAAATGTCACTTGCAATCCCATTAGAGTGATCCTGGTTGACTACTCCACACTGCCCTAAAGGAAACATTTGCTCACCACTCTAGTTCATTGAAAAATAAGGGAAAAAAAAATTATGGCTGGTTCAATAAAAATGGTGCTGTCAAAGGTCTAAAGCCAAACATTGTACTCCCTTGTGTTCACAATTTTTTTTATCTTCTAGATTTTTCCCTCTTGGTATTCTCACAAAGCAATGTGACTCCCTGCAGGCATTAGAGTCGAGTTCTGATGCTATTTCAAATTGATATTTCAAGCCAAGAAATTCAAACCCAAACTTTAATATCTTCCACATATCAATTATCTCTTGACACATTAACAGGTCTCTTTGAAATGCTGTTACACATGACACATGGCCTCATAAAAGTGACCTCTTCCTATTCAGATATTGGCCCTTATTATGTTTATCCTGTTGACAGGAAAAAGTCTTGATATGATTAGAGGAATAACGTCAAAAGTGAAGACCAAATTAGAATGTGTTTTCATCATTAAAAAGGTAAAACTCTGCTTGCAGGATCTTTATTACTGGTAATGAGGCAAGAAGAAAGAAGAACACTGCTTGGTTTTCAGATTGCAGGCTGTGTTTGCGAGAGGGGGAAGAGAAAATAAGCCTCTTTTCACTCATGAATTGAGAAAATTGGATCTGGAATCCATCAGGAAAAGATATATAGGAGCCTACAATGTCATTTTACTGTCACTTTTCAGACAAAAACCACTTTTGGGGAGCTCCAGTCAGAGTTTGAAGGAATGATCCAATAAACCACATGCACTCCTAGGGTTGTTGTGCTAGGGAGTGAGTGACTGCAATTAAAATGACCCTCAGATATTTCAGAATAAGATTTCAGAGGTTCAGAGTGAGAACACTTAAAGATGGTAGGCTGCTTTTCCTGCTGCAGAATGATTAGCCACCTCTAAAGACATGAAACAAGACGTGGGTATGCCCTGTTAAGCAAAGCATCAGCTGAAGACACAGGGCTGTCACTGAGGAGCCAGAGATCTACAGCCATCACACTGGCATGGATTTAAAAACCTCATTATTTATCTGTAGCTATTTTGCTACAAATTTTCTAAGCTAAATTTAGGGAAATAATTGGCTCCTAGTAATATTTCGTGAAAATGACACAAGATGATAAGTATTGTACTTTCACACACTGCATGTATTTGATTTAATTTATGCAGTCAGCAAACAGAAAAACTGTGGAGATGATGCAAATCTTCTGGTATTTAATTATAACACCACAAACATGGAGATTATGTGGGCATGTTGGGCAAGACTCAAAGCAAGCTGTAGAAAACAAAATTGGGTTGTGGGTAAAATTTATGCTCTCAGATGTTGTACTTCAGTGACTGTCTGAATGCCATTCTTTGCAGAAAGTTATTTTGCTGAGATGATTTCTGAATAGCTTGTAATTCTCCTTTTCAACCAGACCAGAAATACCATGCACAGTTATTTGTGAGCTAGCTGCTGTCTAAATTCCATGTAAACTAATGGGACAATTTCTCAGCTCCTTGAGTTGCTCAGGTTGGTAGGTCCAAGGAAAGTGCACTTAACTCACTTTGACATAAGGGAATTCCTCATTAAAAAAACATTGCTATAGATAGGGTTTTTTTTTTAACTTGTTGAGGTTATTTTGCAACTTTTTACAATTTATTGATCTCCTAGTCAATACAGTTGAAAGAATCTGGGGAGAAATTCAGCTCACCTGAAAGTAGACTAAGACTAAGTTCCTTAAAAATAGGTTTCTAGTGCCACCTGATGCATACTTGAGGATCTGAGTTGCACCAGGAGACTGGCACAAATAACACAAAATATATGATCCCTGGAGCTTTCTGGAAGAGTGTCTGGAGGACAGGCTGGATGCCTGAGTCCTCCCCAGATGGCACCACAAAAGTGCTCAGTTTGTGGGTGCTGAGGTTGGATCCCACACCTCCAACGACTACAGAGGAAGCTGAAGCACCCAATTGCAGTCTTACTTGTAGATCTTGACATTTAGGAATCTTGATCTGAGCTGGATTCTGCTTGCCTTCCCTGGGTTGTGAAGCTCTGAAATTCCAAATGAAATGAGATGCTTGTCTGGATCTTTTAATTTTTTTTTTTTTTTTTTTTTTTTTTT
>VZRF01000637.1:1208-80262 GCA_013396875.1 Vireo altiloquus | reverse complement strand
TTTTTTTGAGGGGGAAGAGGTCAATCACATCCATTTGGCTATAGCAGTTCTGGTAGGAGCCTGACATGTACCTGGTGGGGATTGTAAGCCTGGGAACAGACAGAAACATGCAGTGCAAGGAAAAGTCTGTGCTGAAAATGTCCAAAATCCTACCTGTTACTCTGAGTTTTACAGTGTGTCTACAAAATGGCTCTTTACTAATGCTAAAATATATTCTGCAATTGCAGTTATGTTCTGAAAAATATATAAGTATATTAAGTAAGTATATAAAGTAAGTATATAAAGTATAAAAAGCAAGTGCTCCTTATTGAATGTGCAAGAATTTAGTATCATCTAGGGTGCCATACCACTTAGATCTTGCATGTATCTCTATGCTGACCTATATATGAATATACAGAGGTTTGATTGTGTATCTAAAAACAGAGAGGTGCATGTGCAGTAGGTATAACTTTACACAGGAATTTCTACGAGTTATGAAAACACTAATGTAAGAAGAAGCAACTCTGCAGAACCATAATGGGGCAGTACTAAATCAGCTCAGAGCAACTCACTGTGCTTGTATGTTGCTTTTTCAGCGAGGCAGCTCTGCTCTTTGTGCTTAAAATGTTAACGGGGGAGCCAGGCTTTTACTACATCTGCGCTCCAAAAATGTGTGCTCAGAGAGGCACTTACATAACTCAGCAGCTCTGGGAGGGTCTGTGCACTCAAGCTCTAACAGATCTATCTGTGTTTCCTACCCTTGTGCCTGTGTTATGCCCACACCCGTTACTTTCAGAGAGGTGAAGCCAATATGTTAGAAAACAGAGAGGAAGAAACATCAAGTTTGCAAAAAACCTGTTGAAAAGGCTTGTTAACCTAATTTTGTGTGCAAGAAAGAGGGGGAGAGACTTTTTGTGAGGGCCTGCAGGGATAGGACAAGGGGGAATGGGTTTAAACAGAAAGAGAGCAGGTTTAGTTTAGATATCAGGAAGGAATACCTCAATGTGAGGACAGTGAGGCCCTGGAACTGATTACCCAGAGAAGCTGTGGCTGCTCCATCCCTGGAAGTGTTCAAGGCCAGGTTGGTTTGGGCTTTGAGCAACCTGGTCTAGTGGAAAATATCCCTCCCCATGACAGGAGGGTTGGAAGTAGATGATCTTCAAGGTCCCTTCCAACCCAAACCATTCCATGACTCTGTGAGTCCCTAACTCACATGAAATTCTCATGGAATCTCTTTCACGAGCACACAGCTGTACATAAATACACTGTGCATCCAGAAAATGGGATTCTTTTTGCATTTGTGTCTGACATTACTGATGGTAGGAGCAGGCACGCTTCTGGCTTTTGGTGTGTCACATCCTGGCTGTGCTCTGCAGGCCACGTGTGTCTCACCGAGCACAGTTATCCAAGCTGGCTTGTCAAAGCAGCTCAGCCTGCATAGGAAGACATGGCCTCAACGGGAGAAAATTAAGGTCATTTCCATCACTGAGCATTGAGAGTGGTAGCAGGAATAATAGCAGAGAGGATACCTTGGTTCCTGGGATGCTGTTCTGCCTACAGGGATGTGGACTATTTAACTTACTTTCTGAAATGGCCAATAGGCAGTAACAACTTCTGACTGACTCATAGCTCTTGAGGTCCAAGTATCAATTTATCCAGTATCCTGGTTCCTCATGCATTCATAAAGATGGTATCTTATAAGTGACTTGAAACCACCTTAAATATATTTTAATTTTTTTTTCTCCTTTCCCTGGCATTGGTGTCTTTTCAGAAAGAGAAAATCTGGGGGCATTCCAGGATTTGGAAATGTAGCAACTCCCTTCACATTCAAAGCATTTCACAGTACACAAAAAGCCTAATATGCCATAATGGCATTTTATTATGTTTACCCATTGTACAAAGGTTTTCTTGAGGATGGACTTTGTGCACCTATTTTTGTCAAGTGCAACATCAAGACCTTGATTTCTGGAACCAGCTCAGGAGGTGGTCTGGGATAGTTGAATAAACTGTATTCCACCAAAATAAAAGTATAAGGTGGAAAAATTCTCTTCAGGAACTGGTGAACTGGGAGGACTGCGAACTGGTCAGATAATTAGGCTCAGAAATGGTGTGTTTCTAGTAAGAAACAAGATACACTTCCACACTCTGATAAATTTTTCTAACTTAGGTTTTGTGGGCTGCTTCTTTCCAGCTCAGTGAATGAGGCATCTGGTTTTCACTTTGAAAGCAAAAATTCCTAGATTTAAGTTGCAGATGAGCTGGTTCCATCACTGCTGTCATGGAGGCATTTAAATACCTCATAGAAAAGTGCACTTTGAAATCCAGATGCTCCCTCTGTGTATTACCAGGAGGTTCTTATGACCCTCATGATTTTCAAAGTAAAGTTCCACCAGAACCACACAGTGTCTGACCAGGCCTACTCCTGTCCTACATACCAAATATCTGTAATTAAGAGAAGTCATATTCTCTGCTCCAGCCATTCACAGTCTCTGCTTCAATTCTGGGGCTTGAGAAATATCCAGTCTGGCTTCTGAACTTGTTTCACTTCTCCTTCTTTTTGTCATTTTATGCAATTCATCTGCTGGCTCAATCGCGGATAAACTTGCACAAATCAATGAAAAAGATTTCAATCTTAATTGCCACTAATTCGTAATGGACTAATTAACTGAACATACTGTATCCTGCAAAGCTTCGGTCCTTTGTTCTGCAGTTTTACTGTGCCATATTTAATTGATTCTGCTAGCAGCTTATAATGGACTGCAAGAGCTCTCTTCATAAAATAATAAAATAAAAACAAATTTTAAAAAGGACTGACTGAATTGCATATGAAAAAAGGCATGTTTCCAGCAGCTGGAAATGTGACATGTAAATTTTACCTTGGCTTGTAAAGCAAACACCTTTTACAACAATCTGCTCTACCACCCCCTCCTCCACAAAGCTAGCAGATAAGATTTATTGGAGAGATGTACGAAAGAGATAAGGATACATTTAAATTGCTCTGAACTAAACTGTGATCCTAATAGCAGTGGTATAAAAGAAGACAATTGCCTGAAAGATGTCCTGGCATCATCAAAGGTGCATAATGTTGCTGCCTGAGCACATGCCTGCTCTTGTTACAGAAAAACCTGAGGAATTATTCATTCTTCTGAACACTGCATCAGTAGAGGGATAGATGATGATATTTTATTAGGGCACTGTGATTTATTTGGGCATTCAGACTCTTTCATTGCTTTTTTTACAGATTTTAGACAGCTCAGTAAACTATGCCTATAACTGGGTAAAGTTAGTTGTCACTCAACACTGCTTTTTCTTTCGCTATTTGGCTGATACTTCGCCCTCCCTGGCTGAGGTTTCACAAGACCTTGAAGATATTTTTCTTTTTTTTCCACCAGTTTACATGAAATGCTGTGCTCCAAGCTCCTTATTCCTTCCCACGTGTCACATTTCTCTCTACACAACTGCAGAACTGTTTTGTGGAATTTTTAAAAAAAATTATTTTATTTTTCAAAAATTCAGCTCACTTCAGAAATCTGAGATATGGTGCAAAAGCAGCACTAGTTGAACTGAAGTATTGAATTATTCTGGTGAGACATGGGCTGGAGATGCCCCAGGCATGATGGGGGTAAGAAAACCTTATACAGGCTTTTCAGCTGGAGAAAATGTACCATGGAAAGACACAAATGAATCAAACAGAAAAAAGGACGATGAGCTATTCGGGCTGTTGAAAGGAAAATTCAATTGACTGTCATCTTTACACAAATTGTGAGAGTCAGGCTTGAAGTTACAGTGAAGAGGTCTGAGAGAGCAGAGATAATGCAGCTAAAGTGCAGGGTTTTGGCTGCTTTTTAGCATAGCCTTGTCCCATGTGTTAAATTACAGCCCTGTCCTACTTTCCCATTGAGCAGCACCATGGAGATGCATTTTCATTTACTTGTTCTTTTGTAGCGTGTAACATCCACTTTGTAGAGATGCAAATAAATATGAAAAGTGCAGGGCAATAGTGAACCTGAATCTTTGTGCCTTGTTTTGAGCTAAGACCCTCTCCTTTCATGCTCTGCTCCCTTTCTCTGCATACCTTCTACCTTGTCATATTCAGATCATGCCTCACTCAGCTGAATTACTCAGATCACCTTAGATTAATTGTGCAATTTGGCACTGATGCTGCTGATCTACCCCTGCCTGAGTGCTGTGTCAAAGAAGTCATAATATGAGCAGGATTTAAGAAGAGATCTGCTAGCAAACAAGAACACAGACTAGGAAATCTGGTATTTGCTATCACCTTGTTTTTTAGAATGAATTAGAGGATGTACTGAAATAATAATCCCCTGCATGTGCAATTTTGCTCTACATTTCCAAGCCCCATCCCTTCAAATTCAAGCTCCCATCCTCATTAATTTTCAGTGTGTGGTGCTGAGATTCAACTGAAAAGAGATCCCAAATATTTGCATAGAAACCTATGCTGTCATAAAAAGGCTTTGAATAAGAGAAATAGATGTTATTTAAAATATTATCTTCTTTCATAGGCATTGCAAGTTAACCTGTCCCCGGAAACCCTAATCCAGCATTTAAGCATCTACTTGCTTTAATCAGCTGCAGCAGTGAATGGGATCCTTGAAATGCTTAAATTTCAGCATATGCTTAAGTTTCATGCTCAGTTAAATTCCTGGTGTATTATGTCAATGCTAAAGAGTGTCACAGCTTAGAAAATCACAATCACATTAAAGCTAGATTCTTTCCTTTGCTTGCCTTTTTATTGTATGTTTAATAAGTAACATTAATATTTATAAGCATATGGAAGGCATATTTAAAAGCACTTCTCAGTAAATAAGATACTTGGAATTATTATAGAGTTTCCTGGTTTTATTTTTCTTCATCATTTTATGGTGTCTTTTTCTGCTTTCATTATTTCTTTTCCTGAACTTTTCCACTCTAGGTTTACCATTCCTTTAATACACTGAAAGAAGCAGCATCATTATGTCTTTTCTTGTCTTGAGCTGTTTTCTCTGTTTGTTTCCACTGACTTATTTAACTTTTTTTTCCTTTAGTCTTTTTAATTCAGAGTTTTCTACACCTTTGGCTTTTATTCAGGTTTTCTTTTACTTTCTCTTTTTCATATGTTTCCCATTGTGTTTCTAGTTCTGTTGCTTTTGCCTGGATTCTCACGTGCATTTATAGTGACAAATAATTGGCAAACAATGTGGCATTTTCTTTGCTGAAGACCACCAGGAGAAAGTCCATTCCTTCAGCAATTTTGACAGAGAGGGCTTAGAAAGTGGAATGCAAATAACAGTGTACCCAAAAGATACTTTCAATGTGAGACCTGTAAACATCTGCATATCTAGAGGAGTAAGGATTTTAATTCCAAAGCAGAATCTTCACCCAAAGAGAAGCACAAAAATTACCTAGCATTATATTTGATTTCTGGGGAATGCTTTGGAAGCATTAGAAGCATGCATTCATTGGTTTCACCCTTTGCTGCTTGGAACTGAAACTAGGAATGTTAAAAGTCTTAGCGTACCAGTGATCCAAAAAGAGCCTAAAACATACCCAGTGTGATGAATTTTGCTGTCCCATTTAAAGCTCTAACACCCAAAGGTTATTTTATTAGTCTCTGCGGGAACAAGAAGGTGGTTTAATAGATGTTTTCTATGCTTATTCAGTTGTCCTCTTAAAACTGAGAAGAGGAAGTGGATTTTTATTGTGCTCCATGCCCCTAGTGATTGGAAATATTTTGGACAAAGTCAAAAAAAAGGAAGTTAGACGTGTCAGTCCAGATGCAGCCTCCTGTGAGACACCTCTGGTGCTGGCTTAGCTGTGAGGCAGGATAGCACTTAAAGCCAGGCACCGTGGAGATATGAAGTCCTCACTCCTGGGCGACTCTTCCTGGGTGATTTGCCCTAAAACCAGGGACTTTATGAAATCTCTGCTGCAGTCCCCTAAATCCGATATCCTTGTAGAAATACATGTAGCCAGGCTGCCAATTTCGATGCCTCTTGAGAGGTTCTGCTCTGCAGAAAATTCTGGCATAAAACATTTTCAGACAGATCCAGTCTTCTTTCAAAAGAACAAGGATTTTCCCACAAATTGGAAGCATTCGCTTTTGTCTAAATTGTCCTTAACACCACCTATTTGGAATCATATTAAAAAAATAATAGGAGCATCAGATTATTCTCATGCCATTCTTAAGTATGAGATGATAATTATGTATATTCCCAGGATAAAAGAAAGCAAACCTCTTATGTTCCAGTCCTGACCCTCCCTTTAATATGTCACATTACCTAGATTAAATTGTGTAGCCTCTCTGTCCCTTAGATTAGCCTTCTGCAAGAGTATGGAACACCATGCTTTGAAATATTTTTCATTAGTATTTGATGATGAAAGAATCTACATTTTGCTTAAAATTTGCCTTTTTTTTAAAAAAAAAAAACAAACAAACAAACAAGGAAAGGTGAGGAAGGTGGGGGAGGGGTTTTTTAAAATTGGCATGGCAAACCTTTCAGTGGAATCCTAACCTGAAATGCTGGTTCTCTAAGGGATCCATAGCTGCTGCAGCAAGCCTAATTAAAGCAAATATTGAATCAGACAAGTTTTACATGAATGTTTAGTATATTGGTTTTTGATTACTCAACAAGAAGTTCGACTGACCTTGCTTTCACTGACCAGTAGGAAAAAAATGTGTTCCCTTTAGGTTCACTATAGTGAAATCTCATAATTCCTCATTTCTGCACACGAATACCCTCCTCTTCCCTGAGAAATCCTTGTAAATTCTGTAGAAAAAGGTGCCTTTCAAAGTTTAGGTTTAAATATACAAGAAATAAAAAAAAAACAACCCAACCTCTTATTTGAAAAATATCTTGGGTTCTCGTTATGATTCTGCATGTTCCCAGGACAGCTGTAAATGTTTTGACCACAAATTCGATGTAAACTATGTCTTGAGTTGAAAGTCTGTCTTGTGATAATACCTGGGGCTTAGTCTGCCTGGCAGCTAAGGATAATCAAAGCCTTGCTTTGGATAGAATCAGAGAAACAATCTATATTTTGTCACTGATGCTTCAGTGCAAATAAGCAAGTAGGACATGGAGGCAATGCTATCTTTTCATTTTAGAGGGTCTGCTTTAGAGCTGCCTGACACATCGTTTAACATCCATTCCGGAATGCAGCATTCTCTGCTTAACACTGAGCATTCATTTCTGCCTGAATCTATCTGAATTCTTCCTTCAGCCAGAGACTAACCTGTGTCCCATTGTGCTGGGCAAATGCAGAGTGCAGATGTCTCTCCCAAATGGACTCTTTCCTTCAGAGCCTTAGCACCACCAAACAAAATAATCAGTGTCAGAGGTACAAGGCAATCATTTTATCTAAAGCCACCCACTCCTCTTTTGTTTTCCTGAGAACATTGTGTGCTTTTTATTTTACATCCTCCTCTTCAGATCTGCAGATGTGAAACTTTAAATGCAGGGTATTAGAAAAAAAAACAACATGAAAATTACAGAGCTTTGCAGTCAAGCACTATGTGTCTGCAATTCTACAAGAGAAGAGCAGAGATAATTTTACATGTTACTTACAGACATCCATGTGATAAAAAGAAAAATAATAACCTTTTCCACATAAAAAAAAAATTCAAAGATTGCTATCTGCGTTTAATACCAAATACTAGAAAATGAAAAGTGCATTAGTTTCTATGAAATAGATAAGCCTTTAAAATGAAGCTCTAAAGGGACATTTCTATGAATAAAGCAAACTGTAAACAGAATATCAGAAAATGCTTCCGAGCTGTTAGATCCAGCATAGGCAGACACAAGAAATGACACAATGTGAACTCTAAACTTGTGAGAAATGGGTACTGTATTGAAAAAACAGCCAGAGGAACAATCCATAAGAAAATCCTCTAAAATCTAAGAAGAGTCCCCTCCGTGTCTAATTCTACAGTTATCTGATAAAAAACCTGGTACATTGCACCCTGCAGTCACACCTTGCTCTTTTTGGGTTTAATAATAGATTGGAGTTAAAATTGTGCCTGTAAAACTCACTTTTTCTTCAATGGGCCAGAAATTCTCCTCTGATACAAAAGTATTCCTGGTATAGGATATATTTGGCCTTATATCTAACATGCTCAGAAATAAAAATGAGTAGCTTTTCTCTCTGTAAATGTCAGGTTTATTATAAGCTTAATATATTATTATTATTAATTGGTTTCCAGTAGCACTCAGAAGTCCCAGCAGAGACTGAAACACAAAGAAAGAGAAATTCTTTGTCCCAGAGATCTGAAAGGATAGAGATAAAAGGGAAACAAAGAAAGAGATTTGTCTAAGACTGAAATCAGTGAATGGTCTTGGCTGGGGCCTTAGGTGTCCTGATCCCCATGGATTTTCTGCAAACCACCACTTTTTTGTAGAAGAGTTTTGTGCCACCAAAGTGTGAAGCACAGACACTGGAGTGAGGCCTGGAGTCCTGGAGAAAAAAATTATTCAGAGTTCAGGGAAGGTAAGAATTACATTTATTTGCATTCAAAGGCAGATCAAAGGCAGATGGACCAGAAGTACATTTATTAAGACTCCCACATTAATTTAAATTGACATAAGACATGGAATATACGACACCTCAGGAGTAATTGACACCTTTTCATGTATGTTTAGCATGAAGAACTGATTGTGCAGCCTGTCCATGGAAAATGAACTGATTTACAGTCTCTCAAAAAGGACCAAGGCTGCACTGGGTGGTGAGGCACTGGCAGAGGTTGCCCAAGGAAGTTGTGTCTGCCCTATCCATGGAACTGTTGAAGGCTGGGTTGGACAGGGCTCTAAACCCATTTGTGCCTGGAGTGCTGCTGATTTTAAGAAGGTGACAAGCTCTCTGGTGGGCATAAAAAAAGCCCATGGTGACTTTGCTGTAGGCAGCCACGATGAAATCCCACTGAAGAAGAAATACCCCATTTTCCACATGGGACTGAGTCAAGCTAGAGAACCTCCAGAAGAACAAGGAAATAAGGTTTATGAGCAACAAATGAAGGAAATTAATACCCTGTTGTGGGAGCAGTAGTGGTCTTCAGATACCAAAATAACTGCTCCAGTATGAAGGTGAAGAATCTATTCCACAGGCCAGTGCTGGAAAGGATTAGAAATGAGTTTCAACAAAAGCAAAGTCATTAGGGGATAAAAATCCTACACAAACCCTCTTTTGAGCTGTATGTAGAGAAACATTGAGCAGACTCTCTGGGACACTGTGATGACTCCATCTCTGGAAATCTATGAGAAGACCTTAAACAAGCATCTGTCAGGACTAATACATCTGCTGTTGATGCCTCTTAGGGAAGGGGATAGATGAGATTGCCTCTGAGATCCCTCCCAACCATATGAGGCTACGACACAGAAATGAATAATTCACTTTTTATATTTGCAGAGATGTGGAAATAAATAATAACTGAAAGTCTAATCTTAGTAAAACTCAGAAGACTAGGAAAAATACATAAAAGTCATTGGTAATAAAGTAATTTATACTGCATTGCAAAGGTGCTCAGCACCTAGACAGTTAGGCAGCTTTTCATAATACCTCAACTACAATTCAAATGTCAAGTGAAAACAGACTTGCCATTTCTACCAACCAACAATTTTAAGATTTTCTAGGTGAATTGCCATATGAATTTTGAAAAAGAGAGCAAGTAAGGAGGAGAAATAGTCCCTTCCAACTTGTAATGTGTCAGATCTTTGACTGTACACGATATATCATTGTGACAATCGATTAATTTACAGTCAGTTTTATTGCTGAATCTCCTTACTGCATGGTCTGTGCTACAATTTAGCAGAGCCAGGCACCCACACATAGGAAAGAAATGGATGTTTGAAGTATCTCTGCCCCAAAATAGCCCATGTTAGTTACCAGCATCAGCACTATTTACCCTGGGTGCCTGTGCTTGAACAAAACAGGGGCTGCCTACAACAGATCAAAAACAGATTAAAAACATTTGTTTTAAAAAGGTTAAACTGCGTATGAATAATTTATTCAAAATGCTCCATGTAATTAGCAATACAGGAGTTATTTGGTAATAACTAAGCCATTACTGTGCACTTTCTGCATGAGCATAACAGCCTCTACTGCCTGTGTGTGAAAGTGGTGTAAGAACTCAGCAGCAGCTTCTCAGATAACTGCTTTTGCATAAGCACTTTTGGTGCTACTGAAACTATTTTGGCTCAATTAAGAGCACCAGGTGCCCTATATAAGAATATTATTTTTAATTGGTTTTAATGTTTCTTTTACTGATTGGTTCCAGTTCAAACCCTGTCCTGAAGGGTTTGAACTATAATACTTGTGCCTAAATCTTTACAGCTACTTTTCTTAGAGTGATGCCTAAATAATGCAATCCTTTTGCTGGCATATCTACATTTATCTCAGGTTCTGAAATGGTTTTAGTCGTCATTTTAAAGCTTCTTTCTGTTATGGCCATCACCACTAGGTTTATAAGGCTTTTATTCTGGTACCCCATTAGAGGTATTTGTTCTTTTATTCACCTTCATTCAGTGCTTATGTGGGTGAAGGGGCTGACACAGGCATTTGGCTTGTTTTGAGTGCTCCCATCTGTGCTTCACAGAGGGTAAAGAAGATCAGGGAGGTGAAGGAAGGGTAAGGACAAAGAACTGGTCTGAAATCTTGGACATAAATTTCTCAAGAAACAGCAAGTGGTACAAGCTGAACTAAAGTACAAGACAAATTCTTCCCTAAACATTTTCAAATAAAGCTTCTAATTTCAGAAGCACAGACCATGCTTGGTTCCTCAAATGTCACTGGATGATGAATACAAAAATTTCCAGACTCTTTTTGTCTCCAGTTTAGGCTTTAGGCTTCACCAAATTTCACTGAACTTGTTTGTCTCAATACCACCACACTCCTTAGTTATTTGGGTGCCTCATAACCTTTAGTTATGAGAGTTTTCAGGATTCTAAGTCTCAGATCTGTGGACATAAATCAATGCCAAACTCAGGATCTTATGCTTAAAAAAAGACCTTGTTTTGAGTAAACTGTGGTTTGGAGATGTTGGAACAATATCCAGCTAGGCATTTAAAGCTCTCTGCTCTGTGGTGGAGAGGTCTAGAGACAAACATTGACCTGACAAAGGGAGAAATCTGATTTAAGGAAGCACGTGGGTGAAAGGGGAGGGCAGGAAGGGGATGATACAACACACAGCATAAAAAGAAGTGAGAGGTCCAGGGCAAACCCCAGCCAGCTGAACGCTGGACTCATGACAGGAAACAAGCACAGGACAGAGNTGGTGGGACCTCAGGGAAAGTTTTCAGGATTCTAAGTCTCAGATCTGTGGACATAAATCAATGCCAAACTCAGGATCTTATGCTTAAAAAAAGACCTTGTTTTGAGTAAACTGTGGTTTGGAGATGTTGGAACAATATCCAGCTAGGCATTTAAAGCTCTCTGCTCTGTGGTGGAGAGGTCTAGAGACAAACATTGACCTGACAAAGGGAGAAATCTGATTTAAGGAAGCACGTGGGTGAAAGGGGAGGGCAGGAAGGGGATGATACAACACACAGCATAAAAAGAAGTGAGAGGTCCAGGGCAAACCCCAGCCAGCTGAACGCTGGACTCATGGCTGGAAAAAAACACAGGACAGAGAAGATACAGACAGTAGGGTTTTGCTGTCTAACTGTGGCAAAGCTACCTGGATGCCAAAGGCCAGGTTCTTAACAGCTTCTCTGATTTTGATGTAGTGTAGCATAGAGGATTAGGCATTGGTATGAGATGCAGAAAAAACCCCTTCCAAATCAGTCCAAATGGAGACCAACACTTGACTTTTCAGTTTAGAATCACAGAATGGGAAAAGACCTTAAAGATTGTCTAGTTCCCCCTGCCATGGGCAGGGACACCTTCCACTGTCCCAGATTGCTCCAAGCCCCATCCAACCTGGCCCTGAACACTTCCAGGGATGGGGCACCCACAACTTCTCTGGGCAACTGTGCCAGTGCCTCACCACTCTCACAGGGAAGAATTTTTTCATAATATCCAACCTAAAACTAATGTCTTCCAGTTCATATTAATTTTTCATTTTCCTGTCACTCCATGCATTTGTAAATAGTCTTTCACCATCTTTCTTGCAGGTTCCCTTTGGGTCACTGTTAGTTCTCTTTCCCAACAATCTTTCCATCCCTTTATCAAAGACATGATGACAGCAGCACAGGGATCAGTTATCTAGTAAGGTGTCATAAACTAAAAGTGTCCCTATAGACACTTCTGAGCAGCTTTGAGCTTTACTTTTCCATTGCCTGTAAACTGANTTCTTCCAGTTCATATTAATTTTTCATTTCCCTGTCACTCCATGCATTTGTAAATAGTCTTTCACCATCTTTCTTGCAGGTTCCCTTTGGGTCACTGTTAGTTCTCTTTCCCAGGCTCAACAATCTTTCCATCCCTTTATCAAAGACATGATGACAGCAGCACAGGGATCAGTTATCTAGTAAGGTGTCATAAACTAAAAGTGTCCCTATAGACACTTCTGAGCAGCTTTGAGCTTTACTTTTCCATTGCCTGTAAACTGAACATTTTTGGTCCTTGCTGCTTGATCTTTTTTTTTTTTTTTTAATACTCCTAAAACATTCTAAAGGAAAACTTAATGGGTGCATCTCTGCTAAGATTTAGGATCAATTAGACGGTGCATTTTGCCAAGAATTGCCAAAAAAAATCTAAGCAAACTTATGTATGATCTTCTTTGCTGTCACCCATTATTCACTGGTAAGAAAGTTTGAAGAACACTTTGCAAATATCTGAGTTTTGTTGTTTGCATGTTAAGCTAAAACCATGGACCTAATTTTCCAAAGTAATGAGTACACAAGGCCTGCTGATTCCAGATGGTGGAAGAACGTTGTTGTTCTATGAAAGTGCAGGATATAACCCAGAGAACATCCCAAAAAAGAGGCACTGATGAGCATCACTGAAATTGTCTTTGTTTTTTCTCCTTTCTAAAATCCATTCCCACGCTGCTCCTCTTGAAGGAACATGTATTGATGAGCCTATAAATTTGGAAATGTGAAGAACTGCAGAGAACTATAATAAAGGAGGACCAAGGAAGATGTAGCAGACTTCTCCCTTGGAAACAGGCAGTGCTGTTGTGTGTTGTACCTTGCTGTCAGCTTTACGTTTGAGAACAGAGAGTGACACCTCAAGCATGCCTGCTAAACAAAATTTGAATAAAAATTCATATTACAGCAGTTCTGATACCAGGAAACCTCTATTAATGATGTCCAATTTTGCTCCAGTGTACATCCTCCATGCTTAAGTGTGTATCAGTCTGTGTTATTTCCCTGAGTATCTGTAGGCCTGCTAAGATTTTTAGTGTATAACCATTCAATTGACACTGCATTGGAAAAGAAAGCTCTGCAAACACAATGAATGTACATGAAAATCTCTCCTGTAAGAAAGCAGAAGAAACATATTTTTTGCAATATACTGAAAGTAAAGCAGATCCTGATGCTGCTTTGAATGTTTCATGGGGTTTTTGATAGCATCTAATTTGCCTGTACTATTTACAGCATCAATAAAAAATGTGCTTCGTTTTACAAATGAAAAAAATATCAGGGAACTAAGTTGCATGTTTCAGATAGTGATTAATTCTGTAAGTTCAGTCCTTTTGGTACTTTCAGAGAGATGCAATGAGAAAAAAACCTTAGAAAACAAATATTGTGTTCACAGACTACTTGTAATCATCTCTTCAGATCATCTTAGCTTTTTGGCTTTTATGGGAGGTACATAAATTTAATTTATTATGCGGGAAGGAGACTTTTGGAAAGATCTTAGGTCTCATTTCCTCCTTATGGCCACTACTGTCTGGGCTCTTGAGCATTTTTTCTATCTCAAGGGAATTCTGTCACGTGCTGAGCATGCTATTGAGTTTAGCAGGAATAAAAAGTACATTCGTAGGCCTTTACAAAATTAGGTTCTTTACACTGATTGTATCTGCATTAGAGACAGATTTCAGGGCCATGTCATAAATATAGTGGTGTACATGTATGCATCTCCCTCGAAATGCCTCATTATATGTCTCACCTCAGTACACCTCAGCTGGAATGACTTTCTGCATTCTGTGTTAAAAAGAGTTTTTTTCAGATCATAAATTCATTGTTACATGAATAAGAATACAAGATTAGATTGTAGAGAATTACCATATGTAGTCTGTGGTTAAAATATTAGCTATTAAGTAATTTAAGAGTCCAGAAAAAAAAAATAAATCCTTCCTGCTAAATGTTCAGTATATAAAAATGAAAACTTGTCTAATACAAATCACATATGAGCCATGTTAAAAGTCTCTCTACTGAGAAGCTGATCAGAAATACTAAGTCAAACTGCAATTTCTTCCACTTTAATTAACTTGATTCTCCAACAAGATGTCCTCCTATGTTCTGCAAACCTTTCATTGTACTTCCTCTAACAAAATTATGTTTCCCAGCTTTTGTCACATTATACTGATATGAAAGCACATTATATGTATTTTTCTGTTTAAGAAGAAACATGTTTGTCCAATATAAAATTAATGAAGTAACCTCTAGTTCAAGACTTGTACCAGGATTTCAACACCTAAGATCCAGCTTAACACTCAGAGCACAGAACTTCAAACCAAAGTGATAATGGATTGATTTCTGATAAGCATCCATTACCCTGTTCTAGATATTAAAGTACATACAGTGACAAACCCCTCAGACTACAATGTTTCATCATGCAAGAGCATCTCACTCTTTGCTTGCAACTTTCCCTTGTACCTTTAGTTTCCCTACTGTTCAACCAGAAATTCTGTTTTGGTAACAGCTTGTTGAGAGAACTCCATGTTTTCTCAGTATGTACTTGAAGAAGATTAATGAGTCTTACTAACATGCCAAGTCAATCTGTTCCCTGCTGTCAATCACCTCCCATAGAACAAATATGTCTGTCTCACTGGCTATATTTTCATGCAGATACCCTGCAAAAGTTTAATTAAAACACTAGCCACAACTAATCATGAAATATACTCCAGAATACTATTTAAGAAATAATTGGATATGAATTAGATGAGGCTTTTTATGAAGAACTTTTCCTCTAAAGGGTCAGTGGAGACAATGAGATGAATAAACAATATGAACAGTTTGACAGTGATTCTTATGATTTGATTTTGATTTCTGCTGTTGGATGGTTCATCCTATTTTAAAAAGCGGTATGTACTTGCAACATCTTATTTGACTATTGTCCAAGAATGAATAATTTACATTTAAAAAGAAACACAATATTGCTCTTAGCTTGGCAGCTGGAAGAAGAGGTTGGAGAAGTTTTGTAAATAGGAAAAACAGATGACAAGTTTTACAAGACTGACTTTTCATGGTAGCAAGAAATAAGGTATCAGCCTATACTACTGCATCCATTTTCAAGAAAGAAAATTAAGAAACAGTGTGGGAATTTCTCATCCTCTTGTATTCTAATGTGTGCTATCACTGGTGGTGTGGTATAGTACTACCTACCCAACATTGCCCAAAATCTGAAAGTGTGTAGTCTGCAGGTCTGAAACAGCCAAATTTGCCATATTCTGAGTTAACTGTGAGTGATGTAGAGCATGGGTGAATTAACCAGCACAGTCAGAGCTGACACAGTGCAGGGAGATGTCCTTTGGGAAGGCAGTGAAGGGAGCCAGGGGAACCCCAAGGGGAAGTCAGTAATGATTGGGGAAAAAGTGAAGAAGTGGAGCAGAAGCAAAGAGAAAGAAGATGAAAGTTCGCTTGTGGAAGACTGAGGACCACTTACAGGTGACAAACCCCTGAAAGTCTGAAACCCCTTTCTACTTTCATTACTCAAGTTTTGCAGTGATTAAGTGTCATCGTCATAACATAAATTTTTTTAAAAAAATATGTAATGTAAAAATATGTAGATACATAAGTGTATATTTCTAGAATAGATTGCTAACAGCAGTAATTTCCCTTGTCTACTGGAGTAAGTCAGCTTCTAATCTATTTTCTAGTTAGCAAAGTGGCTCAAATGGTATGAAAATTCAGTAAGGTCCAGAAAAACATGAAGAGTTAGGAACTTCAGACACTTTTAACACTGAAACACATTTATTTTTTTCAGAAACAGTAAATGTTGGTGAATTGGCCTAATGTGAGATCGTTAAGAACAGGGAATAATAATAATTGCAGAGGTATTACATCATTGAGGGAAAAAAGCAGCAGTCATGTGGCCTGTTGCAGAGAACATAGATGTTGTCCCCACACATCACAGTCACTGGAAGAGGACATGGACTATCTCCATCTTTTGTAGTGGCAGGAGGCACAGCCCAAAATATTGAAAAAAGTTTCAGTGGACAAAATTCCTTCAGGGTTATGGAGCTTTGTCCCCACAATGGCTGCTGGTAATACCTCTGGGACTGTCCTGCACTTGAAAGTTTCTTTTCTGGCTTTTTTTTTGTCCTAAATCTGGAGGCCAAGAACTCCTGATAGATCCAGGCTGTTGTCAGCTGACTTTATTAGGTTGATTCTCACAGTGCTTTTGGATGCAGGCTCTAACTTCAGTCCTCTAGTTGTCTTGCAGTTTCTCTGAAAGATCATCTGCTTTTGGTCTGCTTGAGCAAGTCAAATTTGTTTGGAATTTGCATGATGAAAGTGCCCTGGATTAATGTCTCTCCTTTCTATAGATCTGCGAAAAAAAGAAAAAAACAACCATGCAATTCATTTGCATGATAAGGAGAACAGAAGATAATACACCACATCAATAGGTGAACAGAGACCTCTGAGGTTTTAAGTGGTTAATGGTCCTGAGCAGGTTGGGTGGGGGCATCAGTTCCTGAAGTGATCATGGGAAGTTTTAAGACAAAAGGGAACAAGCTGTTGCTGCAGTTGTCATTCCCACAGTGCCACATACATCATATGATCCTTTGGAAGGATCACTCACTCACATGCCTCCCTCTTCTCGTCCCCTTCACCAAAATGCACTCACCAAAGACATTTTTTGGGCTTCAGAGGAGGCCTGGCTGTGCCTGGAGAGGTCTGGGAAGATCATGTCTTGGACGATGCCACCAGGTCTTTGTTTGGAAGTGGGATGAGCCAGAGGTGCGTTGAGAATCCCTTGATGAGGTGGCTCTGGGACTTCTGTGGGACACTCAGCTCTGCCCTGCTGACAGGAGTCTGTGAGCAATGAAGCATTCCATGGTCATCAGCCCCAGTTGGCTCAGTCCTAAGGGTAAATCTTTCTTCACCTTCTGTTTTCAGACTGAGCACTGTTCTGTTGATAGAAGACTCAGCCTCAGTCTAGCTTCTCAAAGTAGTGTTTAGTTTTCTGGAGAGTTTTTCCATTGGTGTTTGACAGAAACCCCTCCATGGATCCATCTAAGGGCCAGCCTCAGTCCTTCCCTATGACCTGCTGTAATGAGTGCAGAGCTCCTTCACACAGGGTAATCCTGAAAGTAGATATTCTTGGGACTGACAGAGAAAGAGAAGTTATGACAATGCTGTAACATCTACAGGAGGTGTAAATACAGAGCCTGAGTGTAATGACCTCACCACTGTGGATGCTAACAAGTAGTCAGAAAGAAATTTTCAGCTCTCAGCTCTGGCTGTGAGAAAGTAACTCTTTCTCACAGACAGAGCTGGGAACCAGTAGAAGTTGTGGAAACTATCTTGGGGTGCTTTTGTAAACTATATTACACAGGTGGTGTTTTTTAGGATTTGTTGTTCTTGTTGTTCTGAAGTGGTGTTGTAACTAACCAATGATGCTAAAGAGGTGTTCACTCAAGAACCAATACCTGTGTCCTAGTCTAGCGATTATAAAAAACCAAAGTTTTCTTAATAAATGGCTTTTATAACTCTTCTCATCTGAACTTATTAACACATTCCTTTCCATCCCCAAGACTATACCATGAAGAACTTTTCCTTCCAACTTTCCTACCTAGGACACTGTGGGCTCAAGATGGAAAATAAGCAACTTGGGAGTCTGCAGTGCAGTGCAAACCAAAACCTAAGTGTGTGTGATGTCTTTGACAGGATTTGTGTTACTTGAGAGCCTGGTGGTGTGTGAACATGGGGAATAACTGAGGGTTGTCCGTGGGGAATAAGACAGAGCTGCCTCTTCGGATGTTCCATGCATCAGGGATGCAGGGCAGGAGGGTACTGAGGGGAACCTTGGAAGAAGCTGCAGGGTCCACAGTGCTCTGCTAAATCCAGAAAGGGAGCAGTTTGCCTCCTCCGAGGTTCCCAGGACCTGCTGGACCTCTCTCCAAGGTTATACTTCCCTTTTCCTGTTTAATATCAGCAGTAAAAACTTTTCTTGCTGAGCATAAAATGACATTTCAAGAGTTTATTGAGTAAGCCTACATATGCACTCCTTCCCTGAAATTGCAAGTGGGACACTGCAAGAGAAGATTTACAAATCACAGATTCACAAATTCACAGAATATTCTGAGTTGGTATTCTTTTTTTAGCATTTTTGATGCTTTGAGCTGGGGTTTTTACTGTCGAAACTAGAAAATGTTCTTATTGATAACAATGCCCAAGACACAGACCATTGGAAATATCATATACATTAATAAGGTCTTTGATAATTTTGGTATTGAATAACTGCAGATGCCCAATGCATGCCTATATATGCCACATGTTTGTGTTGCAGTGTGGTTAGGATATGTCTGGATATCTGGTATGGAAGTTTAATGTATAAATTGCTCTTTAAATTGTTGATTATATCCTTAGGCAGGTTCTAGTGGATTAGTAGGACTCGTTGATTGGCAAAAAATATGAATCCAAGTTTGCAAGGTGTTTTCAAGAGCAAAGATTTGCCTTAAAGGTGGCAAGTTGTATGTGACCAAGTTAAAACACATAAAATATAGTGTATAATATGAAAAAACCCCAGCAAATCTAAATTTTTATTAAAGCACTCCTCAGAAAATTAACCCACATTTATGGTCACACTATTCAGCAACAACGAGGGAAGGCCAGACCTCTCCCAGCCTTACAGGAGACCATAAGAAGAAATATCCACCTCTCATCTCCAAACTGGTTCTCATTCTTCCTGGAAGACACTTTTTTTATAATCAAGAGAGACCAATACCTTGATTTATCTAAATAACACATTTAAGCAAGTCACAAACCTCTGCAATAGAAGTCAACAAGGATGGATTGTCCAGGCAATTTTTAAGAGTTCATTTTTCTTTAGTGAGGTAAGATATGTTCTGCTTAATTCCAATGTTTCCTTCTCTGTCCGGTAACAGATCAAGTATATTACATTGACCCAGAATTACCCATTCTACTTTAAAAAAAAAGAAAAGGGCAGAAAAAAAGCCAGATATGTTCTCTCTTTGCCTTGCTGCCTGATAAACAAGACAAAAACAACTCAGATGTGCCAGGTGAAAACTTACTGCTGCTTTTCTGTGAAATTTAAAGACAAGACTTCAGTAAAGGCCATTCAATAAATTTCTGCTTTAGCTAATCAGAGCAATCTGAATGCTGGAACTAGCTTTGCATGTCTGCAATGGGACAAATCAGATACCTGCTTAGAGCACTCCAGAGTTTGCAACACTTGGGCTCTAAAAGACATAATCAAAATGTTTCGTGAGGTGTAACTTGCACAGCTCTACTTCCTCAATGATTAAAGAAACGTCTCAGACTCTGTGCACGTGCTCCAGCAGGAATGGTGCCACTCAGAAATGAACTGCATATCTGCTTAAGATTCTCCCCCAGCAGTATTAGAATCTGTCCAGTAAAATGATACCAACTTAATTTGCCATAATACTAATTTACATTGCCATTAATGAGAACACAAGTTTTAAATCACAGACATGGAAGGACTATTGTGCATCCAGCTTATTCCGACTCCACTCAGGGTGATAAGGCATTCTCTAGACAATTGTAATTATGAGTAATTTGTAAAAGTAATAAGAACTGCTTTTTATTACAGGCAATAAAAATCAATTCTTCATTCAATTATCTTTCCTGGCTATGATATGATAGCTGCCCTGAGTGAGTGCAACAGGAAAAAAAGCTGAGCTAAGTCCTAAGTAAAATAACTATTAAAGAAAAAGACAATAACATAATTAAAAAAAAAAATCTAATAATATTTCATCACCATTTCAACTACTTGTCATAAAGACATGATAATAAATGCCTGATAATATTGCTAAAATCCTTTTTCTTTAAGACACCAAATTCACATATATTGATATTATTTTAAACATAGGACCAATTTCCCTGATTCAGTAGGATAATTCTTGTAGTTAAGATGCAGCAAAAATACAAATCTTCATAGAAGCAGGGTGATGGTGAAGAAAAGCATTTTAGATGTAATTAGTTTCCATGCAGTAAAACTTGTTGAATTAGAAGTTAAACATTAGCAACAATTTTAGCAGGAATTAGAGCTTAAAATCATACACCTTCTATTTAATAATACACAGGGTTTTATGCAGGAATGTTTTTCACACAGGAATGTATCTGGGGAAAAGTCCCCGGTTTTGATTTGTATTTTTCTCTTTCATTTCAAACTTTTCTATTCAATTCAAGAGGTCTGGAAACAAAATCAAACAAGTGCATCTGCATACAAAGCTCGTTTAATAAAATAATTTTGTATATTTTGAATCATTTTTCCATACATTTTAGGTTTCAAGGAAATTGAAACAGAGGAAAAAGAGTGTCAAATTTCCTTTTGAAGGTGGGACTTGATTTTTGTTTATTACAATTTCCTCATCTACCAGAAGTGTGAGATTTTCATGGAAGTGGAAAGGCTGAGCCTCAGTTTCTCAAAGTGGGAATTGAGCCTCCAGTGCAGGAGGATTTAAGGATGAACCCTTTACCCCAATGACTTTGCTCTCCCTCCTTGATAAGGAAAAGACAAGGTACATTTGTTTGAATTTTGATCCGGAATATTAGAAATGAACAGATTGTTTAATGGGCAAACTGTTCAAGGATTAGATGAATCAAAAAGGTTGTTGGGGAGCCCATTCTTTACAACCTCTCTAGCATAATACATCTCTGCTAAGGCAGCAGTAGACATCAGCTTTAGTCAGGAACCATTTCTGGAGCATTTTATTGAAAGAAATCCGTACAAAATATATGCTCTGGGTCATCCTTTCCTCAGCCTTTCTCAAGTCTTCAACTGCTTACTTGTAGAGTACCTCCTTCTTTTAAATTATATTTTAAAAATTTACCTCTTTCTCTTCAGTTCTGTATGTGACTTACATTGAAGGGATCAGTAAGAAATTTTCTGATTAATATTTGTAATAAGACTTCTTGTTTCTGAATATTTTTGAAGAGTCAGTTTTATGATGTCATGGTAACCTCAAGTTTGTAGTCAAGTTTTCAGATCCTTCTCTGAAGAGAGCTCTGTTAATTGGCAACCTGTACCTATAGCAACAGAAATGCACATCCTTCAGTTACATTTTCCAACCAAGCTTTTTCTTGGGAAAAGCTTCTCAAAGCACTGCTTTTAGAGGAACATTCAGTTCACAAGTAAAGAAGAAAATAAACTGGACTAAAAATTTGTTGCCATCAGTAGATTGATCTTGCTTCCCTTTAATCCTTCACAGAATTCTGATTTTAATTGGATAAATTTGGAATACGACACCCACAAGGCATCAACGTGGAATATTTAGGCTTTTAGAAAAAAAACAGGGAAAAATGCTATAATGAATACACTATTTTCAGAGTAGGATGTTTCCAGCTCTGGTGTCAACAGCAGGCCATGCTCTCCTGCCTTCAGAAGTGATTCTGAAGAGGACTGACATAACCTAACCCCAAAAGCTCTCCAATGCGAATTTACTGCCATAAAAATGGGTGCTCATTATACTGGCAAGATCCAGTTTTAATATTGGCAGGTGCAATGAAATCTTCCTCTGCATCACAGTTCCTGAGCTATGCCAAACTTGTTATTGCACTCCTGAAACTCTCTTAAGTAGAGAACTCAGCATTTGCATAAATTCCCTGAGGATCTATGAAGAAAATGTTCCAAGGCCCTCCGGGGCTAAGTGTGTCTGGTGAAGTATATGAATAAATCTGTCAGTTTTGAATCATTAGGAATGGATGGCTTTAGGGTTGATTTTAAATGGGTGCCAGTATATCTCAGGGTTTTACTAAAGACAGAGGATGGGCTGGAGAAGCTCATATTATTCTCCTTGTTTGGATAGGGTTAATGAGAGTGTTACAAGGAATTGTGTGGGAGTTATAGAATCAGAGGATCACAGAATCATTTAGGCTGAAAAAGACCTTTAAGATCATCAAGTCCAACCATTAACCCAGCATTGCCAAGTCACCATTAAACCATATCCCTAAGCACCACATCTACAAAGTAAGTAATTTGTAAATACAAGTTAATCATATTAACACAGAGATATAGACACCCAAGCAGCGTCTGCTGAATGTCATACCATTTTTTCCTATTTTATTGCAAGCAGTCTAGGTGGCATAAATCAGTCCTGGCTCTGTTTGCCTTTCTATATTTCCCTGTAAATTAAAGGCAAATCATATAGGTGGATAAAAGGCAGCATTTTAAAGCCCTGAATTTACAGGTATATGTTATCTCTAGTGGATATATTTTGGTGTTGTTATTGGGAATAAGGTCTATTGGTAAAATTCTCATGAAAGTAAATAATATACCTCCTCTTAGAAGCCTGAACTTTCAGGCTGAATTACACAGATTATGGCCAAAATACCTCTCAGTCCCTAAGGTAAGGAAGGATAGTACAAGAACATCCTAGCTATCAGTTCTAGCTTTGAATGTGCTGTGCCTGTCTCTTCCTAAGATTCTGTGTGTGATCTCATGTACATTGAGGTGAACAGCCTTGAGAAAGTCCACGAGACCCATTAATTAACACTCTAGGTCTGATAGGCTGACACTCTGACCACTTCAGCCTACACCTTATTTGACCTGGAGTTAAAGTGAAAAACATTTCTGAAAGTCAAAGTTGCTTGGATGCTGCAGGGTCCACAGAACAAAGTAGCAAAAGGTCCCTCATGAGTGCTAACTTAGCTGCCCCAAAATGCTTAAACCAGCAGAGTTAAACACAGAAATACAATTACAATGTGATCTGAAAGACAAAAGAATACAGAGAGGAAAAATTCTTTGTCTTCCCTGGACCTCACCGGCACTGAGGAAGAAAAGTGACATACACTTGTTCATCCTTGCCATCAAAATCTTTATCTTAGACTCAATATATTGGGGCAGTGACACTTAAATGAGGCTTTCCAGGATGTCCTCCCCAGGATGTCCTCCCCAGGCTGTCCCAGAAGGACTGGTTTGCCACTGAGCTGTGCAGGGAGCTGAGGAAGTCCCCAGGGTGTTGAGCAACCCAGGGCATGTATTGTGAAGCTGCATTTTGTAATGGTGGGTGGCTCCTTGGACTTGATATCAAATACATATATCTTCTTTTTTTTTTTTTTTCTTTAAAAGAACAAGGTCTGAGCTTTGGAAACAAGGGAGAGCACAGAGACTGCCTGTAAAACTGTGTATTAGTATTTTATATCAGCAAATGATATTGAGACCTTGTCCAAGCATAAGTGTGCAGATCGTGTGCTGTGTAAGAAAGTGGTCAGACAGTCCAGATTTTCTAGAATATTTCCTGCCTGCTCACATGCAACAGTCAGACTCATCAACATGACCCACCTTGGCTTCTAAGACAAATCCCATCTTGCTGCACACAATCAGCTGTTACAGTGATGTGTCCATTAAAATTACTTCAGGGTGCTAATCCAGAGCAACCTTTTCCCTTTTGACAGTCGTTAAGAAAGAAAAAGTACAATTCCTTGGTAACTACAGAGACCTGCTGAAATCAGATATTTCCCTTTCCTATTACTGCCACACTGAAGTTTTTATTTTCTTTAGGGAAACCTCAAGAGGCAGTAATCTAGTTTTGAACTATCTCCATCACCTCTCTTAGCTGCCTAGATAACACTGCAAACTGTGATATTTTTGTTGTTTAAAATACACAAAAAATGATCAAAAAAACATAGGTGCAGAAAAATAAGAACAATTTAGAGATGACTGCAGTAACATTAAATACTCTGGACTTTTCCTGAGGAACACAAATAGACACAAGTGTGATAAGAAATTTTATGAGAATATTTTATATATATTCTTTAATCTGTTTATTAGAGCTGTCATTTTGAATATTTTATTATAAACTAATAATTTAATACAAACAAAATATCTGTGAGTTCCTGTGTCTATTTTTTTTTTTTGTTATCCCATTAAATGGAGGTTTCTATTAGACAGATAGACTGCTAATGTGTCCTGACATTTGGGTTTCATGCAGTTTTTCAAGTAGTTTGTTGTAGGCAGCTGTGAATTTCCAGGCAAAGCCGGCTCCAGTGGAAAAATGCCGATTCTTCTTAAATATGGCATTCTGAGAAAATATCTCCTTTTCTTTCTTTTCCTTGAAATTATACTTGCAGGTTTCCATCAGAAATGGGCCTGGCCTCCTGCCAGATTATCTGAGAGAAGCTCGGATCATCTGTGGCTCTGGGAAACCTCAATGCATCGAGGTGTTCGGACTCTTGGCATCCTCTGCTCCAGCACAGTTTGGGCACTTGGGCTGCTTTAGCAACAGGGAATGTGGAGTAACTCAAGGTTTTAAAAGGTTCTGCACTTCCCAGGAAATGGGAGACAACTTAGAGATACTCCCCAAACAGCATAAGGACTGTGTGGGGTAGGAGATGATGGATTCATGGATTTGTCTCAACCTCAGCTGGAAAGCTCTGAATTTTCCCTATTCTTTTATCTATTATAACACTGAGTGGTACCTTTCAGCTTTTCTGGAGTCCTGGAAATACCAAAGTCAGCCTCAAGGCCCACAGCTCTGGGCACCTCAGACTCACAGAATCCCTCAGATTTTCCATATGGTTGTGCAACAAGGCCTGGACAACCTTATTTCTAGTCCATTGCTTGATTTTAGGCAAATATATACAGAGCCTACATTTAGTTTATAAGGATAATTCTCCTTAAAATAATGCAGGGAAAAAAAAAAAAAAGGGAAAAGGAAAATGGAAAAACAAGCCAGGCACAGGTGACTGAATAATTTTCTTTTGACACATTGTTTTCCTAATGCTTTATTGGAATAGGATAACATTTGCATGAACAAGAAATACACGAACATGGGCTTTTAATAATCAAACTGCTAACTTAAGTGTCATAGCAGTGTTTGGGTGATTAATGAAAGGTGTTTATAGCACCGCTTATTCTGTTTCGTTTCAGCAACTGTGCAAAACTCCTTACAGGGTGTATGACATGTTGCTCCCTTTATAGAGCAGCCTCCATATGTTCATTAAGGTGGAAAAAAATAAGGAAGCTAAAAGCAGGTGTCAGCTGAAACCTGCAGAGGATCACTGCTTCATTGGTTTGTGCTTTCTTCTTTGATTTGCAATTAACATATTTCAGGACTTCAGACATGTTTTGCCTGTTGTCCCTGGGGTACCATCATTCCCTTTGTGTGGTTTGATTTCTTCCTTTTTATTTTTGCTTTTTTAAGTATTACATTTTTACTGACACAAAGAAAGATATCTGAAGGCAGAAAATATTTTGCTGCATCCAACTGCCATGGGATGGCATATTAGGATATTTGTTCTTCTCTACTTTTTTTTAAATCATACAGTTGTCCTCATGCTGGGGACCTTGAAATCTCTTGGGAAGACCATCTTAAATAAGGATTCAAAACAATTCAGGCTTCTCATCACAAGTGCAAATTGAAAAATAAGCACACACCCTGTTCGCTTCCCTAACAGAGAGACTTTCTGGAGCCTGTATTTAATGATGAAATGCAGCAAGTTTTTATATTTGTATGGTAAGTAACGAGGTGCATTACATGGGACCAAACTACTGCAGCCACCCCAAGAAAATCCAGTATGGCAAAGTTTCAGAAAATCTCTGACTGCACCTCCTCCCTCCTGCCTTCTGCTGCCTCCTCCTCCTCTCTTGGTCACCTCTGCTGTGTTGCAACAAAGGAGTGAGCAATATTAATTTGGTGGCGTTTCTGCCCTGACTTGCAAGTTTAAGAACCAGAGGAAAGCAGCTTAAAAAACATCTTCTGTGCAGGACTCCAATTTCTGGAGAAAATCCTCATGAGAGTGGGTGGTGATAAAAGCTGCTGTCTGGGCAGAGCAACCATAGGTCATTCCCTCTGTCCTCTAGCTGGCTAGAAATCCAGATGAGAAACTCCTTCTGTGTATTGGCAACCCTTGTTGTGGTTTTTGAAAGAAGGCAGTTGTCATGCTTAGCATTTGCATGTTCAGAAGCTAGTGCTCCTACTCAGAGGGGGAAGTTAGTCATCCAAAATCCTGGGGAGAGGGGGGAAGCTAGTTTCATTTACAGAAGCCAATATGCTACCCAAAAAAACATGGAAACAGAGAGATATGGATGGGTGCCATGGGTGAGCGAAGACATTTTTTCAGGATTCAGTGTTATCTCACAGACTTTCAACATCCTATGCTGTTTATGCCAGTAGAAATGTCAGTACAGTAAAAGGATGCATCATCCTTTCCTTGGACATGATAATATCAGCAGGGCTCATTTCTGTGTGCTTCACATGGCTTCCTTTTGAAGGTGCTTGCCTCAGATTTTTAATATCAGCTTCATCTATAAATATGGGACTGCATTACACACTCTCTTGTGTGTGCACATGTCCTTTAATTCTTTTACTGTTCAGCTGAATTAATTGTTATGTCCAAGGAAGGGAATAATAAGAATTGTCCTCCTGTTTTCACTCTCCTTATTCAGTATAATCCTAGATCTTCCTTAAAATATTAAGGAAACTGAAACTTGTTGGAGAAAGTATGAGCTACCTGTTACTTTAGTCCTTTTCTGCCTCCTAACTCTAAGCTGATTTAACTGCTGAAACTTCTAAAGTGCAAAATTTGCCTCAATCCTTACTGTTATTGCTGAGGAGGTGAGTAGGTGAAAACATTTAAACAGAGGAAAACTTTAAAAATCTTGTTAAAATATAGAAACTTGCTATGTTTTAGGTTGCATGCAAATTGAACAAGTCATGGACAAACCACAGATGTTAGAATTCAGTATTATGTTGAACCTGATTTGTGTTTATACAGGGCAACATTTTGTAGAAGTCTCATACTGTACAAAAACTGCTGTGGTTGCTTTGACATGGATATATAAGTGTGAGGATACTCATTATTCCAGCTGCTTTTTATATCTAATGTACAAGATCCTCCCCAATAAAATTATTGGGCTCTTTATTATAGTTCAGGTAAGAGATCAGCATGTTAAACAACTGAGATTGCATTGGACTGGTGTATCTGTGCAGAGTTGCTTGTTGTCAAAAGGACCTAGGTATTAATTTTGGGAATTTTTCTTCATCCAGAGAGAGTCCAGCCCATGAAACAAAAGATATTTGAGCCTGAGTATTCTCTTCTCAGCTTGTCAGCAACAAACTTTGGAAATGAAAGATGAATATATGACATAAAATGCTAAGAATGAACTGAGCTCATTTTCCTCTTGAGGATCTTTCAGACCAGGAACTGTGAGGATAGCATGATGGAAATGTATATATTCTTTATTGCATCTTTAATGAGTTGCTGTCCCTATCATTGTTGTTTATGCTTATTTTCATCTACTATCCCATTTGAAAACATTTGACTGATTCTGTACTCAAATCTTTCAGTTTTCTTCTTATCTGGCTTGGTAACGAAAGTGGGAATGGAAATGGAGATAAAAAAACAGCAAGATTTTTTTTTTAGGCTATCTTTCCTTTGGGGCAGAACTTGTTGGTGAATGACAACTACTGTTACAACAGCTCAAAAATACAGAACATCTCTTTACATAACAACACCTTACACAGGTTTCAGAAATGTTATTTGCATTTATAGTGTAAGCCTGGGTGCACTCAGCTGTCTGTATTACACTTTTCCTCTTTAAAACCAATATTTGAACACACGGCGGCCACAGTGATTTATGGAGCGAACCCTGAAAAATTCTAAATCAGGATTAGTGTCTATTAACTCTATTAAGTTCTATTTGGCAGTCAACCAAAGTGTCAACTGAGCTCATTCCTCTTTATCCGGTAACTCATACTGGAGAAGGCACATGCACAATATCAAGTGGAAAAAGGTGTCTGGGGTAATGCTGCAACTATCAGGCCAAATTCTCTGCTGGCATAACTCACAGCATTTCCAAGCCAGATCTTTCAGAATAGCCCGTCTGTCTCAAATTAATTTTTCGTATTCACTTTTTAATAAGCAACTTTCCAAGCAATGAGGGTTTTTTAGCTGCATGACTCCTATTAAAGTCAATAGGAGTCGTGTGGCTAAAACCCTATGTGATGCTTGAATTTATTGGAAATTGGCATCTGCTGCTGAGAGCACTTCTATTGTTAGGTCTTCCTGCCCAATCATCACTTTCTGCCTGGCCATGCAGCCCCTTGTGCTCCTACTTGCTGGAATCTCCATGCCTTTCTATTCCTTCCCCAATATCCTTTCACACTAAAAATAAAAGAGCCTCCTCTGTAAAATCATTACTGCCTCTTGCCCTTTTGTTTGGGTTTTCTGTGTGCAGCCTCTTTGTTGAGCCTCAGCTGTGGCTGAACTTTGCTGTTGGCTGCACAGAATCGCTGCATTGTTCATGCAATCACTTACGTCTGAACAATGCTCTGCACAATAAGTTTGCAGGATCTGGGGAGATGAAAGGTGCTCTGCACACAAAAGCCTGGCTCCTTACGGTTTCATTCTGAGATGATAGCGGTTAAAATACCACCAGGTGGGTCTGATGTCATTGCTTTACTTAAAAATAAAAGAGCTTTTAGCAGGTGTTATCAATTATTACCTGGGAATTTCTTGCTTCCTCAAAAATATTCAACCGGAAATATGTTCCACTGCAATTTCTCTGAGGAGATTTAATCGGAGCAAATGTGGGCTGCAAAGCCAACCCTCAGAGCATTGTTGCAATATTTACTCACCAATAACTGGAAGGAGCCGTTGTAAAAAAAAAAATTGTTAAAAATACAAAAATAACTTTTTGCTTGGTTCCCTATGCATTTTATATGGACATGTATATGAACAGTTTTCTAATTTGTGTATTTATCATAGAATCACTGAACGATTTGGGTTGGAAGGGACCCTAGAGATCATCTAGTTCCAACAGCCCTGCCATAGGCAGGGACACATTCTACTCGACTCAAACCCAAGACATTCTGTGATTCTGTTCTTCTGTGATTCAGCCATGAAGACTTATTCTTCTCCCAAAAGTGGCGGTGAACATCTGAGTTTCAAAAACAAGTTTTATTTAATAGCAATCTACTAGAGTTTACACACACACACAGTTTTAAGAACACTGTATAGGAAGATTGCTAATGATTGAGTCAGAGTATTGCTCAGCTGTATAATAAAGGATAGAGGCTGTCCAGTATTCTGAAGAGAAAATGCAATTCGGATTCCTTCAGGTACTATACATTTTTTTTAAATTATCTCAGGACTGAAAATCAAATCTATCAGGCAGCACTAGTCAAGCAACTTGCTGGCTAGTCTGGCTAAAGTAAAATGAAGATTATCTTAAAGGAAGATCTTGGAGAGCAACAGAGCACTGAATGAAAAAGTACTTTCTGGCACAGTTATTGCTGAAAACCTCACGTTTTAACATGGATGCACTACACAAGAAAACCCTCAGTGTTTTCCTGTAAGAAAATTTTATATTTTTTCAGGCTATCATAGATTCAAAAATCTTTAAAAAGATCTTTTTTTTATTCATTGAGTGGCTTTAATGCCTATCTAGGGATGCCAGATCTTCAGATTATTTGTCTATCAGAGGTGCAGCACATGTGTTCCAAATGTCAGTCCTTGAATATCCCTCTTTGCCCTCAGTATTTGGGAGTGTGCTAAAATAAAAGGAGTCCTTTTCTCTTCTGCCTCTTTCCTCCCTGATCTTGCTTCTCTTACAACCAGAATAATGTGAGTTATTGGCAAGTGCCGTGACCATCTTTCAGGGTTTACCCTGAAAAAAATAGATTCATGTTCTTACTACATTTTCTGGGTAAGGCTGCTGCTGGCCAAGCTAAATTGCAAGTGTGTTTCCATTTGACAGGGTTCGGAATGACCTTTACTCATTTTCCACAGAAAATCCTGTGGAACATTTACTGTAGCCATGTTTATCAAAGTAGTATTTTTCAGATTTTCCACCTTTTTGAAGTCCAGTGTTTGGCCTGAGAACTACTTTGTTAGTAAACAAAAGATATCAGAAAATATCAAAGGTAAAATGTGTAAGATGAGCATATGCAACAAAACTGCTGATAGTGATATTAACATATTGGAAAGGGAGAGTGGATAAGAGAGGTGTTTTTGAAGAAAAATTAAGAAACTTTTCATTTAAAAAATAGTCTATCTGGCGTAAATCTGACCTGAGCTAAATATGAACTGCCCTGGAGAAAGCGAAAAACTGTTCCACAGTGTGGAACATCCAAACGAAGCAATCCCCCAGATGAAAGATTTAGCACAAAGTTAGTTTTAAACTAAAGAAGACCAGCACTTTAATCTTTTTGCTTGATTTCCCTTTCAAACACAGTCATCCATTTAGTTCCCTGCTGTCCTCATGAAGAATTTCCTTGCGATGAAATCAGGGTTCGGAGATTTATTATGCAACGAGCAGAGCAGGTTCAAGCTGATAAAGGCTTCCCGGGTGAGTGAAGGATGCTTAATGCCAGGAAAGATACTCTTTTAATGTGAGGTTCTTGACCATTTATTACATAAAAATGTTAATCTGATAGCGGTTTTAATCTGCTTGTTATCAGCGGTGGCTGCTCGGTGTTAAAGACAAGATAAAAGGCAGAGCTGAAGAAACAGATTTGGGGAGCACTCACTCAGTTAACATGCTGGATGCAACACACCTGCTTCCCATTTATCTGCTCCTCCAGAGTGAGGAGGAGAGGGATTACGGCGGCGATAAGGCACAGCTTGGTGGGCTGATTGGGCAGCGGAGTGCGCGCGCTGAAAGGACACCGCGACAGAGATAAGCCCTGATAAAGGTTGGGACAGTCATTTCCCAGGAAGCTCTGCAGACCAGAGGATTTGCTTTACATGCCATTTCGAGGGGTTCTCCAAAAGCAGAATATTTAATCCCTTCTTGCCTGTCCACATCCCCCTCCCACCCCGCAAGCCGCTGCGTGACCTGCAGAATTCATGAAACCAAAACCTCCTGCGGATTTTCCATCCGTGTTGTGCCCTGGGCTTGTTCCAACTAATGTATGGGCTGGCCTTCACCTGAAATTTTGGCAGCAAGAGACACTGTGATTAGTCCTGCCTTTTGTGTGTGCAAAAACCTATTGCTGGTGTAAAATATAGAGTGGCTGTCAAACTGTTTGTCCTGGGCTGAGAAGTCTCTCATGGGCTCAGGGGTTATTGATGGCCTGGAAGACAACCACTGTTATCATATAAGCCTTGTATTCTGAGAAGACCAAGATAACTTTTATCTCTGTCTGCAAAACAAAAATACAAACTTTTTCTCATGGGATTTGGCTCAATAGTAAAGTTTTCAGATTTGAGTAGACACAAATATCTGCAATCAGTCAAGTAGCTGGATAGCAAACAGCTTGGCCATTTCAGAAAATGTGGGGGATTAAAATCATTGACCCTAGGATGAAACCATGACCAGTCCAAGCTTTTCTTGCTTTAGGAGACATGAACTCATTTCCTGCACTGAATCAACCATATTTCCCACAATCTAGTAGACTACCATAGCAACCAGCCACATTTTTACATTGGGAAATGATCTGCTTTTTACCCAAAAGAGACATTTAAAGCTATCATTTCTGTTTAAATCAATAAAAAAGGCTTCTTCGGCAAAGTAAACTCACACTGCTGAGAAACTTCCAGCAATGCCATGGGATGATGGTAAGTTCACACAGCATTTGGTCTGAATGGGTACATCTTGTGCAGGCTGTACAATAACTGTGTTATTGTGACCTCAGGAGGAGCCATGCACGCACAAGCTGGGTGCATCTAGGAGAAAGCTACACACTGGGCAAATAAAGCATTTGAAATTACTCTGAATACCACTTTGGAGAGAAGGGGCTGAAGTCTGCACACGCTTTGGTGCAGTGTGGATGTGAACTGCTCAGTCACAGACACATGGGTAGAGCTGGATGGGTGCTGTGCAGGTGCTGCCCAGCATCTCCTACTCAGTGAAACCAGTGGATTACCAGAAATACTCAATCACACCTTGAGGTCAAAAAGGATTTCTCTATCTTCAAGCAATCTTGTCTAGTGGAAGTTGTCCCTGCCCATGGCAGGTGGGTTGGAACTAGAGGACATTTGATGTCACTTCCAAATCAAACCGTCCCAGGATTCTACTCACATATGCTAAACCCAAGAGAGACACATATTAGTAATCCCACATCACAGGTATTTGTTTATGAGGGAAACAATGGTTAGAGTGAACAAAACTCCCAACAGCAGAACAAAACAAATGAAAAATCATTTGTGCTTGCTGTTTAGTCAGACATTCACCTGCTGATCCACTCAACTGCATTTAAAAATGAGTGTGTGTTGGGTGTATAACTAATATCCAGAACACCCAAAGTTCTACATTACCCCCAAAAGCAATATTGGCAGAAGGGTTCACCAATGGAACTGGGCAATACCTTGGTGCAAAGACTGTTTAAATTAGGGTTTTCTCTTGAATTAATACCTGGAAGCTCCTTGCTCAAGCACCAAGACAGAGAAGGGTCCCCTGATGCTGCTTTTTGGTAGAGAACTTCAATCTTTTCACCACACCAACTGAGGAATCCTGTGTCTGGATAGGATGTGGTTAATGCTAAACTGAGTTCTAGTTCATCTGAAGACCTACATTTCTGTCATATTAATTTAATCTAGGAAAATGAAACAAAAAATCTATCTAGTGGTTATAGCTCAAGCTTCCTAGAGTGCAAGGAGTGTTTGGACAATGCTCTCAGGCACAAGGTGTGATCCTTGGGCTTGCCTTGTGCAGGGTCAGGAGCTGGACTGATGATCCTTGTGGGTCTCTTCCAACTCAGGATATTCTGATTCTGTCATTCTACCATGGGTACAAACCTCTGGTCTTCAGTAGAGGAGTAACAAGACTGATGATTGAAAAACAAATTGGAAAATGTTCAATAATGACATCCTACAGATGATCTCAACTAAGCCTACAATCACTCCCCAGGTAGTTATCTGAATAAATAGACTCAATCAGGCCCTAAATGGGTTAAAATTGCTGGGGCAGCAAAAGTGCTTTGTATGACAGAAACTTTGGTCCCTCTGGGTTAATGGAGAGTTTAGCTGACGGATCCCAACTGATCTCTAGTGGTAGGACACAGGGAGGAGCAAAGAAGCAGAAAGGCAGTCACAGACACAAACCCCATGGCTTTATACATCAAGTCCTCCACCCAAAAGCAAACGGGAAGTCAGTGCAAGCTGCAGTGAGTTGCACTAAGTAAGCAATCAATATATTTACTCCCTGGATAGAAAAAAATTTTGCTGTTGTGACAGAGCTACTTCTACTACTCCGTGAAGAAAAATGACTCCATGGAGTCTGTGATCCCTATCTGGCCAGAGCCTCCACTCTTCAGCAGATATTTTTAAAGATAAGCGAAAATCATAAAGAACATTTGCAGTGCACCAAAGCCAAGAATTCCAGACGCACAATACAATTCAATGGCGAGTGATTAGCCCAATCTATTTTACTGAGATACTGCCAAGTTATCTGGATGGTTTCAGCAGCATGCATCACTTCTGCAACCCTTACATGTAGCAGACAGAGTTTCTGGTGGATTCAGATGAAATTCAGCTTTTTGCTGAATTTTGCTTCATATGGTTTTTAAAGGACAATCTTATCTTGTCAGGGAGTTGTTTGTTTGTTTGTTTGTTTTTATTTTTGCTGTTCATGCTTATTCAGTATCTGCCTTTATTTGAATATTCGGAAGGCAAATTTATCTACTCACAGAGCTCAGGCTCAGGTTAATCAGCAGATAGAAGTCACAAGATACTCTTCTATCTCATTAGCAAAGGAGAAGGGAAAGGGGAAAGGAAGGTGGAAGTCATGAGGAATGGACACTGACTTACAGATAGAAGTGAAAAGTAATCATGGTGATGAGACATGTTTTTGAAAACCTACATCTTGGATAGGATTTTTCTGCATCCCCCATAGGATGCTACAGAAGATGAGAGAAACAGAGAATATCCTTGATGGGAATCTCTTTAAGGATTTTGTAAAATCATGGCAAAACCAGCCAAAAGGAATAGTCTATTTTTTTTTTTTTGACCATTTCAGTTTGTTATTGGGAGATTAATGTGAAGAGTTTGAAGCAGAAGATTAATGTGGTCTATTTTTATAACCTGCTTCCCTTCTCATAAATCTCCCATTATTACATATGCACTAAGCAGCATGTTGCTTCACCTTCTCTGAGACACAAGTCCACCAACAACTCTCTTTCATTTGCTCCCCTGTACTTCCAGAGGTCCATACTCTACTTGAGTAATATCTACACCTCTCCCAACTGATACCCTCTTCTCCTCTGGCAATGCCTCACCACCACTAATAAACAGAGACCAAGAAAGGAAAAAATAAATTAGACTTATGGAAATATCCTTTTTGGATCAACCTGGATCTGAGAGTACAGATATTTAAATAGAGTGTGGAAATCAACTGAAATTGTGCAAAATTAGTAAGAGTTTGGTCTTTGCTTCTCTCTGACTGGTAAGTTCTGTACTTTGTTGTTCCTTTTCTTTTTGGGAGGGACAGATATACTCTTCTTTCATTTTTGAGTCTCTTGCTCTAAAGAAGTCCCTGAGTTAATGTCACAGATGGCCACCACCACCTCAGCTGTCAAAGGGAAAGGTTCCACAAGTGGAAGAGCTGACAGCCCAGGTGGACTCTTGTGCTTCAACTTCAGGCAGCATTGCAAATATAGCCCAAATACAGAGGAGAGCAGACACAGCTCTCTAAACACCTCATCGCTGCGTTCCCACAGTGTGCCTGGGAGAAGAAGAAATCATAGCTGCATTTTGATGTTGTACAAAGATAAAGAACCAGCCAGATGAAGTGATTTATTTAGGGTCACTCAGAACATCTCTAGTTGAATCAGAAACAGAGCTTCAGTACCTGGAGCCCTGTTCCAGTTAACAGTCGTATCTGCCCAGGTGACAGACTACACTTTCACTCCACAGAATAACAAAATCAACTCTCCTGAATACACCCTGTTAGAAATGTTGTCCCCTGTAGCAAGATTGCGAGAGATTCACAAGCCTCCTACGTGCACAGAGACCAGAACAACCCCGCCAAATGCTGTCCTAAATTATTCCTCTGTAAAATTCATTGGGTACAAAACAGGAATAGTGGAAAAGGCGGAAGGAGATGAGCTGTTCTTGGAAGTCTTTTCTTATTATGCAAACACAGAGTCCAAAGATTTTCCAGGGAATTGTTGTGTTAAATAGCCACAGTTGTAAATGGTGAATTCATAAATGAATACAAATGTGTATCTGTCATAACTGGCAGATGACACTTCCTGAAGGATAAGCTTGTACTCTTCCCCAGCGAAGGCAGCATGCAAGAGTTTCATCTCCTGAGACTTTTAATGTACAAATTCTTTGGCAATTCTTCCTAAGGCAGAACTGTTTTTAATTTAGAAGACGTCAACCTACTTGTACTAGTGGGAGAAATTAATAAGCCAAGGATGCAGGTTGGCTGTACTGTAATACTGAGTAGATTTGTCTCCATTAATTGCAGGATTGCCTGTGTTCACTTAAAAGCTGTTCTGTCTCAGAGCCTGATCGTGTTGCCTCTGCTCGGATAAAATTCCCTTGAGCTTCTAACACCTTTTCTGCTGCTGACCCCTCGGGTGGGTTTGTTTCATGTCTGCATGCTTCACATGCTGAACCATATATTTCTTCTCTCTGTATGGCACAGATATGAATATAGATAACCATATGTCCTCTAATACTAAGCTGTGTTTGCTTTAATGTGTCCTAGACATTTAGAAATGCAATTAAAGCAAAGAGAATCTGAAGGCCATATTCAAGTGACCTGGGTTATAAACAGGTCTTTGGATCTATATTTTCGCCTGATTGCTATAACCATCCCCTATTTGGGGCATCATTAAAACCAATTTTCTCTCCCGACCAGACATGAGCACTTCATGTTGCCTGAATATAGCCTTGATAAATGGGGCAGAGTCAGTCTGTGACCAAAAAAAAAAAAAAAACCAGCAAAACAAACCAAAACCAGGAAGAAAGAGGTGTTTGAATTCACGTTTCAACTCTCAGACTGGTACTTTTTCACTAACTTTATGACCTTTCTCCACCTGAACTCATTCAAAGGCCCTGTGCAACAGAGAAGGGGCATTTACTGGAGTTATCAACTCCTTCAAGCTGGAGGAAAACCCTGGTCTAAAGGACTGGATGCACTGTTTAAGCTTGCAGATATTCTGGCACATTTACACTGTGTGCATGTACATGAGGATAACCAAAGTCCTTCAGTTTTCCCTATCCACTTCTCTGCATGATTATTCCACCCCAGTAACCAATCTATTATCTGCTGGACTGACTTATTCCCCACATTTAGTAACTCTATTCATGCTATTAAATGAATGATGCTCTCTAAATACCAGACATATATTATGTACAATTAACTTCCTAAATCTGTTAGAGTAACAAAAAACTTGCCAGAATTAGTGCTGTGCTCTCCATACATAACCTATGTAAATGTTTCTAAATGAAATCAAATTAAAAAAAAAAAAAAAGAAAAGAAAAAAGCAGACACTTTCATTCTTCAGTGAAATTCTGTACAGTTTAACACACTCCCAGACAGTGTGTATTTTTTGCATTGATTGCTTTTTTTTTCTGAATAGCGATGAAGTTTTCCCTTGTGTACAAAAGGAGAAGATATTAAATTTTGGATGGTGCTGTATTTAGGAACAGAATTCAGAAGGTGAACTAACATCAGAAATTCACCAAGAGGTTTTGTTTAGGAGGTGAGCTTCTACTAACCTAAGTATTCTTAAGAATAGTTTAAGCAAATGGAAAACACATTATATTAAGTTGCAATCAGCTCATTTATTATTATTTGAATATTTATTTTAACTGAGGTTGATTTGAGATTTCTAGTCATGTTTTAATCGTAAGTAGCTAAAAATGCAGTCAGTGAAACTACCCCAGATTCCCAGTGACATCAATAAAATAAATTTTCAACTGTTTAGTTGTTTTTTTCCTCTGGCTGTTGGAAAACTCTGCATAAATGCTGGCAGCTTTTCATGAGGAACAATGTTATAACATAACCTTCCACATATTACTAAAAAAAAAAAAAATCTTTATAGAACTTCTTTTTTTGTGCTGTAAGTTGTCTAAAGGATGTGCAATTGATACTTTATGAAAACGACCCATATTCTCTTTTAAAAAAGGGACTAACCTTTCAGGTCTGCAATTATTTGAGTAACAGAGGGAATTTCACCCCCCTAAGCAGAAGCTTGCCATTGACTTACAATTATATCCTTTTATAAGCCAAAAGCATAGCCTGGTCTGGTATTTGAGATGACACTAGACCAAGACTCAGATGTTTCCCTGAATTATTTATGACATGGGACAGATACACCTGCTCTGCCTGCCTTTCTCACTTCTCACTCTTTGTATGTCACTCTTTTTCAATGGGACCTGTTTAGGTGGAGATTTCTCTCTTTATATGTAACACCAAGCATCAAGAAGCCCTGGCTTTAAGCAGAAACTCTAAAAAAGGAATATCAACAATAAACAACATCCACTACACAGCACAAATGGCTGCAAAATGGTACATAGAAAAACAATGTGGAAAAAATTAATTTGAGATATTTAAGGTTCAGAAAATTTGATGATTCAGTCTAATTGGGTGCATTAAACAAACTATATTCAAGGGATATGCTCCTGGCATGCTTTAAAAGCTTTCTCTTACCCTTTTTAAAATGAGAAATCTGGTTAATTAAATTTACTTACTAAACAGCTTGTATTACAACAGTAGAAAATGACAGATGTCTTTCATAAAATTAGTCATATTGTGGTAATTTTCCCCTCTCCCCCAAACATTGTGCGATTATGGGCATATTTTCTCCTGTTAAAAAGCTATCTGTCATAATTGGTAACGAGTTCCATGCAAAAATATTCTGAAAGAAAAGGTGTTCTGCGTGAAATGTAGAAAAGTTTTCCTGTGACAGATTTTCTCATTGCCACTTTATTCTGCAGGCTGCTAGCTGCTTGCAGAAAACTGCATAATTTTAAAGGCTTATACTTATAAAGGCCAATCATGTATTAATTCATTTGGTATTCATTGAGAGACCTTTAATCATGATGGATTAATTTATTATAAATGCGGATATAATATGTTATTTCATAATATCACTACTGTAATTTAGCAATTAAACAGTCTGTTATTATTTCAATCACTGCCCAGATCTGTATCATGATACAATGTTTTACTCCACGGTGAATTATTTTATATTATATATAGGACAATGGATTTTTTTTGAGAGTAAACCTTTGGGGAAGCAGAAATATATAAGATAATACTCAGCTCTGATATTCTGCTTTGTCTCTGAGATGATTCATCCTAAATACTTAGAGCCAGCAAGTCAGAAGCTTGCAGGTCTGATCCAAAGTTGGCTGAAGTCAATGATGCACTCAGCATCTTGGACCCTTTTGTGGGTGAGAGGGGTGTAAGTACTTATCAAGAAAAGGATGTGGAGAGGGCAAAAATCAGGCAGGTGCACCAATTAAATGCAATCTGAGATAACAAGCAGAAATGGACAGATACTAGAGAATTTAACCTGTTGTTTGAAAATTTGTCCTGGTTTTTTTTTGAGAGCTGAGCAAGTGCTGACCTGTATTCCTGTTCCACTAGACAGACAAACACAGAGCTTCCCAAAGGACCTGGGATGAGGCCATTTTAACTCCATTCTTAACCTGCATTCCTTGACAGTTCTTATGCCTTCTGAAGCTTTCAACTCAGAAGAATTTATGCTGATCCACATTTATGGTGTGCATTTATGCTGATCCAATTTTACTAATGTCAGATGTTCAAATGTTACTGTGACCCGCATGGAAAGGCCCTGGGGAGAATCCGGAGCAGAAGAATAATTTCCTTATTACAGATGTGCAAACTGTGGTGTTTGGAAAAGAGATACCTTGCTTTGGTACCTACAGTAAGTGTGGAAACATAAGAGGTAGAATCTCTGGAAAATGATACTCAGCCATTTCCCTTTGTTCTAACCACTTGGCCTCATTTCTTTGTCCAGCATGTGCTGTTGCCATGTTGGAATTGACATCATAGCAGCATACAACTGCACCAACTACCACAAATTATAAAATCTCTTTTTTTTTTTGTCTTTTTGGAGAGGGTGGAAAAGGTGGTGGAAGTTGCCAAGTCTGTATGTCTGGCTGGACCCTGAAGAACAAATTGATCTGTTACTTTGAGCTCATTTTTAAACCTCCCTCTATTGACATTTAAGTAACTTATTCTTCTCCATCATTGTTAGCTGTCTTTTTTCCTGCCTGTCAAGAGCTTGCTAAATTAAGATTCACAGCCCAGGATAGTTTTCATATGAACCCAAAAGAAGTCAATATGTTTACTTAGATAAATGGCTATTTTACAAGGTAGCGTAAAATGCATAATTTTCTGTGGTACGTAAAGCCATGAACCACAATCCATCATGAGTGACTCATTTAATCTCTGATGTATCAATGGATGCCTTCTTCAAAGAGCAATCTGGAATAAGTGGTTCACATTAGGAGATCTGGAAAAAAGCTGCACAGGGAGCAAGTGGAGAGACCAGAATCGAAATGATGGTAATGTATCCTCGATCATATGACAGAGATCGCAAAATCCTGTTAAACCCTCAGCTGTATCACCCTCCCTTTCCAGGATTCACGCCCTCAGAAGCTTTTTCTGCTGCTTTTCTTTCTCACATTTGGACTGGATAACAGAGCTATCTGCAACCGGAGATGAGGAGCATTTTTACAGGCTAACAAATCTACTAGAACCAATGGTTTTAATCTCTCCTTGGCTACAGAATCAAAGCCAAGTTCTCTGCAGGTGCAAATGGGATCTGCTCCACTGCCTTAGGTGGAGTTTCACTCATTTACACCATTAAAGAATTTGGCACTGAGGATGTTGAGATCAAAAGGTTCCAGTTGGCAAGGAGATGTGCAGAAGAGAATCTGTCTGGGGAAATATTCTGAGAAGACTTATCTATCCTGTGAAAAGAGAACTTACCTCTCCCCAGAGGAGACTGGCACTGATAAATCCAAATTATACTAAATTTTGGGACATCTCCTCTGACCCTGCTAATTCTAAACTGGACAGTTTGGAAAGCCTGCTAAAACCCTGCAGAAGGAAAGCACATTGGTGTGCTCCTGTATGTGCATTTTCACATCATCATACCATATATCATATCAGATCATATCATATGCATACTTTATGTATTTATTTTCCCCTGACATAACAATTACTGGTGTTCTGTATTGTTCATTTAATAAAACCAGGTTTGGAACATATCCTGCCATAGCTGCTTGCACAACACACACCAAAAGAAGCATTATTATCAGTAAATGTGTCTGCATGATTTCACTACTCCATTGCCAGAAGCAATTTCACCTAATTTGGAGTTCCTGCATATGCAACAAAGCCTTTGCCATTATTGTTTCAGAGACAACTAAGAAAGATCTGTTTATTTGTTAATGATAATTTTGTGAAATACAGGAAGCAGTGAAATATCAAGACTAATTTAGAAAAATTATCAAAACTAACATTTTAAGTGAGTAGAATAACACCAGTCCCTCACCCCCTCTTGCTCTAGTAAGCATATGCAGATGACTTTTCCAAAAGGACAGCATCAGTATATTTACGCTTTTATATCTTTGGATGCTTGCTCAAAATCCAATTTGCTCCTGGACAAGGGCATATCGATGAGTACCTGGAGTGTTTGTTTGGATGGACGTGCTCGGTCTGAAAGCCAGCTCCACTCCAGCAGCCCTTATCCACTCTCAACAGCTCTGTACCAACAGGCAGCCTTCTTTCCTCTAAGGAAGGCATAATTCTTGCCTGTGCCCACACTCTTTGAGGTAGCAGGAGGCTTCTGCACCAGGTTGGATGAGGTGTTTGTCCAAGCCACTGTCCCATGGCCATCAGTAGAACTTAGTGGGTGCCTAGAGCAGGTTGTAAGAGCAAACCAAGCTTACAGTACTTTCCCATCTTCCAAAAGTTCCTGGTTCAGGGATGCTCTCTAGATATATCAGCACACTGAGTTTTTATTACAGAGGTTAGGATATGCTTTTATATTGGAAAACTTCCTATTTAGTCTGTACAGACGCCTGCCAGCAATTATTCCTTCCCATCTCTTCTTTTCAGGTCCCCTCCAACAGGGTTGGTGACATCTGAAACTGCACTTGGCTGAAGTTCAATTGAGAGTCTGTGAGCACTCTGGGGAGGACTTTCGCTTTGATCTGTGTTTCTGCAAATTATGTCTACACTAATATAAAGATCCAGACCAGGGACATGGCTAAAGTACCATTGCCTGACCATCCACAGACCTTTAGTCGATAGCCAGGTCCCTTGCAGAGATTCAGGGTGTGCCAAATGACATTCTCCAAAACATTCCAGGCTTTGGGCTGGGGGACAGCAGGTACCACAGACAGGCTGGGGCCTGGCAGCTCTGCCTGGGGCTGTGTGGATGGACCTGAGCTGCACCAGCTCAACAGCACGTGGGGCTACAGGGTGGTCCTTGGCTCTTTTATTCCCAAGACTGACAGAATCCTAGAGACTTGTCCAAAAAAAGTTCACCTCCAGCAGCATGAACCATTATCACCAGGACTTTCAAAACCAGTTTTATCACCTTCTTAAGAGCGAGTCTTCTCACTCTGGAAAATTAATTTTAAGACAATGAATGGAACTGCATAAAGGAGTGGAGGCATGGAGATTCGTTCAAGATGGTCCCCAAACTAGTTTTGCAGCATGTGAAAATTAGTTCTTTCTGAAGTGTTTCCTGTCCTGTTTCAATGTCATTTAATCTGTCCTAGTGTATTTTGTGAAAGTTAAGCAGAGAAATACATTAATATAAGACAAACCACTAGTAAGGGTCATAGACTTCCATTTTTATTTTAATAAAATCTTTGAAGACTAACTCATACAATTTGTGAATCACACTTCATGAGAAAGACTTGCCAGAGGTTTTTAATAATTTGAGGTATGGAGCTGATTGGAAATAACAGAAAAAAGAACTGCTTCTGTCTGCTCACTCTTGTATTCAGCCAAAGATAAGTAGCTACATCACAAAAGTATATTCTTATACTGATGAGAGAGAAGAACATAAAGAAAATTAAACTATGACAATGTTTTTCTGGTGCTCAGATTGTCTTCATATACAGAAGGGATTGATTATCCTTGACTAAATTATAGAGATTTTTCTTAGATAAACACACCAGCTGATGATATTTCTATCTTTTTGCAAAAGGAGGAATCTGTGCAGTAAATTAGGAAATGTCCTGAAAGGCAAGAAAAATGTATCTGAAGAAAAGGAGTACAAGGACAGAGTATTGCCTTCCAGAAAATCACTTTATTGGCTTGTTTGAAATCAGAACTTTCAATTCTGCTGCAAAGAAGAAGCAGCTGGATCACTGTATGCCAGGAGTTAGAACTGGAGAATGTCTCATAGAGAAGCACAGTATAGAACATTATAGATGTCTAAATACTTCTTTATTATATCTGTTACTGCCTGTCTGAATAAAACTTTGAACTACCGCATCCTTGTAAGCAAGTTTTAAAACTTTTAAACCAAAACAGGTTGCTTTGTTGCAAGAATGCAGCTAACCTATATTACAGCCTTACAGAATATGGTTATCCCTAGTGTAGGAATTCCTGCCTGAAATAATTTTGTCTGTGTGGTGATAAAAAGTTGTACATACTGGATCAGTAATTTCTATCATCCTTGATGATTAGTGAGGCTCTAAAGGCTATTATTTGCCATTCTGGGGCAGATGCTCTGCAGACTTCAAGGGATCATTCTGATTTATATCAACAGAAGGTCCGGCAGGCTTATGTGAGTGGAACTGAAATTGTTCTCAAGAAAACTGAAAATTAGTACTAATGTAAAAAAACCCCTACATTTTAATGTAGTTCCGTTGTGGGTATAAGTACACTTACAAGCCCAAAACAAGATAGTTGCTGGGTTTACTAAAGTGTGCCTATTTTTCCTGTGTTTATTCATAATTAATTTACTAATAAAGATTTCAGCTGTGGTGGAGTCTTTATCCTACCATAACAGGAGATCCTGGCTTCATAACTTCACTGGAGAAACCCACATGATGAATATGAGCTGAAGAATAGAAGCCAAATCCTTCTAGGCTCTGTATATTTGTGCTTGCCAGAAAAATCATGGCCAGTCGAAGGAGAAGAAGATGGAAAGTAGCCACCTCTGCTTTGGCACTTCTCAGAGTCCACTGAGGCCACTGTGCAAGCCTTTGTACTTGGACCTACATAAGTACTTTCTGAAGCTGGATGCTGGGACTGGGGGGCAGCAGGGACAGCTTATTTATGCGTTACTTAGCAGTCCCTGATGCAGCAGTTGCCATAAGGCATAGCCTCAATGCAGCTTATTCATACTCCTGGCAAAAGTTATCCTCCTGGGAGGCTGTGTTGCTGGCCAGAAAACAAGAATACTTTATTGCTTCTCTCGCAGAGTGTGAGTATATTCACTCTGGGGGCAGTTTTAGCATTTGGCCCAATGCCTGGACATCATTACTATTGGGCACTTGAACTGCACACAGCCACGCTGACCAGAGCCTGTGCTGAAAAGATTACATTCTCCCAAACCAATATTTTCAATTTGGCCCTCATGCTTCTGACAGCAGGAAACTTTTGGAAACACCATAGGCTGTGTTTGCTGTAAACAGCATTACCTGAAAAAACCCTGGTGAATATCAAGAGGTTTCGTGAAAACAAGAGGATGCAGAAATTCAGCCCCCTCTAGTGAGGTGGGATGAGCCAAAGTGAAGCAGTTAAACAATACGTGATCCACATGGCACAAAAGCTCAAACTACATTTAAGCAGCTCTTCTAAAAAAGCACCTGCTTTAAAGAGTTTGGGGTAAACCACCAGAACTCACTTTAAATACAAGGAAGAATATTTTCCAACTTATCCAGAAGCTTTACTTTTTATACATTTAAAAACATCATCTTGCCTACAAACGGGACTGACAACAGACAGCAGCACCACGTGTGAGCCTATCCTGAATCTAAAAGGGGAGGGAGCTTTGAGTTTCAAGATGCAAGTGTTCCTATTCATGTCACAACTGCAGTAAAGTGTTTTGCTATATCTGGGCATAAAGAAATATAAAGCAGCTTAAAAAAAAAAAGGGTACAGATCTGAATATCACAGAATTTATGGCATCTTGTGGTGCTGGATTTCTAGAAACTCTATTTGTTAGTTTTCTTGGCAGAAGCAGCTGACTGGAAAAAAATGTGATGATACTCCAGCAACAAAACATTTTCTTACTTGCTGAGCTTGAAACATTTCTGTGGTTGCAGTGGCTTCTGTGGGACTATTCGCATACCATAATCTTAAGCACATAATTAAGGGCTTTGCTGGATCAGTGCCTGAAAAACCAATGCTGATTTCTATTGAATGCACATTATGTTAGGGACCATTGGTAAGCTCATTAAAATGAACAGAAAGGATCCAGCAGATGCTGGGCCAAGCCTCTTCTCAGGACTTTCATTGGAGAAACAACGTTGTCTCTTGTTTACACTTTCACAGGTCACTGAGTTCCCAGACTTTGAGTCATTGATTACATCGTATTATCAATTAAGTTAGAGATTTGCCATCAACTTAAATGGGTACAGGATAGGACACGAGGAAATAAACAGCAGAATCATGTTCAATTTGTGATTCTGGGTATTGGGTACTTAAAAACAAACAAAAAAAGCAGGCATGCTCATGAATTCATGGAGGCAGAACAGCCTCTGCTTTAGTGCACTCTGTGTGTGCCATGCAATGTGTTTGGGAACAGACATTGCATTTCTTTGGAAAAACATTGGACTTTCACCTTTCCTCCCCTTCCCTCAATGCCCAGGCTAATAAATTCTCCATTTGTCTCACCTGTAGCTACAATAAAGCTGTTCTCAATGGTATTAACATCTGCCGTGGTCATTCTTCTGGGCTGAGAAAGGCAGAACATTTTCATTGCTCCTTCATTTGTGAACACTAGTTAAGTAAAGCTGTCACTTGTGTCCAGTTATGGATGAGTATTTTACAGCACAGTTTCCTTCCTAAAACTAAACTGACACTGCCAAGCCTCATTTTATAGGCATTCTTAAATTCTTCCAAGCCATCTTTAAAGGCCTTATGCTCAGACATGGCAGGTGCCATGTGTTTTCACAGCTACATTTACAAATGCAATTTTGTGGCAACTTGACCACACCAGCGAAGCAGTAAATTTCTGTAATCTCTGTGGTTAAGAATTTCACACAGGACTTTGCTGGGAATGTGCAAAACACATTAGTACAGGAGCACGATGAAGATAAAATTAAAATACCTTTACAGTCAAAGCCAAAAAGAGAGTGAAGTCTGGGGTTTTGTTTTGTTTTGTTTTTTTCTTTTTTTGCTGCTAGAGCAATGAAACATGTCAGATAAAAAATGCTGAAAGAGAAAAAAGTAGCTTCACTGAGCTCACCCAGCCTACTCTCCTTCTCAAATGACTGCCACCAGTTTAGGTGAGAAGAGGTAATTTGGCTTACACAAATGCTAACAGAGGCTTATCCTAAAGCATAACTGGGATGCAAAACTTTATAAATATCATTTCCAAACCCTGTTACAGTACACATATTGTCCTCACAAATGTTTTTGCAGGCTTAGGAAGACGATAGCCAAAACCTGCCTAGTCCCTAGCGTGTGCAGGGTGCAGTGGTGCATCTGCGCACCAGGGCAGCTGTTTCANGCCAAAACCTGCCTAGTCCCTAGCAGTGGTGCACCTGCACACCAGGGCAGCTGTTTCGCTCACAGGATCTGCATTTTCCAGCATGACCTCTGTTACTGGAGCTGAGACACCTTAGTGCTACTCAGGGCAGCCCAAACCCCACCCAGTTCCAGCACTTCAGCCATTGTGAGGGTTGGGAGCCTAATTTACCACTCCCAGAACCAGAGGGTCTGGGCAGCATCACTGAATCTTTGACTTAACCTGCTTTGGAAAGGGATCCATGCTAAAAATGGGGCTAACATCACTTTCCATTCTCCTGAAATCATCACCAAACTCCTCAGGACTCCACAGTGAGTCTGAGGGGTGCCACTGCCAGAGCAGAGTTTTATACACTGAGACAGAGGCAGGATTAGGTTTCTGGTCTCCCAACAGATCCTGAGATAGATGTTAAGGTTTTGCAAGAAGGTATCTCAATTACCAGTAGAAAGCAGATGAAAGCTAGCAGTTGAATTCTGCACAAATTCATATCCTAATTTTTTTCTGACCTGTAAGTCATTTCAGCAGATATTTCCCAGATTTTCTATAAAATCATGTGAGCTATAGATTTTTTCTTTAAAAAAAAAAAAAAGGATGTGATTTCAGCATAATCACCTCACTCCAGGGATTGGATCTCTTGGAAAGTAAAGAAAACAAACTGCTCTGAATGCAATACTAGCCAGGGAGGGAATTGCATTATGGATTGCTCACAGACTTCTTCAGCAGGTTTTACCACAGGGTTTGGGCAAAACTCGTAAAGATCACAGATCAAACAAGAAAACATCTTTGAATGCTTACAGTTTGTTGTGAGGCAGAAGTGCTCTGAAAGATACACTTAGGAGCTCACTCAATCTCTTAAGGCTTCACACAAGCACGCAGGGTTGGGGAGATCAGCTCACAGGCTTCTGCACACTGTGTGGCTGCACTGAAACCAAAAAGGCCATTCATAGAGTGGCCCTTTGAAGTCAGTGGACTTTTGTCATTGATTTTGAGAGGCCCAGGATTTCATTCGCAGTGTGCAAGGTTAAGCATGTGTGTAAGTCCTTGCAGGATCAAGGCTTAAATGTGTAAACCTGTTCAGCAACAGTACCCAGCCTTTAATGTCCTGTGAATGTGGTCTCTCTTTGTGACACTGGATAGGCAGCCTTTGCTCTTCACTCGAGTGCAAAAGTGTCATTTATTATGCACACGTCCCTCATAATTCAGGCACTGAGGGTGCAGAAAAAGAAAAGTGTTGGTAGAGCTGCGAGCTGCTTGTTAATGGAGCACCTATGGAAAACTTTGACTGCATCAGATTGATTAAGAGCCACTATTAATCTATACTTCTGTCTCTTGTTATCCAAAATGCAGTCCACAGGCCTTCTGGATTTCTCACTGTGTTAGTGGCTGGTACAGAGCTTATACCTTTGTCACAGGAAACAGCAAATGTGTAAGAGATCCAATCTCATGAGCAGTTTCAGTGCATGGTAACACATTTTCTGCTGTCTTCAAAACATGGTCACTCCCTTTGTCTGCATAAACACTGTTTCTGCAAAGCATTGCAGAGCTCAGATTCAGAACAGAGCTACATCAACCATGTGTGGTGATGGTAGAATCATCAGGATTCTTGGAAAAGACCTCCACGATCTTCAAGTTCAACTTACCTTGACTGAATACCACCATGCCCAATAAACCATATTGAGAAGTGGATCAACAACTGAGTGAATGGTAATGAACGGTAAAATCCAATTTCTCTGACTTAAACCAAACCCACATTTAATCCTTAAGATGCTGAATGTTACCTAAGTTAAGAGAGGAATGAATCCTAAGGGAGACCATGTTTGCCTGATGGCAGAATGTGTTCCTATTGCTGAATGTCTCACCTGTCTAGTGGGGTTTTATGTGTCCAACAGCCATTAGTGTGTGTTTATATACATGTTAATACAAATTTATGTGCTGACACATTAGCCTTTTAAATTAATCCAATTTTCCTTGAATATAAACCTGACTGTGATGCTGGCTATGGTCATCCTTAGGTATCACTTCCTCTAGACCTTTACAAGCAATGCTGCTCTGCTGCTGCCTCCCTCAGACTCCTTCCACCCTCTGTTCAGGTGGGTTGTGACCCATCAGCATCACCCACAGCCCTTCACACCACACACCATGGACTTGGGCCTGAAAACAATTGTCTAGGGCCAAACACAGGGCCAAGAGGACACAAAAAGCCTCTCCAATGATGGCCAGGTGTTATGCAGATGAGGTTCCTTTGGGAGTGGAGGATTGCTCTGCAGAATACACTTTTTGCACTCTTAATGAGGCATTAGCTGTAAAAATTTAGGAAGCCAAATTAACAGTCTAAGAGCTTTCAAATTCATGAAGCTTCCTCTGGATAAGGGAATTTATATCAGGAGCACCAACTCATTATAATACTGGTGCCTAAATTAGCTGGACTTCACACTCACGGAGCTTCCTGAGCTTGGGATTTTTTTTATAGCATTGCAGCATGACTTTTAAATGCCACTGGTCTACTAAGTAGAAAAAATAAACCAATCACAGCACCTCCTTTCACTAGATCAGTTCAGCCTAATAAAATTAACCATGAGGAACAAGATTAATTGGACGTTAAACACATTGCCTGGAATGCACTTGTGACAGCTTCCCTCCAGCAGCCCTGGAGGACTAATGATATATATGAGTGACATTATGTCAGTGATATATGGGGGTGCCTGTGCAATCCAGTCCTAACTTCACTAGGATTAGCCTTGTTTTAAGCCCACTACCAGGTGTATGAGGCTTGGTAAGGCGATAGTTTTTCAAGGCATGTAATTTATAGAGTTTTAAGTCCTCTATCACCATGAAGTAGTTACAAGAGATGTCTAAATTAAGCGAAACAGAAATATGGTTAGTGTAGAAAATTTGAGGAGGAGAGGAGGTTAAATGGTCTGAGTTTTGAATAGGATGTCTTTCTGTGGGATTGTAAGAAAACAGATGTTTAAAAAGCACCTGGTTGTTTTCTCTGACTGTGATGAGAGCCAGAGGTGGCTCAGTCACACCAGGTATCTAAATCTGGATGAGCTGAATCCTACCTCTGGTGTCCAAATGCCATAGACAGAGAACAATCACCTATATGGGTAACACAGAGGCAGTTGGAGGTTCCAGACTGAGAAAGAAAGTTTAAAAAACATATATGCAGAGCTTTTGGGTTGCTTCCACTTGGCTACCATCCCCAAGGAAGATGACAATGCTTGTCTTTAACAATGTGAGTAGGGAAGATGTGGCTTCAATAGCCCTCAGAGCACATCAGGGCAGCAGCTGAGTTATCAGTATCCACAGGCCATGAGGCATGCAAAACAACCAGAGGAAACCAAAAGAAATGAGCTCTCTGGGTCTCTAGTTCTCCTTTCACTTTGTTTCCTTCTTGCTCTTATTTTACTGTTTACCTTAATAGGTAAAATATTTATTTATATTCTTAATTCATATGTAGTGATCTGATAAATACTGTGAACTCTATTGCCTTTGGGGTAATGAGAGTCATTAAGAGGCTTTAGATTATTTTCAGGGTTCTCTATACCCTAAGCAGTGTCAGGAGCCCCAAGAACCCTACAGAGATCCATGTGCACATCACAAGGAGATGAAGGACATGTGACTGGCTGCCAGACTTGTGGGAGAAGTGTGTTTTGGCAGGTGTTAGCCCAATATGTTATCAGTCAGGTAGTGGGAGAGGATCAGAGACTTGGGGCTCCTCTGAGCCCATGCACAGTGTTCTTGCAAGAGTGGTTCTTGCTGAAAGGAGATCATGGATAATATGTTAAATCTAATGGAAACACAGCAAGCCCCTTACATTGACATAAATAATTTGCAGTTAGAAGAGAAATGTAAGAATCTCTTACTACTAGAAAGAAACGAAATAATCTGCAGTGGTTAAAATCTAGGAATTTTGCCAAGATCCTATCATACTTGAATTCAGTTGACCAGAAATGCAATGCTAATAAATAATCCCGTTCAGGGAAGGAGGTGCTGTGACATATTCTTTAGTAACTCTTCAGAGTCCTGAGAGAAATCTGGGAATCTGGCTGCTTCCAGGTGAAAGCAACTGATGAAATCCCAACACTATTGCCCATGGCAAGTCTGTGATTTACCTTAATTTTACCTGCTGTGTGCAACTCGGACTTGTTGTGACTTTATACGGAACATTAGAGATGTGGAAGAAATACAGAATTATACCAGCTTTTTGCTGTAAAGGAAATTCATAGTTATGTTATCAAAGTTTCTAATTATAAAATTTCTTTAATATTTTATTAGTAGGAGGGGAGGGAAGATGACAAGACCTATGGTATTTCACAAGTAAGATTATGGGTTAATTTCTGATTGGTTGACAGGACCCTAATAAAAAACCTCATAATTTTATACTACATTCCTCCAGTGATGATAGAAATTCTTTGTGCATAATAGCACCATTTCTATTCAGGAATCTTGTTAACAGTTGTAAACTCAGATTATCATTTTTATTAGCCTAGTGTTTTCTTATTTCCCTGTTACTGACAGGAAATTACAGCAAGTTTTCTGGCTTGCTTTTCTTTTTTTGTTACAATGAATGCATTTGCATTCAACTAGAAATTTCCAAGCACTGAATAGAGGACAGTATTGCTAGAAGCCAACATCAATTTAGAGTGCACAGATTAATTAAAAATAAATATATTTAAAGACTAAATTCAAAGAGGACATAGACTAGTAGATTGGGTTAGGGCGGTTGGTTTTTTACTTAAATGTACAGATATTGTCTTTTTTGTACTTTAAGAATTTAGGAATCCATTCTTGCCACAAAACTCAGCATCGAAACTCAGCTGTACCATGTTTTCACATTGCCTCAAAGCAGTAATTTTGGCATTAACTCTGTGACCAAAGACCCCTGCCTAAACTCAGGCTCTCCTCCCTGCAGCCTCACCCGAGGCTGAGATGCTGACTATGGACAGTGGGAACCAACCACCATGGACTTCTCATGACTTTGGGTGATTAGGAAGCTCAGATGAGAGTATTGGTAGTTGTTTCACCCCATTAGACCACTTGAACATTGTAAAAGCACTGTTTCTAGGAGAATGTGAGACTATAAATGCATAATTTACCGACAACAGCCTACAGTTTATTCATATTACATCAGATACGCTTCTAACTGTCAGTTGATACTGAGTGAATAAAAACTTATTTCCATAACAAGAACACTGAATTCAACCCTTTTCTTCTCTGGTTATAAATGGATGGGAGTTTAGGATTACAAGGGACAAAGCCTAATTTTCTGGGCCTCTCAGACCTTGGTGTTGGCGTGGGGGAAGGCAAGTTTTCAGGGCAAAAGTAAGATGTGGGAGCTCTAACGACCTCATTTCACAAGACACCAGCATTTCCTGCACAAGCAAAGTAAGCCTGCAGAAAAGTATTGCAGTGCTTGAATCTGAGACTGAAATAGGGAGTGAGGAACTTCTGCGAGTGCAGCACCCTTAACCCTCTGCCCTAACAGAGCTGCTGTGAAAGGACATGATTTTCCACATGCCACCAGCACGCCCTCTCCTCCTCTCCAGGGACATGGAAAGGACTCTGTGCTCAGTCTCACTGCTCCTCATCTCCACTCTCCTTGCACAACCTCCCTCATGATATCACATTATGCATTTGGCAAAACAGACCTTTTAGTCTGGAATGCCTGATGCATCAATATGCAGATTATTAGTTTCAGGACACCTCTTAAAAAAAATATTAAGGAAAAGAGCTTTCAAGGAGTTAGAGGACTAAATAACATTGGTTTTATAACTCTATTCAATTTCTCCTAAAAACCCCATCCTATGTTTAAAAAGTTTTCATCAGCATGACCACAAACCGGCAACTACGTGTAGGAATAGTGTTTATTCTCAATACTACAGTAAAAGCTACAGGATCCAGTCTAAAGTGCAACAAGAATTAATTGCAGTTGGGGAAAGAGAGATAGTTCAGCAATAATAAGATCCAGTCCTGCCAGTACTCAGCAATTTATTCTTAAACACAGGACAAGCTCAGCCTTCCTGTTGATTTCATTAGGTGTTGTAGCATTTAATACTCGGCAGAAAGCCTGAGAAAAACAAGTCACCTTATAAGTTTCGTAAGCTTAAACACAAAGCAAAATAAAAACACATCTCATTTGCTAAAAAACCAAAATGATAAGGTGCTAGTATCAGAAAAAGACCATTTCCAAGGAGACCTTGGAAATCAGGGGACTTGCAAGTCAGGAATACAATGTGTATAATACAGATCTGATTGTATCTGGCAGGCTGGTATTCATAGGAGGTGATCCACAGCATCAAACTCATTCTTTACAAAAGCAACGCCTGGCATTTCATCTCAAAGTTTGTCAGCTTCTTGCAATTAGCTACTACAATGGTGTGACAAGGTATGGAGTAGAACACCCCTTCCCCCCTTCTCTGGAGGGAAAAAGCAAGGGACAGCAGGAACTTTACCCAGCACTGGGCAGCAATAAATCCTGGACACACTGACCCCACTTGATGCAAGCAGAAAAATATTTACTTATTTTTTTAAAAAGTTTCGGTGTTGCACTTCCCTACCTAGTAAACAGCTGAACAGGCAGGATGACACCCAAGACCATCTCCTCCACCCCCATCTCCACCCCCCTGTCGTATCAGGGCTTCAGACAACGTTCAGAGGGAAAAAAAAAAACAATCACAAATGCAACCCCCCCAACTCAAGTATCTGCTCTGATAGGAGCATGGAACAGTAACCAAAAAACAATCAAGTCCTCATTGTCATAGTGCGACAATCACAGCATCTCTTGTGTTGAGCAAATAGTCAATTCATAGAGAGAAAAGCATCATGAGGACAGGCACGAAAGCTGTTATTACCCATTTTAAGTAATAGAAGAAGGTCACATATCAAGCCGTTACACCTTTTCATTACACCCTAACCCTCCACAGCAGGAGAACCACACTTATGACTGCGTTAGATATACAAAAGCTTTAAGCTCCAAAAAAGGAAAAGAAAAGATGAGGGAAGGAAAAGAAATAAATTAAATTCATCTTACCAGCACGTTACAGCACCAACTTGCTTGAAGGAACGTTTACAGGTTTCTCTTTTAATTATCCTGGAAGCAGAAGGGGAAAAAAAAAAGAAGACGACGAAGCAGGGTTGTTAAATTAGTGTGTGCTCGAATCTTTTCAGTTTGTCGCAGAGTAGAAAAATAACAAAAAAAAAAAAGAGAAAAAAAAAAGAAAGGGCACTCAAAGAAAGAAAAAAAGCAAAAGAAAGCTCAGTAATTTAAATTTGCTGTCAGTTCAGTCAGCATCGCTCTGTCCCGCCCCTCTTCCCACTGGGTTCTACTACCTGCAGGGCTGCAACTGACAGCTACTGTGCAAACAAAAAAAAAGGCAAAAAGCATGCTGGGACCATGCTGTCTGCTGTCTGAGTCTCTCTCCACTTCTGATGACTGAAAATCATTAGTGAAAAGGTTCTGTTGTTGTTTGGTGAGATTTTTAAGTTAGGTTCTTTGCATGAAATTTAATTTATTTTTAATTGATGCGGTGCAGCACGTGACAGAAACTGGTGGTTGTGTTTCTCAGCTCTCCTCAGAATGGAAACTAACCTGAACAGATTGATTTTAACCGTATGGTATATGGAGAATATAAACAGACATTTACTGTGTTGCACTTTGCAGGGATGCAGTCAACCCTCCCCACAACACCTTGCACAAAAATTCTTATTTGAATGGAAAGTCAGGAAAATATTTCTACAGAAAGCAGTTAAAACTCTGGCACTCAAAAAACTTGCCAGTATTGTTTTTGCTCTGCTTTCAAGTTTTCCTTCTAAACTTTTTCAAATAATTTTTGAGAACAAAAAAGTAACAGAAGTCAGAGGCATAATGAGCGACCGGCACAACACTTGTGTGAAAAGGACAAACTAATAATCCCATTACATAAAAAGATGGTTTTAACCAGATGTTTGAAACCATTTTTGACAGTCTGTGCTAGTGACTATTAGCAGACAGCATACATCACATGACTGTGAAATATTTGATGAAAACTAACAAGAAAAACAAGTACAAATGCTATAAATGCCATTTTATTTTGTAGCTATTTTAATTGTTGCTGATAGCCTTGTAGCAACAGAGCTAAAATCATCCTCTCAAAACAAAGATAAGCATAATATTTAACTTCTAAATATAAATGTATTCACCAAAATATGGTTTCTGTCTAATTATAAAATAAAATTTAAAAATGAAATTATGCTTTTCCTTAATACTTTAGTAGTAATTGCTTGGATCACACCACAGTAAATATGCAATGTTTGTATTCAGTTATTGCTCAACTTATGTGTGTAACCATAAAATAAAAAAGCTGAAATGTTTAAACTTATTTGAATTAATCTTAGTTTTGACTTGAAGTTTGCACTGGAAGAGACACATGCATGCTGAACATGCCCTACCACAGACAACTGGCTTCTAAATAGATTTTTAAAAACCTGCAGAAACATCCCTTCTGCAGCCTTTACTCATCAAAGCCGATCCAATAAGGTGATGCCTATGACCAGAAGTTGCCCAAGAGGGCTCAAGGCACAGGGTCTGCCCTACATCCCTCTGAGGCTCATGAACATCCACCCAGGACAAACTGGTGCCACAGTAAAATTTAAAGTCTCTTTTAAAGCCTACAAACCCTTCTAACAGGGAACCATCTGAAGCCATTTCCAGCGTTGGCGGAAGTCTCCTGCTATTCCAGGCATGAGGAATAAATTGTCATGGCCAAGAACCATCTATTTGCAAAGCTCACCAAGATCTCGTAGCAGATTTGGGTTGTCTGCAAAGGCTTTTGCTATTCCCTGTGGATTCAGTACCAGCATAGAGGAAAAAGACAACATAGAGAGTTATCTTCCAAATTTAAATAAAAATACATAAGAACAGTGGATGTAATTCAGAAGAGTGGCAACAGTAGATTCCCCCTGTAGTAACACCAAAAATGCAGGTTTTTTTCCACTATAATTTGATCTCATTTACACTTGTGTGGCTTTGAAGCCCTATTTTTGTGCTTGTAAACTGTTTTAGTATAAGTTTTCATCCAAGTTCAGTGTCTCCTGGCTCCCTGTCCTTTGTTTCAACCGCAAAGCATTCCTTCTTTTTGTTAAGAAATAAAAATGGCAAAAAACCCCCCAAGTGTTCTTGATGATTTGACAGCATTTAATCCTTATTTTGGTATCTTCATGCACACATACACACACACGATCAATTTCAAAATTCTGTTAAATCCAACTAACTTATTATCCTTCAATATCTCCCTGCAAAAGTCAAGGGAGGACTGTTTTTAATGCACTTGGCATTTTAAGCAAGGCACTCAGACCTTCGAAAGTGAAATAATTGAACTTTGCCTTTAAAGGAATACAGTGGTGCACTAAATAACAAAAAACAAAAGAGCTGGATTTAGCAAGGAGATGCCTTCAAGGAAGAAATTTGACTAATTGGTTGAGAAAACTCACAAATGCTCATAAATTCAAGCATTTATAGAAACACCTACCTTGTGATATTAAATTGAAATAAAAATAGTGGTAAAATAAGCCTTCAGTATTTTCTCCTATAATGTAGGACATGAGAAAGCACAAGAACAAATGCTGAGGTGTTTAGAAGTTGGTGGAAGTTTCATTCATTTTAGGGTTTTAGCCATGCTGTATGTTAAAATCGACCATCCAATATCTCTGTTAATCTCTAATTTTGATTAAGGGTCATAGGCTTTGGACTATAGAAATAAATTAGGTATTATGCAGGAAAACAGGCACCCAGACAGCACAACTCTTAGAACCTGGAATAGTTTGTGTTGGAATGGGGAAGATAATTTTTTTTTTATTTGTGGTTCTATAGTCAGTTTTTAACGAATCAGTCATGTTAGAGAAGCAGTAATTAACAGAGGTTTCCTGCTATATAATGCAATAGAAAGTATCTAATTAACCTTTTTATCCTCTACAAAATGCCATCAAATGAAGCATTTTCTGGTGTTTTAGTAAGGAACATTTTTGCCTTTAACTTCAATGGGGTTATTGATGGTTTGGTTTTATGTTTTGTTTTGTTGTTGTTTGGTTTTTTCCTTTTTTTTTTTTTTTCCCACATGTTTTGATGTCATTGATCATCAAAGATTAGCTCCTAAAAAACACAGAAACCATTTTGTAAATTTCAATTACTTCTAAAAACCCAACATCCCAAACCAAACAACACACCAAACCTTCGAACACCTTTTTGCACTATGGCTAAAAGGGCTGTGATGGGAAAAGGGTTGAAGAAGAGGTTTCAGTATGAAATTAGTTCCAGCAGTAAAAACAAGGCTCACAAATTAAAAGTATCAAAGAAGTCCAAAAGGTTCTCTTTCCTCCTCTCATAGAGTCTCTGCAGCCAGATCAGAGCAAGTGGCCTCGTTTAGATGAATGAGCCTCTGTGCCTCCCTGCTCATTCAGCTCTGCTGAAAACCTTCACCTCTGTAAAGGGAATTTAGAGGAGGTGTGAATTATACAGCCGAGAGAGATAAATGTAATTTTGTGTAAACTCCGTTGTTAGAGGGAGAACTGGGAACAAACATGGCCCATACAGCCAGCAATGGCTTTCAGCTTGGGGTAGGTGCACATCTAAGATTTACAACATGTGTTAATTATGTCAAACTAATACCCAGCCTCCACTGAGGAGGAGGGGTGACATACCTTACTAACATACCGTATTTCTTTGTGTACAAGCTAAGCCTTCTTTCACACTAATTGCTTTCTCCTGCAGCTTTAAATTGAGGGTGGTTTTCTCATATGTTTAATTGCTTTCCTCTGCAACTCTCAAGGAAAAGTAGTTGAAGGTGGCTTCTAAACAAAGATATACTGTAATTAAAAGCTCTCTTAAAGAGAGCTTTTCTGTACAGCACCTGCTGTTAATGGAGTACTTTGTGTACAGTTCTGTGGGGTCTTTGAATCCAGTGCATTATTTCAGAAGCAGTGTGTTGTTGGAGGATTTTTTACATCTGATGTGGTGACCTATGTATTTTAATCACTGATTCTGGGGAAAGAAAAAAAAAAGGAGACTTCTCCCTTCTCCCAGACAAATCCAGCTCATGAAAACGGTTTGGTAAAGTGGAAACAATGGTTTTAAACTTCTGATTGCCTTGTTGGGTAACAATCACTCAATTTTATTTTTTCCCCAGCTGAAAAAACCAGCTTGCTATAAGTTCCACTAAATGATCATGATTTTACCATGTAGTTTTGCTTACCAAAATTTCTTCTTAAGGAAGAGAAGATTCTGCAGTTGATGTGATTTAATAAATGACAGTTACACACCTTAGTCCTTCCCTGTTGCCTTGCCTGTGGTTGAATTCATTTTTCATACCTGTGTTTCTGTCCCCTCGGTACATCCTATTGTCTTGCAATCAATGGTGGCTGACTTAAAAGATAAAATCTCTATGGAATTTAATGCTTTGATAAATTAATCCATCCTTGTGTGTTAGCCTTCCAAATGCTCATTTCTTTAGGATAGTTTGAGGTGTAAAAGTAAAGCCCTATGACAAGAAAGACAGACAGATGCTGTGTATAAATTCCTGCTCTTTTCACAGAAGAAATAATATGGAAAATAAGGGTGCCAACTTATTCATAATGTGTTTTGGGGTTTGCTTTGATGTTTGGTTTCATTCAATGGGTGGTAACTGATGATTCAATGGAAATAATAGCTGAGCAGAGAAAGAAAATTGCTCAGCAATTTTGTAATGTTGCAATAACAACCTTGGCTCCAAGGTGAAAGGGGATATTTTCCACGGTGGTGTAAATAGGAAAAGGAGAGGAGATAACCACACTCGCATTATCAACATTAAGTTCAGGTGTTCATAACCAACTCCTGTATTTTCTTCTTTACAGCCTCTGAACAGAAAGGGACTCATTAAAGAAGTTATTTGGATATTTCTCATTGTTATAGACTGGGTAAAAACAATGAAAAAGGCTTCTGCTATGGCCATACTGAGATGGCCAACACCAAAACGTTACAGGAGCTGCTTATCTTGTGTTTAGGAAATGCCACAATAAGTCAGACAGCAATGGGCCTTAAATATTTTAAGGGAGGTCACCACAAATGCATATTTTAATGTTTTTTTCTGATACATATCTCCATATACCTCCAGCACGTTTCCCCCAGAAGAAAAACTTCCAGACTCATTCAAGTGTGTTTTCACAATACACGATGATTAATAATTCATTCTTGCACCAGTACTGACCTATTGTTATTTACTGAGACTGCATGAAATGGCTCCCCAATGTTCAGAGTCTGATGCCTTCTGATGCCAATCTATTTATAGCTCCTCCAATTGAAAGAACTTGTCACTTTGGAGATTATATATTGCCTAAATACACTTTTCTCCAAGGTTCAAACAACCTGTTACCAAAGAAGCAGCACCTGTTTAACCACACCTTTGCTGGGCTGTAATCTCGGGGTCTCTAACCCTTTAGGATGAGGAAGCTCATTCCCTGGCAAGCATCACTCCATCCTCTCAGACACTAAATTAATGTCCAAGAATGTGATCACTTTGATGGGACCAGCTGTTTCTTCTGCTGCCAAAGCACTCCAAACGCTTTGGCAGCTTCCTTAAATGTGCTCAGCAAATCCTGACACATGCTGTAGGAGCACCAGAAAGGCACTGGGTGTGTGCAGTGCTGACCCTCACATCCAACCTCTGTGTCTGCACCTCACTGCACAGAGCTGGGAGCAACCCACGAGGAGCTGAGGAAGTGGAAGTTGTCAGCTCCCGAACAAACACCTTTTAGCTTTTGAGCTTAAAATTTAAGAGGTGAGAAAAAATGCAAATATGCAGACAAAGACAAGCTTTGGTATTTGTCAAGCCTGCCTGTAAAATCTTCTTTATCTTTTGCGATCCTTACAAGACGATCAGGGAATATCAGACCAGTCTAAGAGGTATTATCAGCAGGGCTAGGAGCAGTGCTTCTCAAATTTTCATGACGTTTCCTTTTATACAGCCCTGTTTTCAGCTGCTTATGACTTTTTATCACTCTGTATTCGGGGATTAAATTTTTCTCTGCTTTGGGTCTTGCTTTTGTTTGCTGGAAATCTTTGGTCAAATCAGCTGAGTTTTAGTGGAGAATCAGGCTGGGGCAAAAGCATCCTGAGATGACAATTGCTTTTTCTTTCAGGAGGTCTGTAAAGATTGTGTTTCTGACAAGAATTAAGGAAAGACTTGAAATTTGTCCATGGGGTGAAAATTATGTCAGGGACAGCAAAAAAATACATCCATAAAATTATACAAATGGGGTCACTTCTGGAGAAGTTAGCAATAAACAGAAGACATACAGGATACATCCCCCATAGTTTAGGTGATGCAGCATGACTGGAATGAGAGGAAATCCTTTAATTTTGGGATTCAGGAAAGAAGGTTTAGACCCAGATAAGCTGTGGGTGCCCCATCCCTGGAAGTGTTCAAGGCCAGGTTGGATAGGGCTCTGAGGAACCTGCTCTGGTGGAAGGTGTCCCTGCCTGTAGCAGCAGGGCTGCAACCAGATGATCTTTCAGGTCTCTTCCAATCCAAACTGTTCTATGATTCTGTGATTCTGTGATATGGCTTTTTGCAATATCCCTTGGTCTCAGGACTGACGCCCACTTCTTTCATCACAGTGGATATGGCCATGAGAACTAAAACTGTTCTTAGAAAGGCTCTGAAACTAAAGACAAGAGAAGCAAGAATGTAAAGGAGAGAAGAGAGAAGAGAAGAGAAGAGAAGAGAAGAGAAGAGAAGAGAAGAGAAGAGAAGAGAAGAGAAGAGAAGAGAAGAGAAGAGAAGAGAAGAGAAGAGAAGAGAAGAGAAGAGAAGAGAAGAGAAGAGAAGAGAAGAGAAGATCTGAGTACTGAGGTGGGCAGAAGGAGATAGGACAAAAAAATGCCCGAAAAAAGAGAATCAAAACTGAGATCTTTCCAGAGAGGACAATAGATTGGTTATGTAAAACTTCCTGCCTGGAAGTAAGGTGTGAGCAATCAGTCACAGGGATTGGTGCAGACCTGGAGCTGCACTGTCAAAAATGGGCTGGAATTCTAAAGAGAATTTGTGTAATGAAGGACACATGATTATGTAGCACTGGACATGACAGTTTCGGAGGAAGGAATGAATTGCTACAGGGATCTTAAATGTAGTTTCTCCTAACTTTTTGAAGTGCCCAGTTTCTATAAACAGTTATTGTTCTTGGACAGCATTTTTCTTAGGAATTTTACTAGATTCCTAGTGTTGTCCCTTGTTTGAGGTCCTTAGTGTTATTGAAAATATGAGTTAATTATAATGAAAGAAAACATAATAATCACCCAAATCCCATTAAACTCTTAACTAGTTTCTGTGCCTGCTACTTACTTGGTCCTCTGTGTCTCTTCTGACAGCAGAGCTTTGCCTGGAAGGGCAAGAACATTCCATCTGTTGAGCTCTGAGGGTGTAAATGCTCTTAAAATGGAAAATATTTGTCTCTTTGGTGTATACGAGAGGCTGGAAGACCCAGTGTTGCCTGCACTGGAAATGGATAATCTCCATCTCCCTCATGGCTAACTGTGCACAAATTGTGTCATCTTGTACACAAAGGGCAGATCCGATTGGGGCATATGTTATCATATAGCTGCAGTCACACAGAGGCCCTCAACGTGAATGCTATTAAATGTGAAACGCTCATAGATTATTTTAGGCTTCACAGAGAGCCATAACAGCCACTGCAATAAATTAGAGCAGTTGCCAGGCACTTGTGTGTCAGTGCACCCTAGCTGTCACTTTCCAGGTTGCAGCAGCGTGTCTGTGCTGCGCTGCTGTGCTGAGTGCCACCAGCACATTCCCGGGGCCAGAGCTCACACGTGGGGCTGGAATTCCCTTCCAGAGGTGCTCCCGTGGTCTTCTGCACAGCGTTTGGGAGACACACACAGGAGGCAAATTATGTGCCAAATCCCAGCTGCGTGTCTGAACAATCCATCTTTATAAACCTCACAAGATTCCAGCCTATCTGCTTTCCCAGATCCCTTCGGTGCCTACTGAGGCAGTGGCAGAATGGGATTGTCCTGATGGCAAGTGTGAGAACCAGTGACCAATCTGCCTCACGCCTTCACCATCAGAAATCCCTGCCCCTTTTGTGCAACGTTAAATGACCATTTGCCATGAAGCAGAAAGAAAAAAAGACCTTCAGGACAGACATTTCCAAGTACAACTGCACTACTGCTCTATAGTTCATTTTTCACGTTACCTGTGCAAGGTCAGAGATTTCTATGTTGCATTTAACATAAGTAATGTAGCAGCATGTCATTTTTATTTTAACTCTATTTATTTCAATTCAATTTAATTTAGATGACTCAATGGAAATAGTTATTAGTTATTACAGCACTGAGGATAGATTTTCTAAAGATTTCACCTTACAAATGAAAGTCAGTAATCATTCTTAAGTGCTGTACATAAAATAGGAACATCTCACTGATATGGTAGAACCTGCATTTGTCAGAGGGGAAAAAAACCCAACATGTAAATTAGGTGTAAATTTTGATCAAACTGGAAATTGTTATTTACTGGAAAAGTCTTCTGGACTATGAAATATTTAATTTTAAAAATTATCAATTCAGAACTCAGATCATTTTGAAATCAGTATCCATTAACTAAAAAAATAATATATAAAAATTAAAATGCAATATCAGTATGTATATAATATTTAATGATATAAAATCTCTGTCTCAGATACAGAAGATTTCACACATTAACAGCAGTTCTTGTAAATGTGTGGTTCCATCCATGTTATTGATGTGTAAGGGAAGTCTTAAAGATACTAAATAACTTTTCTATAGAGGCAAAGAAAGTCAGGGACAGGAAAAAGGATGAATCTCTGAACACAAAGCACATTCCTTTGGAATGCACTACTACTGCATTTTTTCCTTCACCTGTACAGGTGAAGCTGTAAATAACAAATTACNGAGAAGAGAAGAGAAGAGAAGAGAAGAGAAGAGAAGAGAAGAGAAGAGAAGAGAAGAGAAGAGAAGAGAAGAGAAGAGAAGAGAAGAGAAGAGAAGAGAAGAGAAGAGAAGAGAAGAGAAGAGAAGAGAAGAGAAGAGAAGATCTGAGTACTGAGGTGGGCAGAAGGAGATAGGACAAAAAAATGCCCGAAAAAAGAGAATCAAAACTGAGATCTTTCCAGAGAGGACAATAGATTGGTTATGTAAAACTTCCTGCCTGGAAGTAAGGTGTGAGCAATCAGTCACAGGGATTGGTGCAGACCTGGAGCTGCACTGTCAAAAATGGGCTGGAATTCTAAAGAGAATTTGTGTAATGAAGGACACATGATTATGTAGCACTGGACATGACAGTTTCGGAGGAAGGAATGAATTGCTACAGGGATCTTAAATGTAGTTTCTCCTAACTTTTTGAAGTGCCCAGTTTCTATAAACAGTTATTGTTCTTGGACAGCATTTTTCTTAGGAATTTTACTAGATTCCTAGTGTTGTCCCTTGTTTGAGGTCCTTAGTGTTATTGAAAATATGAGTTAATTATAATGAAAGAAAACATAATAATCACCCAAATCCCATTAAACTCTTAACTAGTTTCTGTGCCTGCTACTTACTTGGTCCTCTGTGTCTCTTCTGACAGCAGAGCTTTGCCTGGAAGGGCAAGAACATTCCATCTGTTGAGCTCTGAGGGTGTAAATGCTCTTAAAATGGAAAATATTTGTCTCTTTGGTGTATACGAGAGGCTGGAAGACCCAGTGTTGCCTGCACTGGAAATGGATAATCTCCATCTCCCTCATGGCTAACTGTGCACAAATTGTGTCATCTTGTACACAAAGGGCAGATCCGATTGGGGCATATGTTATCATATAGCTGCAGTCACACAGAGGCCCTCAACGTGAATGCTATTAAATGTGAAACGCTCATAGATTATTTTAGGCTTCACAGAGAGCCATAACAGCCACTGCAATAAATTAGAGCAGTTGCCAGGCACTTGTGTGTCAGTGCACCCTAGCTGTCACTTTCCAGGCTGCAGCAGTGTGTCTGTGCTGCGTTGCTGTGCTGAGTGCCACCAGCACATTCCCGGGGCCAGAGCTCACACGTGGGGCTGGAATTCCCTTCCAGAGGTGCTCCCGTGGTCTTCTGCACAGCGTTTGGGAGACACACACAGGAGGCAAATTATGTGCCAAATCCCAGCTGCGTGTCTGAACAATCCATCTTTATAAACCTCACAAGATTCCAGCCTATCTGCTTTCCCAGATCCCTTCGGTGCCTACTGAGGCAGTGGCAGAATGGGATTGTCCTGATGGCAAGTGTGAGAACCAGTGACCAATCTGCCTCACGCCTTCACCATCAGAAATCCCTGCCCCTTTTGTGCAACGTTAAATGACCATTTGCCATGAAGCAGAAAGAAAAAAAGACCTTCAGGACAGACATTTCCAAGTACAACTGCACTACTGCTCTATAGTTCATTTTTCACGTTACCTGTGCAAGGTCAGAGATTTCTATGTTGCATTTAACATAAGTAATGTAGCAGCATGTCATTTTTATTTTAACTCTATTTATTTCAATTCAATTTAATTTAGATGACTCAATGGAAATAGTTATTAGTTATTACAGCACTGAGGATAGATTTTCTAAAGATTTCACCTTACAAATGAAAGTCAGTAATCATTCTTAAGTGCTGTACATAAAATAGGAACATCTCACTGATATGGTAGAACCTGCATTTGTCAGAGGGGAAAAAAACCCAACATGTAAATTAGGTGTAAATTTTGATCAAACTGGAAACTGTTATTAACTGGAAAAGTCTTCTGGACTATGAAATATTTAATTTTAAAAATTATCAATTCAGAACTCAGATCATTTTGAAATCAGTATCCATTAACTAAAAAAATAATATATAAAAATTAAAATGCAATATCAGTATGTATATAATATTTAATGATATAAAATCTCTCTCTCAGATACAGAAGATTTCGCACATTAACAGCAGTTCTTGTAAATCTGTGGTTCTATAAGGGAAGTCTTAAAGATACTAAATAACTTTTCCATAGAGGCAAAGAAAGTCAGGGACAGGAAAAAGGATGAATCTCTGAACACAAAGCACATTCCTTTGGAATGCACTACTACTGCATTTTTTCCTTCACCTGTACAGGTGAAGCTGTAAATAACAAATTACTAGGTCTGATTTTCAGTCTTCTTAATTAAACTAATGTAACCTGACCAAAAAAACTCCCTATCATAATGGAAACATTGAAAGGAGTCCCTTCAGGAGACTGGATGAGTGAGAAACAAAACTTTCCTAGAAATCATGTTTTATCTAAAGGGAAAGCTCAAGTCAGCAGGAAACAGCAGAAGAGACAAGTGTGGAAGATCTGCTGTACTATCTAGGTTTCTTTCCAATTTTACCAAAGTTTATTACTGCACATCTCTAAAATTGCCTGCTCCTTCCTTCAAATGCCTGAAGTGCTAAAGATTATGTTTTCTCTACATGTGCCTGCTACACTGGCTACTAGATCTTGATTCTCATCTCTCTAAATTAATTTTATTCTCTTTGGCCAACTACAATGGAAGTATTAGTAAAAGAGGAAAATATTTGTTTCTGCAGGGACGTGCCCACTTTTACATCACTTATTCAAGCTCTCTTTTACAAGACTTATTCAACAACTTCTTTATTGTGTTCTTAGAAAACAATTATCCCTGAAGGGAAGACAAAAAATGTCTTCTCTCCTTGTATTTGCCCTTTGGTACTGAGTTGCTTTCATTTAGAGATGCTCTGCCAGATATTGCCACTCACAAAGCTCCAGCATTTCATCTTCTTTCATGACACTTGTGAATTTTGCCTAAGTCTTTAACTCAACAATATTCTCTTTCTGCTTCACACTGCAAATTTATCTCTAACTTAAAAGTTTTCTCTCACCTCAGATCTCTTTCAATAACTCTGCATTTCAGGCTCTTTTTACCTTCCTCCCTTTGCTACTCAATATTAATTATTTTTTCTCTGGTGGGATTAGCTTGCAATTTTCTAGGCTAAACATAATTTTGCTTTAAGCCCACATTCCTAACCTATTCAGGTGCTCTTGCATTATTTCACTGAGGTTGATAACCTTTACTGATTCTAGAGCCATCTGCAACTTTCATTAGCATTCTGTTTACTCTTTTCCCCTGGACCAAAATGAAGACATTAAGGCCTGACCTGACTTCTGCAGTATCTGCTAGATATCTCCCAGCAACATTCAACTTTGTTTTTCACTACCCATCATTTAGAAACCTGTAGACAGATTTCAATGTGAGTGACAAGAAAAAGATGGGTGGGTGGAGAAACAGTAAGGGCCTTCACTCTGTGTAAACCCTGCCCCACAATAACAAAAACATCCCTGAATTATCAACACTGTTTTCAGCACAAAACCAAATCATATCCCCATGCCAGCTACTATGAAGAAAACTAATTCTACCTCAGCTAAACTCAGTTCTTATTAAATCGTTCTGAAAAGTCTTATACTCCTGCTCATTTACAGTATCTGTAAATAAAATGTTATTTTAGTAGATAACAATAGTTGAAGGCTCATTTGCCTTTTACTGTTGCAGAATGAGTTCTGACAGTGCCTGGACTTCCATCTTTGAAAGAATAAATCAGAAGGGAGTTGCTGAATGCTTCTTGAGGAGCTGGGCCTTCTTCCAGGAGGCAGGGTAAGAAATTCCCAGTGGTCCATGGAATTCCCTTTGGCTGCACATGCAATGTCTTGATTGCCCTGACAGGACAAGGAGTGAGGCATGTGGGGAGCACCTGAGCTGTAATGCACTGTAATGTGAAATCCTCAGAGGAATCCCTGACATTTCCATGAGTCTTTTCAGTGGTCCTGTGCTCCTGTGGATCTGCATATTCCCCAAAATTACTGGGAGGCCCAGCTCTTCAGGAAGTTTGCTGGTGTCCACACACGAGGACTGAGGGTATACACACATTTCCCTTATGCCAGGGACAAATCCCAGGCCAAGTGGATTAGCTACAGCTCTAGGTCAGACCAGCATGTTCTGGAAGCTGGATGCTGCTGTTGCTGAGGGCTACCTCCCAGCTTTCCAGACATCTCCTGCTTCTCAGCACACCCTCATGTTGCACTGTCAGGACACTGCAGCAAGATGAAATGGCTCAGGGATCCTTTCTGTCCATGTGTCCTACACAGAAACCTGCTTTGGAAATGGCACAAAGTCACCTGTATTGGCTTGGGCTGAAACGTTCAGATTTCTGTCATGGACAAGATGAAAGGTTAGCCTCAGTCTCCACCACAGCCTAGGCTGGCTTAACATTTCAGATGTTCAAGTCAGTGTGAAACAAGAAGTTTCCCTCTCAAAACAGAGCTTTGATCTGAAAAAGGGCAGGAAGTGCTAGCTGGGTACAGGAAGGGATAAAATACCATGGCATCAGTCCCCTGCTGAGAATTCCTCTTCACGCTCCCCATAATACTAGACCAGCTGGACCATGCTGCTGACTCTCTCAGGAACAGCTTTAGTGGAAAGAGGATATTAAATGCTAAACTCACTGTCTAATGGATGTTATCTCACTGATCCCTGTGCAGAATCACTGTAGTATCAACTTCAGTCCAGCCTTGCTATTTGTAAAAAGTCAGAGTGCAGGTGGCTCTTGCAGAGGCGGAGAAAGAAGTTAATCTGCTTAGAAACTTCCCTGTGTTACTGGCTGCTTGGCTAATAGTCAGAATTGCTTTTTAATGTCACTTTGGGATGTGTACCTGGTGGATGCACAGAGTAAAGAAGTCTCTACATTGCTGCAGATGTTGCAGTAGGAGAGGTTACCTCTTCTGTCTCATGGAGGGACACCACTGATCCATGGCTTGACTTGATGGACCTGTGAGGCACCTGCCCATTAAACCACCTGAAGTACTCTGGTATCCTAAACTTGGGTGTCTGTAGTTCAGAGCCATCCTGGATAGCTGAGGGAATTGTCTTTGCAGATAGAAGAGCCTTGGGAGGCTTCTAGGTGACCCAAGGCCACAAGCGTGGAGCTGCTGCCCTCTGAGAGCCACCTGAGGAGAGAGCAAGTTCACTGTTCACAGTCTCTGTGAGCGAGGGGAGCAATGGTGCTCCTCCCAGAAAATGGAAATATCTTCCTACATGCATCAGAAATTGTGTGTGATACACAAGAAAGCATATCCTTTCACCTGCTCAGAACAGACTCACGTCCCAAACCCTACCTCTCCCCTTTCAGAGCAGAAAGTCAGAGGGAATTCCCCAACTCATACTAGGAATTTCATACGAGGCACTCTTGCTGTTTCCCTGGCTACAAGTGAACTCCAAGTCAAAGGCTTCTAGGATATGCTTGTCTTGGGCTGACCCTTTTTGAGACTGACATCCAAAATGAAGTCAAATCAAGCCTTACACTGATAGCTTAGAGACTGTGTACCAAGGGAAAAACCCAACCAGATGGAACCAAAATACCCCTCTGCAATGTTAACTGACAATAGCATTGACTGATCTCTCTCAGAAAAATATAGAATTGCTATACTGCAGGTAGTTTTACAAATATTAATTAGAAAAAGGTGGTGAAGCCCACAAGCAAAATTTCCTTAAATAATAAAGAGTGGTTTGTTTAAAACAGAACTTATTAAAAAAAGGGCTGAAAAATCTGTATTTATCTGTTAACCTATTTATTAATTTACCTATTTATTAATTTACATCTTTCCTAAATTAAATCAAAAGACTTTCACAACTTCCATTTTTAAATTGCTCACTTTAAACACTCTGACTTATTTCTGGATGTATAACTGAGTCTCTTCTGAAGACTCAGGGAGACTGAGAACAAATGTGACATGATGTTTTAGCAACAGGCTCTTCACTAGCAAAAAGCAATACAAGAATCTGCAATATTTGTGGTAAGAGTGGCTTGCTTGGTGCAGGACCAGAGGAGGAACACAGCAATCCATCAGATGGCTGGACTATCTCTCCTGTGAGGAAAAGCTGAAAAAGGTTTGTCCAGGTTTGTTCAGCCTGGAGAAGAAAAAGTTCCAGAAGACTTTGTTGCATCCTTTCAGTATTTCAAGTATTTCTATTGTAATAGAGATGGTGACAAACCATTTAGAACAGGACAAGGGATTAAACTAAAGGGATTAATACAAAGGTATTAAACTAAAAGAGGGTAGATTCAGACTAGATATAAAGAAAGAATTGGTTACAATGAGGGTGATAACACAGGGGCACAGGTCACCCAGAGAGGAGGTGGCTGCCCCAAGGCCAGGTTGGATTGGGCTCTGAGCAGCCTGGGAAGGAGTCCCTTAACGGTCTCTTCCAACCCCAACTATTCTATGATTCTATGATAATATAATCCATTACCTCAAAAAGGAGCTCGTACAGTAACGTGGGAGTTTTCTTTTGTACATAATCATTTTTATCAGTTTCCAAAAATCAACAGTTTTAAGAGACTGTGCTAGTTGTTTTGCCAGGAATCTATCCTTAAACATGGTAAAGCTAAATTTACCACCATTGTAACCCAGTGTGACTGGGAGAATTATACTAGAGGATGATCAGGGTCTTGTGCATTTAACAGCATTTCAAGAAACTACACCATGGAGAGGCAGCCCTGGTTGTTTTTTTTTTCCTCTCATGTGGGTCTTTTTTTTTTTTTTTTTAATTCTCTCTCTTCTTTACGTTGTGGAAATGATGAGGAAATTGCTTCTGTGCTATTATGCAAAACCTTATTTGTCAATCTCTTCAAAAAATCAGGACATATTTGGGAAAGTTGGGGAGGAAGTTCATACCAGCTTTAGCTAATCTGCAGAAAATCCAGCCTACATGACTCCCGTGTCACTGCTGCTCCTTTCATCTATTCTTTATAAGGAATCTATTGAACTTTAATTAATATGAAAAATTCAGGTTTTCATCTGATTTAAATGTGACTGACTTCATGCTGCTACTAAAAGTGGAACAAAGTCCAAGTGTGGTGAAAACAATGCTGAATATCTGGATTCAAGAGAGAATCTCGGAGCCCACAGAAAGTGTAATCTTGCAGATCTGTAATGCTGTGTAACAGATAAGTAGGGGAATGCCAGAAAGTCATTTATATAGATCTCTGTGATAAGGATAAGAGAGTGACACATGAAATATCTATATTATCCTTAGCCTGGAAAGTTTTCTGAAAGCTAATCTCACTCTTTCTAGTCAGGCTGCAGCTTGTTGGAGGCCAGGATATGAATTAATGCTGTCTGAGCTCAAAATAGAGAAGAGACATTCCGTGGAATACAATGAAATACCTCTACCCTCCTTTGAGGATGAGCAGCATGGGGACTCTTTAGGGTCTGATGTGTAGGAAGAATAAAATATCAGCGCCCATGTTTCAAAGTGCTGCAGAATCTATATTTTGATTTAACTCGTTTGCAAAGCAAACCCAAAAATTTGGAGTTAGATACATAAGCCATGTCACAATCAGACAGAACAATAGAATGATCTCTTTAGGAATTAGATATTTTAATCAGGCCTGCAGTCATGTGTCTGTGTCTCCACAGAGACCCTGCTTGAAAATCAGAACTGATAAATGCTGTCCTGTTATTTTTTTTTTTTTCCCAGATGGATAAGCACCTCAGATTTTATTCCCTATCCAATCTGTAAAGATTTGAATCCTCATCTAAAAGTGGCATCTTTCAAAAATGTTGAACAACAGAAGAACACACCCAAAACCAATGTGATGGCATTTTACACAGACATCTCCAAGTGAGGTTTAATCAGAGACTGTGGAACTCAGGAGGCAGAGCTCCCCACCAGCTTACACACCCCAAGTCTGGCAGGACTGTGCACCTCACAGGAAGTCCTTGCTTCCACAGAGACACAGCTGGAATGATGTTAATTTGAATATATCTACCCAGGATAGCCACCCAACTCCAGATTGCAACGGAGAGAGAAACATGTGCATCAAAAGGCAGAATTATTCGCTTGGATACCTGTTGATTTCTTCCTGTATTAAGTTCCATGTATCTGTTTCTACAAGGCCAGCTGCTGTTATGGTTGGCTGAAGCCAGGGAGAAATGTGTGGAAAAACAAGTGTAAAAATAATAAATGAAGACTGGTGCTTAAAGTGAGTAACTGAAATCTACATCTAAGCATTCCTTGAGCTCCACAGCTGCGTATAATTTTGGCGGAAAGAGAAGAGAGCTAAGATCAGATGAACTGAATCCTCAAAGTGTATTTCTCACTACTGACTGTATGACCCTCCAGAGTGATTTACGCAGTTTAGTGGTGTCCTTGGCAGTGCTGGGTTAATGGTTAAACTTAATGACTTCAAATTTTTATCCAACTTAAATGATTCTATAATTCTAATTGGTCTTGTGATATTAGTGGTGGCTGCTGTAGCATTGTGATATTTCCTTCTGGAGCTGCCAGACTTGTCTTCCTCAAATAGAGCATGTAAAAACAAAAGAAAAAAAGGATTTTTTTCCTTGATCTTTGCTTCCTAAATTCTTCAGTCATATTAGGAGCCATTGAAGCAGCATCTTCAGCCTATTTCCAATACAAAGTGCTAATTCTTGATATGAATATTCAGGTCCACATTATTTTCTAGACAAATGCCATCACTTCGATGGGGTCTGAGCATATTTTAAACAAAATACCTTCTGGCATGTGCAAAGTGCTTTCCTAGAGCTTTACAGATTGAAACAAGGCTGAAACCTTCTCCCACAGCCCTCAGATTTCAGCAGGGAGGGAAAGGTTATTAATGCTCACATAGAGCTAATGCTCAGCTTTAGTCCAGTTTCATGCTAAAGCCAAGAGGTTTTTGAACTCAGCAATTTATCCTGTGATCAGATCCACTTGGAGCAACATGTTAAGAGGCATTGGTCTCATATTTGAACTTGAGCTGAGTTCGACCCAGAATTCTTAAAAAAATCTTATGCTGAATTAAAATACAGAAAAAAGAATCTATTGTAATTCCAGCACCTTGATACAGGATGGCAAGAAGGACAATGAAAGTCTTGGTCTGTTACTGAGCAGTTTCAGGAAATGTTTTCTGCACATAATGGTCTTAAGTCTAAAAATTTGATGAGAAAATATCAGTGTCTCAGGATTTATCACACTTGATTAATCCCTGACATTTTTTTCAAATATTATTTTATATGTTCTGTACATATTTTGAAATAATTCTCAAGTTTTTGCTCTACTTTTACTTGTGTTTTAAACTCTGCCTATAGGGCAAGAACCACCATAACAAAGAAGGTCTTTCTCTCCAATGCCTTATACAAAGAAACATGTATTTACATAGTGGTAAATGGTGGAAATAGATTTAGTTTTGAGAGGTTTCATTTCACAACAAAAAGAGAAATTTCAGGGTGGAGCTACTGACAAATTAATTTGCAATACTTATTACATACATTCCCAAAATTGAGAAAAGCTATCATTTTGTTACCCTTGGGTAGGCATTAAAAAACATTTAAAACTATTATTGGAATTAAATAAGACATTCAGGCAAACAAAATATTTGTTTCAAGTGTCCCACAAAAATTCTCAGCATAAAAAAAATCCAAATAAGAATACACAAACACATCCAAGTCTTAACTAAGGTCTTTCCTCTAAGCCATTTCATTGTAGAATTAATCTTTCCATAGATGGGAAATATCTATTCCAGTTAGAACTATTTTAAAAATCTGTAGTTTAGGCACTTCTCTCTTTAAGTGCCATGGGCAAAATTTTTCTTTTCTACAGCACTTTAAATGCAGTATTATAAAATATTTTACAACCAATGGAACTACACTGAATTTGACCTGACTAAAGTAAATCACTCTTCTACTTGAAATTGAAACCATGCAGGCAAAATCAGACAAAGATCTTCTCATACAGGTGTCGTTTTTAGGTGATTTTGGTGGATTTGGGATTTTATTCATGCTACTTTTATGAAACTTCATGAAACTTCTTTTTGTATTTTCCTGCTGGAGGAAAAGGAGTAGGCATTTTGAAGTTATATTAGTGTAAAGGAGAAGACAGAATGTTCAACTGATACCAGATGAAATTCTGGGAGAGGTGAAATGGTTGTGGGTGTTATGACAGAAGGTGACAGTGGTGGAGATGATACTTGTAAATTATGTACTTATAGACTCAGGATGCTCTGTGGAAAAGCTCTCCTGGATAAATGGCCTATAGGTTGTCTGAGGTGTGTATCAGGTTTGGGTACAGAACAACTCAAAGGCATCCTGTGGGTAATGCAAGGAGGCAGATCCAGTTTTCCAATGCACCACCATGGTTCTCCTGAAAAACAATGCAAAGTGAGACAAGTGATCCTGTTAGCCTCCACTTAAAAGGTTATAAAATTGTCCTTCTCTCTGCTTGTTCAGAGATTCAAGGAGCTGCAGGTGTCCTTAAAGAAGCACAGGTTATGTGTGGCAGACCCTGCAGTGCAGGGAGGGTGGTGGTCGACTGGCAAGAGCAGGATGCCTTCACCTTGTATGAGAACCACAGGTGGGAAATAAGTGCTAACCGAGGAATTTGAGAGTATTCAGGCAATTCTTCATTGCATTTGCATTGCATTGCTCCTAGATATCATCTTATTTCCATGCTTCATGCTGCTGGTCACGCAGCACTCAATAATGTGCCTCCAGTTTTACCAAGAGTGTGAAAAACCGTGTATGAGTTTCTGGTGTCAGATTAGTGTCCACCTCAGTACTATACTGGAAGGCTCTTGCCAAAGGTGATGCCCTACACAGTAAGCAAACAGAGATCTCAGCATAAATTCACAAGATGGATTGGAGGAAGCAATATTGCCTGCCAGGCCAGCAGGAGAGCAAGGATTATGACCAGCAGCTCTGCTCCCCCACTTATGAGTGTGTTTTTTCCCCGAGTGTGTAACAGAACGAGATATCCAGCAAGCACAACACAAGGCTGGCTTTTGTCTTGCCAAGTCCTTTAGGATTGTTTCTCTTATTTGACAACTGTGCCTACATACATTGCAAGTGATGATGGATGCCCAGTTACGCTATGTTTTGTAAATTTATTGAATTCACCTCTCGCTGTACTAAAGTAGGGCTCCAGCAAAAATAAAACATCTGTGGTCCTTGACAGAGTGACTTAAAGAGAAAGACAAAAGCTTTCAAGGCATGAAACATCTAAGAGAATTAATTGAAACAGGTGGTTGCAGGTAAATGATACTGTTTAAACTTTAGCATTTCATGGATCAGCAGGAAATTTTACCTGACTACAGTTTTAGACATGCTTCAGAAGGCACAACCAGGGGCTTTAGTTCTAAGTCTTTGCTGGAATTTAGAAACCTGTTCATAGTCTGCTGATATTTGAGCTGTCAATAAAGGAAATAGTCAGACCACACTGTTTAGAAACAGGAATTATACAAAGCCTCCTTGCATTATGTGATTGTGTTCAGTGCCACATTCTTTAGCTAGTTTCTCTCTGTAGTTCTGAATTTAGACTTTCTTCATCCATCTTTCTGCCTAAACAATGAGATATTTCCTTTCATACTCTAAAGGCACACGGCAAGGCCTGATTTTTGTTGTTTATGCCAATGGATTTGAAAATGAAGTTTAATAGATTTATGAGAGGCATCATTTTACAGGGTCACCTAAACCCATAAGGGACTGTTTTCAATGATGAACTTTTCTGTTCTCTTTTTATTACTGCAAGGACAGTGCACAGGATAAGGCTCCTGATCATTTGGCTTCCAGCATCACTCAATGTCTGAGCACTTGAGCAATCAGAAGGGACACATTAAACAAGTTGCAAGTTATAAAGTCATCAATTACAATATATAAAGTAGATTTTAAAAATAGCACAAGACAAGCTATTTAAAAATGTTTAATGTTGATGGTTACTGTGAGGTGTATCTTCGTTTTGTGTAACTACCTTGATTTACTACGAGCAAAAATTTATTATCACAAATCTCTCCAGGGTGGGACAATTAGGATCAAACAATCAAAAATGAATGGTCATTTTGTAATCTTCCCTGGAGCTCCAGGAGTCTATAGAATTATAGAAGGGTTTGGGTTGGAAGGGATCTGAAATATCCTCCATTTCCAACACCCTACCATGGGTAAGGGCACCTTCCGCTATCCCAGGCTGCTCAGAGTCCCACTCAACCTGGCCTTGAACACTTCCAGGGATGGGGCAGCCACAGCTTCTCTGGGCAACCTGTGCCAGGGCCTCACCATTCTTTGAGTAAAAAGTTTTCTCCTAATGTCCAATCTAAATCTCCCCTCTTTTAGTTTCAACACATTGCCCCTTGTCCTATCACTATCTGTCTTCGTAAAATTACAACTGCTAAAGAGACACATCCAGTCCTGCAAATACAACTGTAGTAGTAACAAACTACTAATGGCAACAAGAAGAGGGAAAAACAAACATTCAACCTTAAAACTGTCTTCCAAGCCAAGCCCCCCACCCTGGCTACCTTTGAACATGGATGAGTTTTGCAGCTGCCTCAGTTATCCCCAGGCTGGGTTGAGGGCCAGAGCTCAGGCACCAAGGGAGGTTCTCAGGCTGCAGAAACTTGATCAGATCCCTCATTTCAGGCAGGGAGGAGCAGCGTTTGGGACTAGGATTTAAAAGGTCAAGCCAACAGCGAAGGTTAAGTCCAGTGTGTTCCTGACAATCTGAGAAGCAAAAGCCTGTGAGAGCTTTCCATTCCCTGGAAAGCTGTCTCCTTAGCTGGTATAAATCTGCCGAGCCACGCTGATGTCAGCAGGGTTATTTGTCAGCTGAGTGTTGGTCCCGTATGACCACCAAACTGCTTTGCCGGGCAGGAGGAAGGAAAAGGTTCACTATCCAGATTGTGCTAAAAATCCTCCAGATTTAACTCCTTCCCATCAAAATCCAGAGGCAGCTGGATCGGGCAGAGCAAATCTCCAGCAAGCACAAAGCACACAGAGAGGCACTGAAAGGAGAGTTAGGATCCAAGCCACAACCATGCTCACACAGCTGCGCAAAACTTGAGCGGGACTAGAAAGGAACTGGAAGCAGCTGCGAAGAGCAGCTGAAAAAAAGGCTCCCTGAAGACCTGTGGATGTGTGAGTGGGCAGGATCAGGTAACAGATGTGGTTTGTGAGTCTCTCTGCTGCCGTGCTGATCAGGCCCACACAAGCAGGACAAGAGTGGGACAGGTCTTTGGAGCCAGCCCGAAAAGGAGCTGCTGCTGCCAAGGGGAGGCTGCAGTGTCAGACAGGTGCTGAACAAGGAGACTTTGTGTGGTTTGCCAACAGGCACGAGGAGAGGGTTTATCCTGGAATCACAGCACTCATTTGCAGCAGGGCGAAGTTCACATCAAGTCAGGGCACTTTCTGAATTTTAAATATGCCGACATGGATCTTATGCTGTTTCAGCACCAATAATGATATAAGAAGTATTTATAAGGGAACAGGAGGGACAACTCAAAATCTAGTGGAAAACATAAACTGGGCCACGGGTTTTGACTTTCTCGGTGGTCGTACTGATAAATAAACTTTCATAAATAGCTGAACTAGCAGCTGTCTTCCCACTTATTAATTGGCACCCACATGGCTGATGGCCTTGCATAAGATCTTTTTTTTCAAAGAGAATGAAAAATTCAATTGAAAATGACCTTTTGGGGCACTTAGGATGTTCTTTCATGGTGTATAAGGTTGCTTTAATCCATTTGAGGAGCTGGCTAACTTTAAAAGTTCTATTGAAGGAGTACCAACAGATAATAGAATGGCTCAATTCAAAAATCCAGCCAAAATCTATTATTGCTAGAACTAGAAAAGGGAAATTAATCTAAGGAAAGAAAACTATACTTAATCTGGCTCTGTTTTTTTAAGCTAATTCAGGGACATGCTCCAAGCTTGTAAGGGAACTCTAAACATGCCATTTTAGGAAATGCCAACTGTGTAATTGAATAATGTAAAATATGTTCATCATGCCTGTGCACATGGAGACACCTAGGAAAGCATGTGCTCCCTATGTGCTGAACAGAAATACATTATTTTTTTTCAAAAACCCGCAAAGATTGACAGGAAAATTTTTATGGTGCCAAGTACACAATGTACATTATTGGCCCCATGAAATATAAAATCGTAAGTTACCAGCAGAATTACACTCAATAGCTCCAGCTGGTCTTACTCTGCCCTGAATACTACAGTTCAAGGATTTCACAGTGACAGCAACACAAAACGTATTTTTGTTGCCGTCTTTTGTTATTTTAATAAAATACTCAGAAATACACTTGATTCTTCTAAAAGATTTTCAATTCAGTGATCTTCACCTGCAAACAAATTAAACCTCATAAAAATAGATAGTTCAGTTTTTGTATTGGATTCAACAAGGTCATGAAGTGGTTCTAGAACCCCACCAAACAAAAAAGGAGATATCTCTATTGTTTGCAAGGGAAGCTGGGTCGTGTTCTTATCAATTGTTATTCCTTTCCAGTGCACTGTGACACAGATAAAGGTGTCTAATACCTGATACAGGGCACTTAGAAGCCAGAATTCAAAAATTTTCTTAGCTCACCTGAGATGACAGCTTGGAGCTGGCGACTGAGATGTGAAAATAAATTATTATCTGTCTCCCCTCAGTGGTGGGAGTACCAAAGATGGTCCAGTCTCTCCTAGGAGATTTTTGGTGGACTTCTGAGCTCCATGCTAACACAAATTGTCAAATATGCTCATAATCTCAATTATTTCCAAGGAGGAATGCTTGCCTGTTGGTTCGATTAAGACTTCTTCCTCAAATCCACCATGGATGAATTACACGCAAGAGAGAGTTCCCATCCTGCACAGATACCTCTATTTGAATTGACACTGAACTGCTTCCTCAGGCAGGAATTCCTGGAATTAAGGTGCAATAGGCATGCACCATCACATTCATCCACACAAATATGTGGTTACACCTCGCTTGACACCAACTTGCATTTCCAAGCTTTACGATTGCAAGCCTTGTTCAGGAATGAAGTTTTTTATGGTTATCCAGATTGCAACATATGTTAACAAGAGTATAGAGTAATAATTATAAAGCTTATTCTACCTTTATGTCTTTAGTTTCAAAGCAACAAAGAAATATGTGATTCAAAGTGCTGTATTTAAGGGACGCCTGTTAGTATTACCTATTCCTTGTGCTTTCTTTACGTTGGAATTATCACATTGCTGTGGTAATCAGGTTCATTAGTGTAGAATTCACCCTAATTAGGGTGAAATTCATCTTGCATGAAATTCACTCTCAAAATTAACATCACTCTTAGCAAGTTGCTTGGTTATCCTGACTGCTGGTGGAGAGAGGCACCCTCAGGAGAGAGCTCTTCCCAGTGTCTTGGATGGTGATAGGATTCCAAGATAAATTCTTTGTGTTCTCTGAGCAGAATTAGGTGTTAGAGATGAGAGAATGTCTTTGCTTCCTCCAAGCAGGAGCCTCTGCACTGTCTGACCCACGATTTGCTTGGCATTATAAAGGCCAAAATAATCAAGTCCTTTCATCAAAGACCTTTTGAGTCAAAAGCTCTGTGCTCATGAATCATTAGAGCCCTAGGATCAATGGCAAGTGTGGTTTTATGGAAAATAAGGTATTACAATAAGCAGATTTGGGGTCTTGTTCCCAACATTAGGCATCCTGTTTTGAAAATGTTAGTTTTAGCTCCTAGTTTCCAGTTTAATCACCTATTTAATACTTCACATGCTTACGTCAAAGAAGTGCTGGGAGATTTAATTAATTTTTGTAAGGATCTTTGAGATCTTCAGATAAGAGGTACTATACTATATAAGTGCCAAGTATTACTACATTACTACAGAGACTTATCACAGAGAAGGTTAAGGTCAATTAACATTTTCTTGCCATTTATGCATATATTTTCAGATCACAAAAAGAAACTGGTGTCAATTTAGTTAATTTCACTTGTATCCATTTTCAAATGAGTTATTTATAATTGGTATAAGTTGAAGACTTAGAGATCATCAAAATGGCAATAAATTATACCCTCCTTATAAGCCTCTAACACCCTATGGTTTTAGACTGCTTTGTTTTAATTGAAATGTGAGTGTTTCAATTAGACATTATAATTAAAAAGTTTCAGGATCAAATTATGCATCTTTTAAAAATGGCTCAGGCAAGTACCAAAAAACCCAGCACAAAACCTCTCTATGAGTCCTTGGAAATATCTGTATAGGCAATGCCTCTCTGGGGTTTTGAGTATCAAATCTTCAGTTTAATTGAAGCAGCAAAAAGGGTTTTGTTCCAAAAAAACTGTTGCTTTACTAGATAGCTGAAAAAAGGACATTTACTTCACTAAATCTAAAGGAATCTCTTCTGAAAATCACATTTATGCACTGTGTTAAGCACACAAATGTACTCATATGCATTACTGCAACCTTAAGAGACTCACACTAAAATTTTTCGGAGAACATCAAGACCCCAAATCCTGAAAAAATTTGTCATGATTTGGGTAATTTTTAGAGAAAAAAGCCCTGAGATTCAAGTTAAGAGACATCTAGATCAAATTAACCACACTGTAAATCATTCACTGTAAAAACCATTGCACATGGAATATTACTCTTCTCTAACGAAAAATATTCCATCTTGCCATCATGTTGTAGTTAAGATCTTGCTTTACATTCTGGCCATTAAGGCTGCCTCAATAAAAAAAATAGTAAAAAAGGATAAATCTTAGTCAAGAACATTTTCATAAATAAACAATAAACACAGTTAATCACTGTGCTGCTTCTAGAGGAGTCATGTTATTGGAGTATTCAATAAGCCAGGTGTTTTTCAAAAATGCTTTTGAATCCTGAAAGTATTGAGCATAAATGTTTAAACAGATATATATTTGCTGTTCTCTAATTTATTACTTACTATTCATTCACCCCATTTGCAAAAATGTTTTGGGAAATTCTCATATGAATTAGGTGACTAGTCACACCTGGATTTTCTTTAAATCACTCTCTCTTAAATTGGATTATAATCTCAGAGGGTGAAAAATATTAGTTTTGTTAGTGATTTTGTGAGAGCAGGTGTTTATATTTTGTTTCTATCAGAAAAACGACTGAAGTTGTGATGTGCTTATGCAACTCTCAGAATCACAAAACGAGCTGGGTTGGAAGGGACCCACAAAGATCATCCTGCACTGGACAGCCTGAGAGTCACACCCTGTGCCAGAGAGGGATGTCCAAATGCTTTGTGAGCTCTGCCAGGCTTGGTGCCATGACCCCTGCCCTGGGGAGCCTGTTCCAGTGCCCAAATACTCTGTGGGAGGTATATATATATATATATATATATATATA
>VZRF01000619.1:29470-83196 GCA_013396875.1 Vireo altiloquus | reverse complement strand
AGCCAGAGTTCTCATGGAATCAGAGTGATTCCAGTGGGAAGGAACTTGAGTTCTCCAGCCCAACTCCTGCTTGAAGAGCACCAGGCCTGGTTATTCAGGACCTTATCCCATCAGGCTTTGAAAAACACAAGGAACAATCTGCTCCAATGCTCAACTGCTCTCACAGAGGAGGGAAAAACCCCACCTGTATTAACAGTTAAATCCAATCAAATATCCAGTCCAGAATCCAATCATGTTTCAGCTTTGTGACATTATAATTAATCTCTGACCCTTCTGCTGCCCCAGGATTTCCAAGCCAAGGGCCTGAATCACTGACAGCACAGTACCTAAACTTAGCTTTAATTTAATTTAACTCAAATTTCCTAAGAGGTCCTCAGCACTAGAAACAGCTCTTACCTTTGGAGTTGATTTTCAGCAAGTAGGATCGTTCCAGAGTCTTTAAAAGAGAGGATGGATTTTAGCAGACAGGCAGATTTGGATTTTTTAAAAACCTCTGTTAACTCCAAACTCAGTCATCTTCACAGCCCTAATCCCAGGCTTCACTACTCCTCTCTTTATTAGCTTAATTAGGTGATTAGTGACTGAAAATACACAAGCCCACTGGAAGATTCCAACGCTGCTTTGGATTGCAGTGTGTGGAGGCAGCAGGAGTTCCACACTGCCCTGAGCCCACAGGAGCTGGCAGGAATCCCAGAGCTGTGGAACAGTGGAGCTCTCCCTAAACCTGAGTCGCACCCAAAGGGAAGCAGCACAGCTGAGCTGAGGTGAGGGCAGCAGGGCAGCCCTGGGGTGGTGTGGGGAGAGGATAAACGTGTGCCACAACACACTGAGACAGCTGCTCCACTAAACAGTGGGACAAGCAAAAATGCCTTCTTTAGCTTATTAAGGATTAGATTATTTCCTTTAGGAAGGCATTCAACAGCATTCAGTGTGATCTGCTGCCCAACAGGGAAAATACTCCAGCAGCAAGAACACTCCATGATTTCTCCCACTGGGCAGCTGCTTTGTGCAGGTCTCCCTCATCCTCACAGCCCCACTGATGTCCCACCTCCTCTGTGCCCCCTTTGCCCAGTCCAGACGATCCCAGGAGCACTCCCATCCTTCCCAACAGCCCCAGGACAAGGTGCTCCTCACCTTAAAGCCAAAGTAGTTGTAGGAGAAGTCTCTGTCGTAGATGATGGCAGAGTTGAGGCGCTGGCAGGAAATAAGAGAAGTGACCTTTACAAGGTGTAACAATGTTATCCCTGCTGGCATTCCTGGCCCCAAAGCTCTGGTGTGCAAGGGGCACAGGGCACAGGAACAGCACTTCCCTCAGAAGAATAAAAGCACAGCTTCAACAACCTTTTTTTCACTCAGTTTTTGGCTGAATTTACTGAAATTTAATTGGACAATGAGAAACAAAACACAGAACTAAAGGACAAACAGAACTTCCCAGCAGGAACACAGACCTAGAATGACTTGGAACCTGAACCTAAATCTCTCCCTCCTGTGCTGCCTCTCACTTTGCTACAGCTTGAGGTACTTTTTCTCAAATAATTTACTTGTGCTGATTGTGGCAATGGGAACAAAAAAAAAAATTCTATTACAAAAATATCCTTACAGGAAGAAAACTCCTCCATCCTCTCTTACACTCTCCACTCATGCCCTGCCCTGGTTTCTGTGTTGCCTTTTTGCCCTAAGACAAACATGGCTTGCTTATAAAATAAGAAAACCAAAGTATTTGAGTTTTCAAAATTCAGTGCAAGAGTTCAGAAGTGAAAAATCCACACTACTCACATCTTTGTTGGCCAAAACTATGTCTAGAGTTTCTTTGGAGATCATCGGGGAGTGCTTGCCGTTGTGAGGGTTGATGTAGGTGTAGAGATCCTCCATGACATCTGCAAGGGAGAGGCATTGAACAGGGCATGTGCAGGCTGGCAGCACGTGGCACTGGGATTCAGGGATGGCAGAGGCAGGAATGCCCATCCCTGGACACAGCCCCTCCAACACACAGCTGCTCTTGGACTGCTCAGCACTGCGAGCCTGAACAATGCTCTGCTCTTAGAAAGTCTGTCAAAGTCCCAGTGTAAAAATCAACGAACGGGGAGGAAAGCGAGTACAACCTGATCTCAATCCAACACATTTTTCACCATTTCATTTCCCTAGCTGCTGTTCATAAACCAGACAATTCCATTCGCCTTGGGAAACTCCTGGGTTTCATCTCCGTGGCGTTTTCAGCCAGCCTGGGCCCCCAGCAACTCCCACTTGGGAGATTTCCCTATTTCTGTGCTCCAAACCTCCCCCTCTGTCTCTCCCCCCGGGAGCTGGAGATGTTCACCCACCACTGAAGACTTTCTTGGTCTCCTTGTGCAGGTTGGACACGGCGATGCGGGCAGCCAGGATGGCATAGTCGGGGTGCTTGGTGGTCAGCGTGGCTGCGGTCTCTGCAGCCAGAGTGTCCAACTCCACCGTGGTGACCCCACTGTAGAGCCCCTGGATCACCTTCATGGTGATCTGTGCCTGCAGGAGGGAAATGCCCGAGCTCAGGGACCCCCAATGCCCCCGGATCAGGTGGAGCTCAGTGCCTGCAGCACTGCTCACTGTGCAGGGAGAGCAAACTGGGAGAGCTGGGAATGCTCACCTGGAGAGGGACTGGGGCCAAGGGCTGCAGGGCCAGGAGGCAGGGAATGGCTTCCCAGTGCCAGAGGGCAGGGCTGGATGGGATCTTGGGAAGTGGGAATTGTTCCCTGGCAGGGAGGGCAGGCCCTGGCACAGGGTGCCCAGAGCAGCTGTGGCTGCCCCTGGATCCCTGGCAGTGCCCAAGGCCAGGTTGGACATTGGGGCTTGGAGCAGCCTGGCACAGTGGGAGGTGTCCCTGCCAGGGCAGGGGTGGCACTGGGTGGGCCTGAAATCTCATTCCAGCCCAAATCCTTCTGGGATTCTGTGTAAGGACAGTTTCCAGGCAACAGGACTGACCAGGCCAGAATTGTTCTGGCCCCACCAATCTCTACTGAACCCCTGTGAACTGTTGTTACTTTGGCACAACTCGTGAGATTTACAGCCTCACTGGGAGTGTTTGCACAGAGTTTGGGAGGTTACTGCTGGTCTGGGAAGCTCCTGGCACCAGCAGCTCTAAGTTCCACAGGAGAAACTGAGCTCCAGGAAGAGAGGTCACACACTACTGCAGAATAAATAAGAATTCAGGGGCATGAGGAGGCAGGAGGACTCAGAATCTCACTTCTGTCCTCAGCATCAACTGCCAGTCACTGGGGGCAAGTCAGGACAATTCATGCTCATGTGGTCACAAAGTCACCAGTGTTCTCCTCCTGCTCTCCATCCCAAAGACTTTTGGGCACAGGACCAATGGCAACTCTTTGATGGGTGGAATTTCAGACAGGAGAATGGATCATGAGAACTTGGGAGATGGGATGAGCTTCAATTGGTGACTCCAAATGGCCACACTGGGCCTGAGACCTGCACAAAAACCTCACAGACATCAGTGGATCCAAGGGGGAGTCATCCTGGGCAGTGGCTTTGGAAGGAAAAGCTTCCAGGAGTGAGATCAATGCCCACCCCAAATCCTGCACAGCTCGGAAAACCAAGCAGGGATGTTGCAATGGCAGGGAATGCTTTCCAGCTGTCTGACCAGGATCCAGAATTTATTCTGGTGGATCCAGAGCTACTTCCACATGCCATTGCTCCAGCTTTGCCCACTGACACTGGGAGCAACCTGCCAAATCCGAAACATGGCAATTGAAGCAACAAAACTCTTTTTTCTTTAAGTACCAGGGGCTCAACAGCTTCCCCAAGGTTTGAGGAGAAAGGGATCTATGGCAGGGAAAGAGGATCTTCCCCTCCACAGTCTCTGCACCTGGGAAGTAAAACCCTTCAGAACACAAAGCACTGAACAAACACATTCTGGATGCGTTTGCCAATTCATGGAATCACAGAACATCCTGAGCGGGAAGAGACCCACAGGGATCCTCAAACCCAACACAGGACACCCTGGGAACTCCTGCCCGGGAGAAGTCGGGGTCAGGGCAGAGGATGGAGGAGCAGGACTCACGGGATCCACGAAGTCAGCGTTGAGGCCATAGCAGAGCTTCTGGATGCGCGAGGTGATCTTGTCAAACATGACTCGCTCCTGGCGCCCATCTGGGGACACAGCCCGTGGTGTCACACCAGTGCCACACCAGTAAGGACCAGTTCAGCACAGGATGTCCCTCCCAGCCCGTCCCACGGGGGAACTCGGTGTGGAATCACCGGGGACAGCCCGCTCGGGGCGGGTACAAGGAAAGGGGAGCTCCCCCTCCACCCCAAGAACTCCCACCTAACACAAACCAATTCCCAGGGTCACCCCCACCTCAGCCTGGGGACCCTCCCTGGCCCGGCACCCCTGGGAGCACAGGGGTGGGGAGCAAGCCCCAAGCTCCTGCCACGGGACCCAAAAGGAACCGAGGGGTCTCGTCCCTCACTCTCGGTGTCCGGCGGGAGCTCTCTCACTCTGGGCTCCCCCCAAAGCTGAGGGGATCCCATCCTCCCACATAGGGCTCTCCTAAAAGAGAGGAGGAACCCATCTGCTCTCTGTGAGTGCCGTGAGGAGCACCCCCAAAGCAAAGGGAGTCTCATCCCCTCACACCATGTGCCACCAGGGACCCCCAAAGCTGAGGGGGTCTCATCCCCCACGTGCCACGAGGGAGGCTTCCAAAATGGGGGGATTCCCATCTGCCTACCCTGGGTGCCGTGAGGGGACCCCCAAAGCAGAGGGAACCGCATCCTTCCACGTGCCACGAGGGGACCCCAGAACGGGGGAGGGACCCCCAAAGCCGAGGGGTCCCATGCCCACACGCTGGGTGCCCTGGGCAGGGCAGTGCTCCCCATCCCCGACACTCGGTACCGTGAGGGACCCCCCGGGGCGGGGGCAGCGCTCACCCCGCTTCACGACGTGCATGGCGACGGCGGCTCCCTCCCGGTGCTCTCGGTCCGTCCCGGTCTCGCTCAGTCCCTCTCAGTCCCTCCCGGTCCCTCTCGGCAGCTCCTCGCCCGCCGCTTCCCGCGCCCGCCGCTGCCCACGCCCCGCCCAGCTGAGGCCGCCGCCGCCATCTTGCCTCCGGGCACGGCCCCCGGCTTCGCCCCCTTCCCGCACCGCCACGCTCCCGGCGCTGCCTGGCGCGGCTGGCGGACACTAATCCCGTCCCTCATCCCGATATTTTCCCTGCTTTCCCCCCGGGAATCGCCGCCCCGCCGGGGAACGCGGAGAATTCTGCCCGCCTCAAAGATGGCGGCGCCAGCGGCCCTCCCCCCGCCGGGGGAGGAGACGGAGGAACAGGACGGGGCCGAGGGCGCCAAAGACAGAGCCCGCGAAGGGACAAAATACCCCCGTCCTAAAACGCCAAAACAATAACTGTGTTCATTATCATTAACTTAAATCAAGGTACAGGCGTGAAATGTCTGATTAAACTTTGGATCGCACTGCTTAGTGAGGTGGTGGAGTCCCCGTCCCTGGAGGTGTCCCAGGAACACCGGACAGGAACGATCTGAGGCTCCGCTGGGGAACAGCCATGGTGCCGCTCAGGTCTCTGGCCCAGGGCGAGAGGAGAGCAGGGAAAGAGCTGGAATGACACAAAGTTCTCTCCCAAGTTCCAAAGAGGCAAAGCTGCACCTGCAGAGCCTCCAGCCTCCTGTGCAGCCCTGGAACACCAACAGCACAAGGACCTGGAGCTGCTGGAGAGAGTCCAGAGGAGCCACAGAGCTGCTCCAGGGCTGGAGCCCCTCAGGAGCCAGGCTGGGAGAGCTGAGGGTGCTCAGCTGGAGAGGAGAAGCTCCAGGGAGAGCTCAGAGCCCTTGCAGGGCCTGAAGGGGCTCCAGGAGAGCTGGAGAGGGACTGGGGCCAAGGGCTGGAGGTACAGGAGGCAGGGAATGGCTTCCCAGTGGCAGAGGGCAGGGCTGGATGGGATCTTGGGAAGTGGGAATTGTTCCCTGGCAGGGAGGGCAGGCCCTGGCACAGGGTGCCCAGAGCAGCTGTGGCTGCCCCTGGATCCCTGGCAGTGCCCAAGGCCAGGTTGGACATTGGGGCTTGGAGCAGCCTGGCACAGTGGGAGGTGTCCCTGCCATGGCAGGGGTGGGACAAGATGATCCTTAAGGTTCCTCCAACCCAAACCATTCCCTGGTTCTGCAAGTCCCGTGAGGGCTCAGAGGCAGCAGCACCAAAGCAGTGCTGAGGTTCCTGTGCAGACCAACCCAAACAGCATCAGTTCCTCTCCAATCCCACTCTGGATGTCTCAGGAACCAGGAGCTGTGGCATTGGGAGCACAAACTGGTAGAAGAACATCTCCTGTTTGTGGTTTGCAGCTCGTGAGGTGCCTCTTCTCCTGGATCCCACCAGCCCACAGGGTTGGGCTGAGCTGCTCCCACTTAGGGGGGAACAGGGAACCGAATGCAGCCCCACACTGGAAAGGTTGGGGTTTGCTCCATGAGAGAACAATTAACCATCAACGTACAAGTCATCCTTGGGCTGAGGCTGGTCCTGAGAGGCTCAGAGAGAGATCCTTGGGCTCAAAGGGGCTGGAAATTCAGGTTTTTATTGCTTGTGGATGAGTCACTGTCCCTTCCCAGCTGAGGGAATTGGTTCCATTTGGATTCCAAGCCAAAATGCCATTGTGGGTTTCTTGGCCCCCAGGTCGGTTGGGAAGGTGCCCAAAGCACCAGGTGAGCTTGGTCCTGCTCAGAGAGAGCCCAGAGAGCCCTCCCCTCAAAGATGGGACACAGGGAATGTTTGGGACCGGTCAGGAAATGGGAATAAAGCTGGGGTGGTGTCTCTGTTTTATTGGAAAAGGTCCTACAGAAGGAAAATAATCCCAAATGGTATTTTGGTCTGGTTGGAGCCCAAGCTGCACTCACAGATGTTTGCCCTTAAGTTCTTCTCCTCTGAGTTTCACTCACCCTTTTCTGAAACCAGGGGGAGGTGGAGCAGTTGGTTTCATTTGTGAGGCCGAGGGTAGGGAGGAGAACCATGGTGCTGCCCCGGCACAGCTCCCACGAGGCCCACGGGGCCCAAGCGCGGCACCAGCGCTGCAGAGAGGGGCCCTGGGCAGCAAACAGAGCCCTTTCACTGACTCCTGCAGCCCTGCAAGGCTTCATCTCCACCCAGCGCTGCCGGAGAGCCCCCAGGGCCCTGCAGCTGCTCCTGTTCCCACAGGGAAATGGGGACATCACCCCTGGCAGGAGGGCTGGGGGCAGAGCAGGGACACACCACTGCCACCGCCCGAGGTGTCCTGAGCCCTGCCCGGAGATTCCCTGCGTGCACACGTGGAGGTAGCCAGCCCTAAAGAGTGTTAATGAGCGCTAATGAGCGCCAGGCTAACGAGGAGCCAGCCCCAGGGGCTGTGGGGTTTGGAGCTTTGCCACCCGGAGAGGCTGGGAAGTGCTGATTTCTCCCCTGGAAATGGAGCTTTTCCAGAGCAAACATGGCCAGGCTGAGGCTGCAGGGAGCAGGATCCCCTCCGAGAGGGCTGGTGGTGGGACAAGGTGTGTGAGGATGGAGATGTCAGTGCACTGGAAACACTGGGATATGCCAGGGATGGCTGCTGGCTGCCCTTGTGCCATCGCCATCCCACATCCTGGCAGATGCCAGCCACCGACTCCAGGGTGTATTTCACACTTTTTCCTGGAAACGTCCTGTACCTCAGACATGTTTCTGGGAGACACTGAGCAGGACCCGCTGCCCATGGAGTTGTCACATCTCTTGAAGCAGTTTGGGGGTGGCTGCGTGCCCCTGTCCCAGCTGCCAGCAGTGTCCCCATGGCAGTGGCAATGACAGGAGGACCCCGGGGTGACTCCTAGGTCAGCTTGAGTCCAGCTGCTGCCAAGAAAGCTCCATTTTCCGTGGCCATGGGCTGGGCTGGTGCCCACTGTGCCTGTGGAGCTGTGATCTGATTCCCGTGGGACAGGACTGTGCTCACAGCTCAGGGATCGCATGGCCCTGGTGCAGGGGGGAGCCAGGGTGTCCCTCTGTCCCCACTGACCTGGCCCAGGAGCACATCCCCAGCAGGCCCCCAGTGCCCCAATCCCACTGAGCTGGAAGAAGAGAGCAGCAGCCAGCAGCTCGTAAAATAGACTACATGCTTTATTGGATTGAAAAGTTTTATGAAATGACAAAAAAAAAAAAAAACAAAACAAATCAAGAGTTGGCAGATGCATCAACAGTTGCCGTTTGGTGGATCCCCAACCCCTTCTCCAGAAACATCCACAGGTCTCTGCCACCACAAGCAGCTCCAGCCCTGACCCCGCCAGCCCTGCTCCCGGGGGGCCCTGCCCGTGACAGCGAGGTGCCCAGGGGTTGGGGTGCCCAGGGATTGGGGTGCCCAGGGATTGGGGTGCCCAGGGGATCGGGGTGCCCAGGCAGCAGCCCCGGCCGCGGGGCAGAGCACGTCCCCCCAACCCCAGGGAAATGCAGGCACTTAAGTCATTGAGAGGAATTTTTCACTTATCCCAAAGCAACAGTGAAATTGTTTAACTCCCACCTACGGAACAAAAAACACCTCTGTAGCCCTTCCTGAATTGTCAAGACACAAATATATTACTCTGGCATAAAGCAAGGCCCCAGGGGCCCTCAGCATCCAGCCCGGCCTCCTCTTCCTCCCCCCATCATGCATCCTCCTCTGCCTCGGCAGGAGCAGCCCCCTCCCCACCCCAGGGACGTGTGGGACTGTAGTTTGGGGGCTGAGGGGGTGGTGAGGACAGGGACTTGGGGGTCATGTGGTGCCAGGGAGCCGCCTCGGGTGGGGCAGGAGGGGGCCTGGGGGCTCCCCGGGGAGCCCTGGTGCTGGGGGATGCTCCTGGAGGGAGCTGGGACAGGGCTCATCCCTCGGGATGGAATGGTGCTCAGCCCTGGGCATGGGGCAGGGCTCAGCCCTCGGGACAGGCTCAGCCCCCTCAGAGGCCAGGGCTGTGATGGGGACAGGCCAAGCCGGGGGCTGTGAGCAGCAGGACGTGAGCCACAATGTGCTGAGGGAGGACGGGAGAGCCTCTGCGAGGGGCTCGGGACGGACTGAGAGCCGGGTCAGGCTGGCACAGGCGGGCACAGCCAGGGACACCCCAGGGTGTGGCCTCAGGGCAAGGGGGACACTGCCTGTGTGAGCCTCCTGCGTCCCTCGGGAGGGCACAGAGCCCCCAGCACCCGGCCTGCTCCAGGGGATGGAGCCAGGACAGCGGGAGGACATCGTCATGGTCCTGCCACCCAGGCACAGGCTGTCCCCTGCCCTGGAGAGCCCTGCTGTGTCCTGCTCCCTCCCTCTGGCCCTGCCCAGCCAGGACAGGGGACAGGGGATGGGCCCTGCTCCCGGAGCCCCCTCCTCTTTGTGTGGATGTGGCAGCTGGACCTGGCTCTGCACCAACACCCCTCGGGACAGCCCTTCCCTCCCTGTCCCTTGTCACCAGGCTCCTCAGGCAGGTCCCCGGGGCACGGCGGCTTTGGAGGAGTGCAGGGGACTGGGGAGGGTGCCCGGGGAAGTGAAGCCGGGGACAGGCGTGGGCTGCTCCCCCGCGGGGTCCCAACCTTCCCCAGGCACTGGGCGGAGCAGTGGGACAGCCCCGAGCCTCCGGGCGGGACCGGGAGCACGCAAGTACCGGCAAGGGCAGAGGCCTCCCCTGCTCCTGCGTAGCGAGAGCTGCTCGGGAGGGGATCCCCCTCCCAGGGGCGTAGCCATGGGGGCCGGGGGGGAAAAGTGACTCGGAGAAATGAGGGAGAACCGCTGCGAGCCGAGTCACCCCGGGCGGGAGCGCCGAGCAGCCCCGACCCTCCAGCAGCCTGTGCAAAAGTCGGAGGAGGCAGGAAAACAAATTAATAACAACAACAATAGAAAATAAAATTAAAAAAATAAAACCACATTGAAACCAAACCCAAAGGCCGCGTGGCTGAGCAGAGCAGGAGTAACTGGAAGCCATGCACAGCAAAGCCGGGACCGCAGCGGTCGGAGCGGAGGGCAGGGGCGGCTCTTCTCCCGGGGGAGCCGGCGGCGTCGCGGTTCTTCGTCTCGGAGATCAGGAAATAAATAAGTTTAAATAGCTCCTCCCGTGCCGGCGCTGGGGTGACTCGGGTGCGGAGGGTGCCGGGGCCGCGCTGCGCTCCCGGTGCTCGGCCGGGCCCGGCGGGACGCGTCCGGGGGGCTCCTCCCCCTACTTCTTGGGCTTCTTGAAGATCTTTAGGGGGAACTTTTTCTTGCTCTGGCCGAGGTCAACCTCGTCGCCCGTCAGGCTGCTGTCCTCGTCCCCCGGGCTCTTCTTGGCGGCCAGCTGCGGGATGCGGGTGTTCCTGGCGCTGGGCCGGCAGTCAGAGATGGGGGAGGGGGTGTCGGGGTCGGTGGAGCTGGGGCTGTGCGACCGGGACGAATCCGAGTGGCTGGGCTTGCCGGCCGTCGGGTGGCTGATCTCCCCCAGGCTGGAGGACTTCTCCATGCCGTGGTTCACCATCATCATCTTCTTCATCGCCATGGGGCTCTCGGGCAGCCGCTCCTGCGAGGCCGCCGGGCCGGAGGGCTCCCCGTGCCGGCTGCCGCCGTTGGGGGTGGGCGCGCCGGGGCCCGGGGGGCCGGGGACAGCCTCCTCCATGGACCTGGTCAGCAGCGTGGGCCGGGCAGCCAGCAGCTTGGGCGCCGAGCTGGGGATACGCTGGTGGTCGCTCAGGTGCGGGATGGAGGAGTCGGAGTCGCATCGAGTTAAATCTCTGCGGTGAGAGGGCGGAGAGAGAGCGGCGTCAGTGCCCGCACGGATGGCAGAGGCGGCTGAGGGGGCTGGCAGTGAGCCCCTGCCCACCCTCTGCCCCGGCCTGCCCCTCCCTGCGTGCCCTCAGCGGATCCCGGGAGCGGGGCTCACCCCGAGCGGCCGGGAGGGAGCGAGGGCAGGGGAGCAGGATGGAGGCTCATTCCTCCCCTGGATCCCAGCGGGACCCGAGGGTGCTCCCGGCCCGTCCCACCCCCGTGTGCCCCCAGGCTCCCCGGAGGACCCTCGGCCCGCGCCCCCCGCCCCGCTCCCGGCTCGGCCGGTGCCAACCTCCAACCCCGGCGGGAGGAAGCAGAGGTTGGGCGCTCCCGCACCAAGCCATGCCCAGCCCCGCCGCTGCACGTGGTTTGTGCCCAGCCTGTGCCTACCGGTGACGGCCAACGGGGCCAGAGGGGCTCCCGGAGCCCCTCCGGAGACTGGGAGGAGGAGGACGGGGGAAATGACAAGTCACAGCTCGCTCCTCCCGGCTGCCTGGGTGCTGGCCCTGCGTCCCCGGGGCCCCTGAGCTCCGCTGCCTGCCCCGATCCCACGGCAGCGCCGGAGGCTGCCCGGACACGGCACGGGGTGAGGAGCCCTGCCCTGCCCTGCCCCACGCACAGGAGGGTGGTGTGGAATGAGAGGCAAATGGAGAGGAAAGGAGCGAGGGGGAAGAGAAGCAAAAGGTGGTGAGAAGAGATGGAGGTGCCAACCTGTCCCTCGCCCCGGAGCCCCCTGACCTCTGCTCCTGGCACAGACCCCTGGACGAGGGTCACCAAACCCGCCTGGCACTGCACGAGGAGCCCCCAGATCATCTCCTACAGTACATCAGCACCAGCCTAGAGGCAGCTGAAGAGACTAGCAAGGCAAGGAAAACCTCCACAGAGCTGACACCTGTGGAGCCACCCAGGCACAACTGGGGAGATGCTCAAGAATCCCAGACTGGGTTGGGTTGGGAGGGGCCTCAAAGCCCACCCAGTGCCACCCCTGCCATGGCAGGGACACCTCCCACTGTGCCAGGCTGCTCCAAGCCCCAATGTCCAACCTGGCCTTGGGCACTGCCAGGGATCCAGGGGCAGCCACAACTGCTCTGCTCTCACCTGAGCAGGGCACAGGGGCACAATCCCACTCCCTTTCCTGCTGCCCACGCTGGAGGATCAGCCCAGGGCATGGATTTCAGGTCCCAGTGCTCATGGCCAGGGCCTGTGGAGCTTCTCCCCACCAATCCCCAGCTCCTTCTCCCCAGGGCTGCTCCCAGTCCATTCTCCCCAGCCTGTGTTTGTGCTGGGATTGCCCCGAGCCAGGTGCAGGACCTTGCCCTTGGTGCTGCTCAGCTCCCTGAGGCTGGCACAGTGCCACCTCTCCAGGCTGTCTGGGTCCCTCTGGATGCTCCATCCCTTCCCTCTGGTGTCCCTGTTGCTGATGAAGATGTTTCCCAGTGCTGGTCCCAACCTTGGCCTCTGAGGAAGGCACTCCCCACTGCTCTCCACAAGTGATGGCACACACGAGTCCTGGCTGTCAATGGGGAGGTTGGGCAGGCCCAGAACATTCTCCTTGCACTGCAACAAGTGCATTTCTTTAACAGAACCCATGGAATAAAGCTGGGCCTTCGTTCAGCAGCTCCACAGGAATACACAGAAGAAAAGGCTATGATGAGACCCCACGGATGGCTGGGATTGAGCCACAGATCTGCTGGGGGAGCCCAGCTGTGGAGAACACCTCAGCTCTTCTTCTCCCCAGCAGCAGAGAGCCCTGGGCACTGCTGGCACTGTCCTTGTCCTGGCACACGGAGCTGAGCCCAGCCGATGTCTGAGCACCAGAGCCACATCCCGGGAGAGCAGCTGGGAGAATGAACAGTTGGATGGTGTGAGGTGCCAGGCTGCTCTGAGGGAGCAGCTGCAGCCCCTCCAAGGGAGAAAACTGCCATGGGTCACACGTGTGGAGCCACCGAGCTCCCAGGGCCACCAGCAGATGGTCACTGTCACGGCTGGTGGCCCACGGCTGCCACGGGATAACTAACTGGGATAACTGGGATAACTGGGGCTATGGAACAGCAGCAGCCATGGAACGTGGTGTCCCTGAACACAGGCTGTTGGGGCTGACTCCCAAAACACAGACACACCACACACCTGGGCTGGGAGGCCTCGGGATGCTGCCAGGGCCTGCACATGGAGTGTCACTGCCATCACAACCTCCAACTCCTTTAAGGAATGCAGGAGTCTCTGGCTCTTCCCGAGTGTTTCTGGCTCATGGCTTACCACACCTGCAGAAGGGGAAATTCTGCTGGGAATTCCTGCCTGGACACTCCTCTCCCAGGGAAAGTGGCAGAAGTCACCACCTGCACATGCTGAGCTGTTGTTGAGACGTCGCTAGGGTTGAACATCCACTTCCAGGTGTTTGTTTCCTCCACAAATCCCTGGAAAGTGCCCCCTTTCCAGGAAAAGAAAGCAGACTTTGGCTGCAGGTGTTGGCACCAGCATGATGCTGAGCACTGGGTCCCAGCAGAGCCAGGAGAAGGAGCAAGGCTGTGGGGCAGAACCTTGGCACGGGAATGGTGCTGGTCAGAGCCAGGATCAGGGACAGGCAGGGTTGGATCCTGACAGGAATGCAGCTCTTGATTCGGACTCAGGTCATGGAGGAGGTGGGAGAGCCCCACGGGACCCTGCGTGCCCTGGCTGGGAATGGAGGTACAGCAACACCCAGTCTGTGACACAATCTGTGTCCCAAGAATCTTCTTTGCCAGGAAATCCAACCCAACCCTTCTGGCTGCCACAGTCCCACACGGATGTGGGTGAGGGTTGGTGAAATAAATCATTTAAAACAGCAAGAGAGCAGCAAATATGGGGAAAAAATGGATTTTTTTCAACTTCAGGAGACTTCAAGGATGTGTGAAGAGGGTGAGTGTTCCTTGCTGGCTCCACACAGCCATTCCCTCTTCCCTGAGTCCTGCAGTTTTCAATCCAGAAGGGACCAAAGGGATCCTGCAGCGCTGGCAGTGTGTGGAGAACATGAGGACAGCAGATGGAGAGCCATGCTCTGCTCCAGGAGGATTCTCTTCCCAGAGCTGGGAACCTGATCCCGGGACAGCTGCTCCCTGCCGCGGGAGGAGGGACAGCAGCAGCTCGGGCAGGGCCTTGGTGACACCACAGCCACCATGTCACCTCCTGGGACTGCTCTCCCTGGGGCCAGCCGGGGGTGTGGCATCCAGCCAGCCATGTCCCCATTCCTGGTGTGGCTGTTCCTGGATCCTCTGCCCTGGGGTGGGTGCTGGCACCGCAGGGATCTCACCTCACTGGAGCCCAGTCCATCCCTCCAGCCTCATCCAGGGAGACTGAAGGAGCTGACACCCAGGAGCACACAATTCCCAAACATTCCCATGGTCTGAGCTAACCCTCCTCACAATCTCTCCAGCTGTAACTCAGGAATGTATCCCTGAAGGATACAGGGAAGGCCTGGTGACAGCAGCACCCACCAGAGCTCTCAGCAGCGGTGCCCACCCTGCTGTGCCAGGCTCTGGGGACATCCTGGCACCCAGGACACATCCACCAGCCAGGGACAATGCTAGGGACACCCGACAGACCAGGACACCTGGCACAGGGACCTCCTGCATTCCTGCTGTGGCACCCACGGGCTGATTTTGGGAGCTGAACACCAACGGCTGGGAACTCCTGCTGGGATTTCCTTCAGCCCCAAAGGAGCCTTTTCCTGGTGGTCCCCACAAGGAAGTGCACCCAGGGGGGACAGGATTCCCGGGATCACACTGGCTGGGCAGAGACAGCAAGAGGAGTGGACACTCCTGAGGGAGGAAAGAGCATTCCCAGGACACTGCCAACATCCCAGATGAGGCTCAGCCAAGGCCTGGCCTGTATCTCATTGATTTCCACAAGGATTGTGCTCCTGAACTGTTATGGCACATCTTCAAGAGGAAAAGCTATCCCAGGACACTGCTGGCCTCGATGGGATCCCGGGAAGGGATCAGAGGAAGTGTTTCTGCAGAGCAGCAGGAGGAGCCCTCCTGGAAACCACAGAGCAGCAACCAGACAGGAAAATACCTGGGAGCCTGAGCCTTCCTCCATCCCAGCAGTGTCACTGCTCTTTCCCACGGATCCAGGCACTCCTACCACCTCCACAGAGCAGCCCCTGAGGCAGGATGGACCTGCTGCCTCCTGCACTGCCTCCCACCCCACCCGAGCCCTGAGGGAGGGTGACGAGATGGGGATGGCAAACAAAAGAAGCAGAGAGCAAAGCATGGAGTAAGGAAAGCCTGGGAGTGGAGGAGGAGCAGGGGAGGAGGAGGATGGAGAACAAACACCTCGTTTTCCCCGGCCCTGCAGCCCACGAGGGATTTCTCTGGGGGTTCTGGCTCGGGTTCAGCCCAGCACGGCCCAGGAGCTGCCCTGGAGTGCTCCAGCAGCCACAGAGCCCTCACTGCCTCATCCCTCTGTGCCCTCGGAGCACCCTCAGCTGCCAGGCTCCGTGCATGTGGCACCAGGCACCAAGGGTTTGCTTAAGGCAAATTCCCAAATTTGCTGTGAGGCTGAGCTTGGCTCTGCCTCTATGCAAACCCAACAGCAGCTTCCTCCCTTCCACCCTGCAAGAGCTGTGAATTACTCATTTCCCTGCATTCCTGACTCTCTCCCTTCCCTGTGCTTTGGCTGCCGCCTCCCTTCCTGGCTGGAGAAGGGCCTGGGGATTTGGTCCTACGCTCCCATCTCCATCAGTTTTATCCCCTGAGGCAGGCACAGGCAGCAGAAACCCCTGTGCACACACACAGCCCCTCCAGCCCCTCTCCCCCCGATCCCAGCCGCCTCCGGAGCCGCTCTGACCTTACTGGTGCCGGATCCTCTGAAGCCAATTGCAAAAGAGAAGCAAAGAGTGAGGAGTTGAGGGAAGTGGCTCCCTGCAGGGATAACCCAGCAGGATTCCGGAGACAGTGATCCCTGCTCGGGGGCAGCTCCCTGGAGATGGTTTCTCCTGTGAGCTCTCCCCAGCCTCGGCATCTGCTGCATGTGGGAGAGGCTAAGGAGCTCCAGCAGCAGCTCCCACCATCAGGGTGGCACACTGCTCCTAATGAGGGAGCCAGCAATCTCTGGGGTTCTGCTCTGCTCCTTGCAGTGACTCCCTGGAAGGCCTTTCAGAGCCTCCCCAGCCGTCCTGCCTGCCTCCCCGGGAGGCTGTGGAGCTCAAGGGATGCATGGGAAGGCCTCCAGGACCGGGAATATCAAGGGGGAGCAGCAATCCATGGGCCCGGCAGCAGTGCTTTTGGGGATGCATCAAAGCAGGATCTGCTAATGATGCAGTGGACAGAACAATTAACAGTGACCAGCCCCATCTTTGGGCACCCAGCTGCTCCTTTCACCTGCAGAGAGCAAGGATGGATGAGGTGGGGGAGTCGCCTGCTCTGCTCTGCTGGAGCGAATCCCAGTGGGAGGTTCTGGCTCCATGGCTTCTCCTGCATCACCAGCTGGGCTTGGCCATGGGAGCAGGGAGAGGAGAGTGCTGCTGTCAGCCAGTGGTGCCCAGCTGGGCTCTGAGCAATGGCAGCCCCTGCTTATCCCCTCCTAACCACCTCTGGCACCTTCCCTCCCTGGGGCCCCCACGCCTGATCCCCTTTCCCTCTGCCACTCTCAGGGGGTCTGCAGGGACTCAGGCTTTGTCCTGGGCAGGAATTCCGTGTGTCACAGGCCTCAGGAGGGAATAAATCACATTTAACCAGCTGGTTTGGACACAGGACATGAGCCCTGGGCTGCCAGGATGAGCTCTCCCTCCTGCAGAGCCAGGCAGGCAATGGCAGCAGGGAGCAGCAGCATTCCCAGCTTTTACCAGTCCAACTGGGACAGCTGCACTGGAGCTCCCACTGGCAGGAGTTAATTAATTATGCTGCTTCTCCTCATCCCCAAACAACCATTTCTGAATTAACTGAGATGCTGCTCTTTAATTCTCCACTGTGGAGCAGGTGCAGGAATTTGCCCCTTGATATTCCAGACTCCAGAATGTGCCTGGGGCTGCTCAGCTTTGAGACACACGGGGCAGGGAAGGGGTGGAACATCCAAACCAGAGGCTGTGAACAAGGCCAGGAGAGATCCCAGCACCTGAGGGCAGAGGGACCCACAGGCAGGGGGATAATGGGACGTGCTGGGATGGGTGAAGATGTGGTGACTGGGAATGTTTCCCTGCCTGGAGAAATCATGGTGGAAGGACATTTCCCCTATCCTATCCCTGAGATTTCTAGCCTTCTCCCAGCAGTCTGCTCCCCAGCAGTGAGCATTAGGAGACTATTTTTAATTTGGCTATGGAGAAAGCATGAACAGAGATGGAATGACCTGTCTGGGGGCACAGGCAGCCCCTGGCAGGGACAGGAATCCCTGCTCCATCACACTTCCCACTGCCTGCAGAGTGCCTGGGACACCTGAGGCCACGAGCACACATCCCAGGGCCCTGATCCCAGGGGATCCCACTCCTGCAGGGACACAACACCTTGGCCCTGGCTGCATCCATGACCCCGTGGGACATCTGGGATCTCGCTCAGATGGAAGCCACGCCAGGAAGCTGATCTGAGATTGGGACACCATTCCTGTCAGGGCCCCCTCGGAGCACCCAGGCAGGATTCCTGCTCCTCCCTATCGTGGTACAGTGAACTGGGACGGCTCTGGATTTAGGGATGGAGGATAACCAGTCCCAGGGATGCACCAGGTCTCCAAAGAGCCAACTGAAAGGGACCAAGCTAAAGCCAACAACTGAAGCTCCAACTCCCTCCTCAGACATTCCTTAGCCAGAACACTCCCATTCCTCATCCCTACCGGACCAGTAACTCCGAATTTCCTCAACTGCTGCTGCAGCACCTCTGGAAACCACCCCAAATTTCTCCAGCTGCTACCTTGTGATCCCTGCCCATCATGTGCCCTTGGTAGTTCTCTTGTGAGGACCCCAGGGAATCCCCAGGCTTCAAATCAGGTCAGGTTTGGTGATCAGTTCTGTTACCTCCTCCCATCCCCTTGTTTAGGGAATACCAAGCACCTGGGAATTCTCATCTGCTCAGCTACAGTGAAACAACAGTGCAGCACCTTGGGAATGCCCCCCTGAGCTCGGGGCTGTGGGGATGGCCCCTGGAATCCTGTGGGGATGGACCCTGGAATCCTGTGGGGATGGCCCCTGGAATCCTGTGGGGATGGACCCTGGAATCCTGTGGGGATGGCCCCTGGAATCCTCCTCGTGAGGCTCCAGCAGCACGGGAGAGCAGCGAAAGGAACAAACGTGGATAAATCATGGAACAAAGGCCCGAAAGAAAAGGGCAGGAGGAATGTGGGAGAAAGAGCACCCGAGCAAGCGTCAGCTCTGAGGCACAGCAGGCAGGAGGCAGCTAGAAAAGAAACAGCAATATACCCAAAGCTCCCAGTGCGACAGCGAACTCCAGAGGTGACATCAGGAGGGGGCAGGTCGGGGATGGAATCCATCTGGAGGAAATAAGAGGTGGTGTGATGGTAATAGATAGGGTGGACATGGCAAGCAGGAGCAGGTGCAGTGGTGGTGGATGAGGAGCAGGAGGTGGAGGAGGTGGAGGCAGGCGATGGGCTGGAGCCGGGCAGGTCGGAGCTGAAGGACTGTCCGGAGCTGAGGCTGTGCATTCGGCGCAGGGACACTCGGCCCGCCCGCAACGGCGCCGCGGGGGCTGCCTCGGGCTGCCCTGGCACGTGACTCTCTACCAACCTCTGCGATCCGTGGCCGTGCTGCGGCTCCACCAGGCGCTGCCGGACTGTGCTGGGCAAGGCCGGAGCTGCAACGAGACACAGGAGAGCGCTGAGGGCACGGCCTGGCCACCGGAGCTCAGCCAGCACCAACACCATCCCCATCCCATCCCCATCGCCATCCCACTGCCCCACTGGCACCATCCCTGCCCCACTGGCACCACCCCAGCAGCACCATGCCACTGTCCCACCTCGTGCCAGCAGTTAAGGCCCATTTAATGCAGAAGCAGCTTTAAGCTGGTGCTGAACATGCTGGATTAATGCCCAGCCCATGGAAAACTCCAACGTTGCTGATGTAGGTGCCTCTGAACACTTTATCTGAGCATCTTGCCTGACGCAGAGTGGCTGTGTGATTCACCCCACCCGTGATTCATCCCACCCAGAGCCACCACCCGGCTCCTGGAGAGCCAAGGACTGGGCACTTCCAGGGCTTGGGCCATTCCAGCCTCACAGACACCTCATGGCTCCAGTCCTGCTGCCTGGGTGGGACCTTCACAGCCCCAAGCAGGAGCCTCAGGTGAGCAGGGCAATGATGGCACTGAGAGCTTCACTCCCAAAGCTCAGCTCTGCTCCACTGCCAGCACTGCTGTGCCCAGGCAGCACCAGCAGCATGGAGCCACACAGGGTTGGGAGGGACCTTAAAGAGCATCTCTTCCCACCCCTGCCCTGGCAGGGGTGGCACTGGGTGGGCTTTGAGGTCCTTTCCCACCCAAACCATCCTGGGATTCATGCCTTATTCCTCCATGCCTGAGCTGGTGACTCTGGCCCCAGAGTGGACTCAGCTGCTCCCAGCCTGTTCCGTGACCACCATGACTGATCAGAGACCCTCAATCTGAAATATTCTCCTCTGGTTGCCAATTCCCCTTGGTTTGGGGAACCACCTGGGAATGTCCTTTGGAGCCCCAGCTCCTGAACTGCCTTCAGAGCTCCTTGGGATCTCTCCAGCCCTGTGGTCACACCTGGCTGGAACTGGAGCTCAGCAATCCCTGAGCACCTGCCTGTCCCCACACCTGCCCCTGAGGCCACCCCCAGAGCCAGGGGAGGTCCCTTCACCTGCCCAGAGCCTTGGGAATGCTCCTCTCCATCATGGAAAACAGATCCCAGGGCTGTAGCCCCACCCTGAGCCACCCAGGCTGCCTCTATCCCATCCCCTTGCTGCTGTTCCCTACAAGATGTTCCTCCTTTGGCAGGAGATAAGGTGTTCAGGAGTGTTCAGGATTTCTTATGTGCATAAGAAATTAATGTACAAATGGGTTAAAAAGATGCAGAGACAGGAAAGCTCAGAAATGGAGAAGGAGGAGAGCTCCTTTGGGAATGGAAGAACCAGCAATCCCTGCTCTGGAAACTCCAAGCTGGACACACAGAGCTCCTCTGGCAGAACAACTCAGGACTGAAGGATCCACAGGGACATATTTCCAGGGGAAGAAGGAATAAGAAGGAATAATTCTGGCAACCTGGCTGTTTCCACAGCCCCAAGGTGAATCCCAGTCTTTCCCAGTGCACAGGTTTGCTGCTCCTCGTTTTCTACACTGCCCATCCATGAACCTGGAATTTTACACCATCCACCTTGTATTGCAGGATTTTATTTTTCTGCTCCAGAGCTGCAATTTCAGTTTGGGAATCTCACTGTGGAGGGTTCACAGGGATCTGACTGCAGAGTAGCTCACTGGGGTGACAGGTTTCTGCTATAGGTTTCTTTTTCCCTTGGGCTATGCTTTTTCCTCTATGGATTCCTTGGTGGTTTCTGCTATAGGTTTCTTTTTCCCTTGGGCTATGCTTTTTCCTCTATGGATTCCTTGGTTTTTTCCACCCCTCATTCACCAACTCAACACCTCCCACCTTTGTGCTCTCCTTCTCCCAGGCTGACCCTGCAATGAGCTCTGGAGCACAGGCTGGGACCTCTCTTCCCAGACCCACCACTTCCCTCTGGACATGTTTTACCAACATTCCCCAAATCACCTGCCCAGCATCCCAGGGAAGAGCCCTCCCTGGCCGAGGCTGGCACATCCTCCTCCCCACCCAAGCCAGGAGGCTGTGTGCCATCCCATGGCACTGGGGCACCAGGGACAGGCGTCCCTGAGGGGTGGCACTGCTCAGGGGGGTGGCACTGCTCAGGGGGTGGCACTGCTCAGTTCACAGAAGGACTCCGAGGGCACCCAGCACCAGCAGCACCTGCGGGGAGGGATGGGACAGGGAATGCTGTCACCTCCTCCTGGCCTCACTGGCTCCTCCATCTCCACCTCAGGGGTACCATGGACTGAGTCCAGCCCTCCAGATCCCCTAACTGCACCCAGCAGCACGTGGGAGCTGCAGCTGAGATTCTTCTTCATCCCACCAGACTCCTCTCGAGGTTAGTACAGGTGGCGATGGCTCAGTGAGCAGAGATTTGTTCATTAGTTCCCGTGCCAGAAAGATGGAAAATTGGTGGATGTATTTTAGTCCAGAAAAAGGCCAGAGGGCAGAATAAAACAATGAGAATACAATTGAAGAGAACCAAACCAGGGTATTTCCAGAGGGACTGATCCTCCGAGGACAGCGAGGAGCGGTCGCTGAACCTGCGCCCGAAAAGCCAGGCTGCATCTGGGGGGCAGCCAGGGGGGACAGGAGAGAGAGAGAGATGGGATTTACTGGGAGAAGCACCACGGGTCCTCAGCAGCGAGTCTGGCCAGGAGAAACTCAGCACTGCCCTCCTGAGGCAGGGCTTGCACACAGAGGACAAAAGTCCTACAGGGAAAGGCTCCCCTGCTTTGAGAAGCTGAGTGGCTCAGTGCTCGTTACAGGGTGCAGCACCTGCCCGAGGGGGGTGGGTGGGCAGGAGGATGGGCAGGAAGATGGGCAGGCTCTGCCCAGCTCTGGGGTGATGGAACTGCAAGTGCTCCCTGGAAATGTCTCACTCGAGGCATCTCAAGCACGAAGAAGCTGAGGCTGAAATTGGGGCTGAAGGCTCACACCTGGCCCAGCTCAGGACCTCAGGTGCCACCTGGGACTGTCCCAAGCGTCCCTGCCATCAGTGCCCAGCTGGGGCTGTGCCAGGGCTTTATCAGAGCTGTCCAGCTCGATTCTGGTGGTGATTGGTAATGACAAAGAGCAGGAGGTCTCCATTCCCTGAGGCTTTAATGTCCCCAGGCACAGCAGATCCCACAAACTCTGGCTCCAAGCCCGTGTGTGCTGAGCCCCAGGGACACACAGGTACCTCCTGCCCTACCCAAACCCTCCAACTCTGCCTCCCCCTGCCCTGAGCCCCCTCAGCACCTGCCCCCAGACCTTCCCAGCACCACAGCTGAGCCCCAGGCCAAGGGGATGTGGCCATGGCACACAGGGCACCTCCTGCAGCACACGGTGCCAGCCCTGAGACCCTCCTGCTCCTCCCTCCTCCTCCTGCTCCCCCAAACAGCCCTGCCTTGGATTAAATCGTCCAGAGTTGCCCAGAGCAGCTGTGACTGCCCCTGGATCCCTGAAGTGTCCAAGGCCAGGGACTTGGAGCACCCTGGGACAGTGGAAGGTGTCCCTGCACACAGCAGGAGATAGAACTGGGAGAGATTTGAGGTCCTTCCAACCCAAAGCACTCTGTGATCCATGAAGTGCCCAGATCAGGGTGCTGTGCCCTGGCCAGGTGCTGCTCCTGTGCCCCCAGATCCCTGCCACTGCTCTGCAGCTCTCTCAGTCTCTGGTGCAATAGCCAGAGAGGGGAAACTATTGGGAAAACTCCCTTTTGAGAGAACCAAGGCAGGATGGGGGCCAGTTAAAGGCAGCAACAGCAGCCAGGGCTGACTCACAGCTGCTGCAGAGAAGGTGGCAGTGCCAGCCAGCCCAGGAGCTCAGCAGCTGTGGGGTCACAGGCACAGGGTGATCCATGCTCAGCCTCCCTCCTGGCAGAGCAGGGACAGCCACCCCGGGAGCTGATGCTCTGTGTCACCAGCACAGAGGGACCCCAAGCCCTGCCCAGAGCTGGGCACTGGGGTTCAGCCTGTGCTCCAGGGAATGTTTATCGGGTCCCTGAGACTGGCACACTGCTGCTCCCACCGGGAATGGTGCAGGATGCAGCTCCAGCCGTGCCTCAACAGAGGCAGCTTCGAGCCCTGTAAATGCCAAAGAAGAGCTCAGCCAAGGGCACACAGGACAATCCCTTTTCCTGTCCCACTGCCATGCCTTTGGCTGCGGCTTTGGTAAATGTTAAATCAGTGGGTTGACCAAAACAGCACAGACAGAATGACATGATAATTAACAATTTCTAAATCACCAGGTCTGCTGGAATTAATAGGCTCCAACCCCAGCAGTGGGGCTGGCCCGTAGGGATGTTCCTGACCCCCATGGACCCACTGTGGTCTTAGGGCATGGAAACCCCAACTTGGATCAATTAACCCCTCCTGATGCAGGTGAACCACGGATCCAGGTCTGCTCTGTGTCACACCCCCAACCCCAGCAGCTTCCCAGGGAGCTCCCAGATCCCTCATCCCAAGGAGCTCCCAGAGCCCCATTCCCAAAGCCCCCATTCCCAGGGAGCTCCCAGAGGCCCATTCCAGGGAAGCTCCCAGATTTCTCATTCCCAGGGAGCTCCCAGAGCCCTCATTCCCAGGGGAGCCCCATTCCAGGGAGCTCCCAGAGTCCCCATTCCCAGGGAGCTCCCAGATCCCCATTCCCAGATCCCCATCCCAGCGCTGACGTACATTGGATGGACATGGGGGACACGAGCTCCTCGTCCAGGTCGTCCACGTCATCGGTCATGATGAAGTGGGAGGGGTTGGCCCGGGGGGTGCCCATCCAGCCGGGGTCGATGTTGAGGGCAGAGGCCAGGGAATGGATGCCAGGGTTGGTGACGATCTGGAAGCCGCAGAGGAGCTCGATCTGCTGCCAGCGGTGCAGGCGCTCCCGCAGAGCCGCTGTCACCTCGCTCAGAGCTTGTCTGGGGACAGGGACACACAGGGAGGGGAAAACACCTCCTAAACCACCTGCCATGCTCCAGGGGGCAGCCATGTGTCCTGGAACCTGAGAGGCTTCTCATTCCAACTCCAGAAATACAGGAATTAAAAATCGCAGCAGGGGAGAAGTACCCAGAGATAATAACAAGGGGGAATGGCTTCCCAGTGCCAGAGAGCAGGGCTGGGTGGCATCTTGGGAAGTGGGAATTGTTCCCTGGGAGGGAGGGCAGGCCCTGGCACAGGGTGCCCAGAGCAGCTGTGGCTGCCCCTGGATCCCTGGCAGTGCCCAAGGCCAGGTTGGACATTGGGGCTTGGAGCAGCCTGGCACAGTGGGAGGTGTCCCTGCCAGGGCAGGGGTGGCACTGGATGGGCTTTAAAATCCCTCCCAACCCAAACCATCCCATGACAATCCCTTAAGCATCCTGCAGCCTCCTGAAACCTCATTTTAACAGGACTTTTAATTGCTCCATTTAACTGTGATCCCTTGTTTATCACAGGTAAGATTAGAAGGTTATTGATGAAGAGGAGCAAGTCTGACCCCAGGTCATGAAGGACAAAAAAGGTTCAGCAAAGGGAGCCCCAGAGCCCCTGAGGAGGTGAGGACACTCCTGCCTGGGACAGGAGAGGGACAGGAGGGAGGCAGGGAGCAGGGAGGTGCTGAGCAGACACTCACTTTGCAGTTAAGATTTTATGGTCGACATCATCCAGAGAGGAACTGTGAGCAACGTGGAACGTCCCAAAAAGGGTGTTTCGCTTCTTTTTGATCTTTTCAGCCTGGAATATCAACAGAGAAAGGTCACAGGAAGAAGACAACCTGATGTTTCCTCCAGGCCATGAACATCCTGGATGGGCTGAGGCAGGAACAGTCCCTGCAGCTGCCTGTGCACGTGGGAATAGTGGGAATGTGCTGTTACTGAGGAATGCTGTTCTCCCTGGCACTGGGGTGAGGAATTCACCAGCAGCAAGCAGCAGGTTGGGATTTCACACTCCCTTCTCCCAGTTCCCCAAAAATCAGAGGGAACTGAACTGAAAAGGGAGAACTTTCAGGGCAGAGTTGGAGCTCCCATCCCTGGGAGGGATTTCAGTGCCCAGTGGATGTGGCACTCAGGGACATGGATCAGTGGTGGCCTTGGCACTGCTGGGTGCACTTGAAGGTCTCTGAGGGTTTCTCCAAGCCAGACCATTCCAGGATCCATGAGCCAGGTACCTCACACAGCCAAAGGCTCTCACACCTTGGCTTGTCTCTCCCATGAATGACCAAACACAGCCCAGGAATGCCCAAGAGATCTTGGGTTGGAGAAGATTTTTGGTTTGAGGTTGGGTTTGTATCACTGTATCAAAAATTAAAGTCTCTGCTGGCAGCTCTGCCATTCCCAGCTCCAGTGGCTTGAACCTGGGACTTGGGAAAGCCAAGGATGGGGATGCAAGAACTGACACGGGTAAAGAAAAACTGCTGGAATGTTAAAATGTTCCAAATAAAAGCAGATGAAGGCAGAGTTTTCCCTCCTGCCGGCTCTGCTGGCTCCTTATGGCCACAGAGATGAGCACAGGTCACAGCAGCTCCCTGGGCTCATCCCTCAGGGCTGGCACAACATTCCAGACTGGGAATGCAGCAGTGATTGGTCACATGGATCTCGGGGTTCCACTGCCTGTGCTCATCACCTGGAGCAGGGACTGTGCCTCCTGCTCAGCCAGCACAGCAATCCCTGCCCCACACTCACAGGGCTCCACACTCTGCCCAGGTTGGGACCTGCCTGCCCTGAGAGCCCACAGCTCAGGAACATCATCCTCATCCTCATCCTCATCCTCATCCTCGTGCTCAGCCCCTGCTCACATCTCACTTGTGCTGCACTTTCACAAGGTGCAAATTTAAGGCATGAAAAGAGAAACTGCCCTTGAGCTGAGGGAGAACAGGGCTGGATGGGATCTTGGGAAGTGGGAATTGTTCCCTGGCAGGGAGGGCAGGCCCTGGCACAGGGTGCCCAGAGCAGCTGTGGCTGCCCCTGGATCCCTGGCAGTGCCAGGTTGGACATTGGGGCTTGGAGCAGCCTGGCAGAGTGGGAGGTGTCCCTGCCTGTGGAATGAGATGAGCTTTAAGGTCCCTCCCAACCCAACCCATTCTGGGATTCCATGATTCCATGAAACAAAGAAGAAACCAAACTCTCCAGGCTGGACTCCCCAAACCTCCCCACGGACCCAGCACGAGGCTGCTCCAGCTCTCACCCCTTCCTTGGCCACCAGCAGCTGCTTCTCCGCGTTCTGCTTCTTGATGTTGTAGTACTGCACCTCCACCTCGTGGGTCAGCTGCAGCCACTTCTGCAGCGCCTCGGGGGCAGCCCAGCTGCAGTGAGACTCCAGCTCCTTCTCGGCGTTCTTCAGAGCCATCCGCACCTGGGGAGAACGCCCAGGAACCGTGGAGAGGCCGTGGGCACACAGCCCTCCTGCAGCTCAGCCCCCCTGTGCCACCAGCCCTGCTCCCTGGGCAGCTTCATCTTAGTCCTGGCAGCAGGAAAAGTCCTCTGGAGGAGCAGTGGCATCCTGGGGACTGCGGGAGAGGAGCCACCCACACGCCAAGCTGCTGCTCCGAGCACCAGAACCGCCCACGGACGATTCCTGCCGTCCTACAGCTGAGCTCCTTCCTCAGATATTCCCAGCCAGCACCACACTGTGCTCCCTCTCCACCCCTCCACATCAGCTCCTCTGCCACCAGCCACAGGAAAACCCTCTGGAGGCGATGGCAGGGTGCACGAGGTTGTTAAAAGGGAATTAGGTTCACAGTGAGGACGCTCAGAGGGTTTTTTGCAGCCTCTAGAAACCTCTGCAGAGCTTCCTGCCTGTCTGTAAATCCCACAGATCCTCCTGTGGATCCTGGTCCCTGACAGGAGCCTGCAGGCGATCCCTGTCTCACCACAGCTCCGAGCCAAGCCCAGGGAGCTCGTCAGGAGACGACTTCCACACTGCAGCGAGTGAGAAAAATATTTAGACACAAAACATGTGCTGCTGGTCAGGAAAAGAAACAGCCTGGCTGGATCAGCCATTCCTGGGGTCTCTCCTTCCACCCCAGCCCAGGCTCCTGCACACCCTGACATCCCACAGAGATGCAGGATTAGAAGGGAGTGGGCGAGAAGCCAGCTGAGGACACTCCAGCCTCACAGAGAAGCCTTCAGTGGTGGAGAACATCAAGAATTAGCTCCTCTCTTGCAGTGCCCACCCCATGGAGAGGCTCTCACAGCCCTGACACGAGCCCTGCAGCACGGGAGCAGCGGAAGGATGGGAAGCACAACCCCAGGACACACCCCAGGGATGGGGCCTGTGCCCCCACAGCACCCCAGAGCTCGGGGGGCTGCAGTTTCCCTCTGCACAACAGCTCTGCCTCCCCCCGGAGCAGCTCCTGGAGCTCTCCCTGCTCCTGCACAGCCCAGCCCACTGCCACAGCCTTTCCCTGGTGGAGGTGGGAGGAGGAGAAGTGCTCCTGGGAAGGATTGCTCACGCTTGGAGCTCTTCCCTGGATGTGCTCTGTAACTCGGGCACGTCTCACCGAGCCCAGCCCGCTGCGGGTACAGGCAGACACTCTGAAATTCCCTATTTTATTGGGAAGGACCACCCAGGAGCAGCCCTGAGGCACCACATCCATGAGCTCAAACACTTCTACCACTTGTTTGTACTGTGATTTTAGGGTTCTCCAGTGTAAAATTGCCTGAATCGGTCCCAGAGGGCCAAATTCAGAGTCACAGGCCCCAGGTTTTTCCTGACTTTTCCCTGGACACCAGCAGCATCCAGTGCTGCTCCCACCTCAGCAGAACTCTGACCACCACCCACGAGCATCTGGGATTTGGGAATATGGAGAAAGAGCAGGTAGGGAATCAGTCACTGGTCGTTTGGGGCAGAGGAGTGCTCGAAACACTTACAGGAACAATGTTTTTAGAGAACAGTGGGAAAGGGAAGTGGTGTGGAACAGGCAGGGACCAGTGGCTAAAATGAGTGTCCACGACCCAAACCCTCGTGGTTCTGCAGGGAATCCGTGCAAACAGGAGTTATTTTGTGTGTCTCTACTCTCCTGGGAAGATCTTTAAGATCTCAGTTGCGTCACTAAGAGCAAAAATTTATAGGGAAATTTATTAAAAAGTTATACTTTGCCCTGGTGAGATCCCCCTGGGTGCTGGGTGCAGCCCTGGGACACCAACAGCAGAAGGACCTGGAGCTGCTGGAGAGAGTCCAGAGGAGCCACTGAGCTGCTCCAGGGCTGGAGCCCCTCTGGAGCCAGGCTGGGAGAGCTGGGGGTGCTCAGCTGGAGAGGAGAAGCTCCAGGGAGAGCTCAGAGCCCTTGCAGGGCCTGAAGGGGCTCCAGGAGAGCTGGAGAGGGACTGGGGCCAAGGGCTGGAGGGCCAGGAGGCAGGGAATGGCTTCCCAGTGGCAGAGGGCAGGGCTGGATGGGATCTTGGGAAGTGGGAATTGTTCCCTGGGAGGGGTTCCTGCCCATGGCAGGGGTGGCACTGGGTGGGATTTAAGGTCTCTCCAACCCAAACCAGTCTAGGATTCTCTTCCACAATTCTCTCAGTGTTCTCTGGGCCCATGGCCCCATGGGGTCATGGTGTGGGGAGGGTGATCCAGTGAGGAGAGAGGGATGGATGAACATCCTGGGAACAGGACACTTTTCCATCCCATACACCCAACTCCAGCAGGACCATCCAAACCCTCCAGTGTGGCTTTAGTGAAAAGAATCAACTGGTGCAGAAGGAGGTCTTGGTTAATATTCCCTGGGAGCAGGGAATACGTTGAACTGGGAGGAGCTGTGGGGTCAGAGGGGGTGACTGGTTAATGTCACAAGTGTCCTCGAGCTGCTGGGACGGTGCTGGGGTTACATCACACAGTGCCAGGCAGGACACTCCAGTACTCACCTCCCGACGGGCTGAGGAACCACAGAGGCCACGGCAGCTCCTGCTTCCCGGGCTGCTCACGGGTGGGAAGGCAGGGGGAAGGGGAAGGGATGAGAGCTGAGCCTCCCTGGAGCCGGGAGCCGGCCGGGTGTGAGGGCAGGGGGCACCTGAGGCCACCCAGCCCCATGTGCTGGCCCAAAGCACACTGCCCCAGTGCCTGTCTGTGCCAGGAGGGACACCCCAGGGCACGGCCTGGAAGGGAGCTCAGTGGCCCCGTGGGGAGGCTGGGTGGCCACAGGAGGGAGGCTGGATAAGAGCACTCCTGGGAACAGGCACTGAGGGCTCAGGGCTGCTGCTGCTCCAGGCAGGAGGGGAATTGCTGTTTGCACTGCCCCAGGGCTCCCTGGACACTTGGTCCTGCCTTGCCAGGGAAACCCTGGATTCCTGCCTTGTTTTCTTCCCCATCCTCCATGTGGCAGAGAAGAGTGGACACAGGTGGGAGGAGACACCCATGGCCTTGGGATAGCCAAGGAATTGCCTGGCTCATGCAGTTCTGGCTCCCAGATTGAGTTTAAACAGATCTGTAACTTAGAGTCAGGTGAGAATGATCCCTCAGGTGACATAGGAAGCAACTATCTACTGGAATTGCGAGTTTGGACTCTCTTGTAGGTTTGGGGAGGTTAAGGTTGGACACTGGGAAAATTTCCTTATGGAAAGGGTTGTCCAGTCCTGGCACAGGCTGCCCAGGGCAATGCTGGAGTCACATCCCTGGCAGGATTTACCAGGATGTGGACTCTGGGGACACAGTCAGTGGTGGCCTTGGCACTGCTGGGGATGGCTGGACTTGGTGGTCTCAGAGGCCTTTCCCAGCCCAACCCTCACACGGCCCTCTGATCCACGAGAAAATGTGGGAAGCATAACTGAACTCATGCTAAATCTGTCCTGAGACCATGAATACAAACAAAGAAACAGTGTATGGCTTGCAGAGGGAGGCAGAAAGCCTAGAGCATGCAGCTCCAGGCAAGTCAACCCCTCTGCTCCTGCTGGGACTTCACAAGGTGCCAACACCTGCCCTGCCTGTGACAGCGACTGGGACATGGAATGGACACTGTGGAAAGGAGACTTGGGGCTCCTCCTCCCCAAGGGGAGTGGGAAAGCAAAGGCAGGGGAGGAGCAGCATGGCTGGATTGAGGGCTGGTGGAGAGCAGTGAGCAGTGGTGTCCCTTGGGAGCCAGGAAGTGTTTGTTGGGGACACAGACACTGAGATCCAGGGCAGCCCCACGTGGGTGCCACTGGCACGGAGCTGGGTGCTGAGGGCACACATCAGAGGGAAGGGATGGAGCATCCAGAGGGACCCAGACAGCCTGGAGAGGTGGCACTGTGCCAGCCTCAGGGAGCTGAGCAGCACCAAGGGCAAGGTCCTGCACCTGGCTCGGGGCAATCCCAGCACAAACACAGGCTGGGGAGAATGGACTGGGAGCAGCCCTGGGGAGAAGGAGCTGGGGATTGGTGGGGAGAAGCTCCACAGGCCCTGGCCATGAGCACTGGGACCTGAAATCCATGCCCTGGGCTGATCCTCCAGCGTGGGCAGCAGGAAAGGGAGTGGGATTGTGCCCCTGTGCCCTGCTCAGGTGAGAGCAGAGCAGCTGTGGCTGCCCCTGGATCCCTGGCAGTGCCCAAGACCAGGTTGGACATTGGGGCTTGGAGCAGCCTGGCACAGTGGGAGGTGTCCCTGCCAGGGCAGGGGTGGCACTGGATGGGTTTTGAGGTCCCTCCCAAGGCAGACATTCTGTGTTCCCATGATTTCCCAGAGGGATGGAGCAGCCTGCCCTCGGTGCTGTGTCTCTGTGGCAATGCCTCCCCCCAGGTGAGCCCTTACCTGCTCCAGCTCCTGCTCTGCGTATTTCTGCCTGCTGAGCTCGTTCTCGGTGCCCTCGCGGAGCTCCCTCAGCCTGTGTGCCTCCTGCTTGGCAATGCTGATCTCGTCCTGCAGCTTCTTCTCCAGGTGCACCTTCTCCACCTCCACGGAGCGGTGCTCCTCCTGCGCCTTCTGCAGCCTGCCACACGCAGGGAGCAGAGCCAGTGCCGGGCTGGGCACCAGGGCTGCCCCCCAGCACCCAGCCCTGCTCCCACTGCCCCTGGCAGTGCCAGGGACACAGCTCCCATGGCTGGGGAGAAAGGAAACTGCCAACTGCTCAGTCTCAGCTCTATTCATTTATCAAATACTCAGGCTGCATTTTCTTCGTTTTCCAAAGCACATCTGCCTTTCCTCTAATGAGCCTCAAATTAAGCTGAATTTTTGGTGTTTTCACCGAAGTGAAGACTCTGATAAAACAAAGCAGGGGAAGATCTGCCAGGGCACATCAGACCACCCAGACAGGATGGCTCTGCATTCCCCCTGCAAAATCCTGCCAGTTCAGACATGTCTTAATCCTGCCTGGATATTCCTATTTTCCCTCCTGACAGAATTAAATCAATAGGAATATACAACAACAACTGAGAAATGGTGGCAACAAGGAAACCTGGATCTCCATAGATCTGTGGGATCTTCCTGTGGGATCAGGAGGAGCTGAGCTGCACTGAGGCTCCCAGCAAGGCCTGGGTCAGGGCAGTGCCTGACTGACTCTTCCAGGCCAGAAGAGAGCACTCCCAGCACCAGCAACCAGTGGGTGAGACCACCCCTGCCCTGGCAGGGACACCTCCCACTGTGCCAGGCTGCTCCAAGCCCCAATGTCCAACCTGGCCTTGGGCACTGCCAGGGATCCAGGGGCAGCCACAGCTGCTCTGGGCACCCAGGGCCTCATGGCCCAGGAGCCTTCATACAATCAGCTCTTCCCTACAATCCATGCACCTCCAGCACAGACTTGCCCACTCCTGGCAGGCATCAGGAGCATGTGCCAAGACCTGATGATCCTGATGAGTCACTTAATGGACTGCAAAGTGTCACTGCTGAAGGATGTTCTCAAAGGTGCTCTGAAGATGAATAAAAGCTGGGCTTTTGTATGAACATTCCCAACTCCTGGGAGCTGTCTGAGCTGCTCAGCAAATTCCAGCAGCAGTGGCACTGGAGAGGCATCCCATGCCTGCCAGGTCTGCTCAGCACCGAGCTGCACCCAGCCAGCACAGCAGGGTCCTTCAAGCTCTGGAAAGAAGTCTCTGAGCAGAACTCCAGCACAGCTTCTCCACAAGTGCAGGAGCACTGGGGCTGCCTGGAGGTTCTGCTGTTCCTGTGGCAGCTGAGGACCCCAGCTGAACCCTGCTGGGGAAGGACGAGGAAGGGAAGGAATATTTCCCCTCAAGGTCCTCAGTTCACCTCCCTCCTGGAGCTCCTGCTGGTCTGTGGAGGAGGAGCCCTCCTGAGCTGCTCTGGGCTCAAGGCTGTGCCGAGCACAAGTGGTTTTGTGTTTCTTCCTGAGGGGCTTTAGAGCATTAGCTGAACTTCCCAGGAACATCCACTTGTTTACATGGCTCTGCCCTCGGCAGCAGGGCCCAAGGTCACTCCCCACAGGCACATTCCAGGTTTGGAGCTCAGAGGTGAGCCCAGGGGAGCCCTCCTGCCCCAGACCCTGCTGCTGCAGGGCATGGACACAGACAAGGGATTCCTGTCTCCTTCCAGATGCAGAAAAAATAAATCCAACTTTCCTTGGGAGTATTTCCAAGCTGTAACACAAAACTCCACGAGGCTGTGTGGAGCCAGCTGTGGGCTGGAGCGGGCAGAGGGCAGTGGGCTCTGTGCCAGGGGAAGGTGCCCAGTGTGGCTCCATCACCTGGGGGCTCCCTCGGGTGCTTGCTCCCCTCACAGACACCAGCTGGGGGAACAGGAGCCCTTCCAGCAACACCCACGGGCAGGATGGATCCCTGCAGGCTGAAACAGGGCTGCAGAGCTGGGGGTACATCACACAGGTTCCCAAATCCTGGCTGCCTGCAGGTCTCCAGGGCAGCCTGACACCCCTGGGATCCTGGCACAGGGCACTCACTGCACCCCTGTGAGCAGCCAGGATGAGCACCTGGGATGCAACTCCACCTTCAGGGAAGTCACTGGGAATGCAGCCATCGGCTCACAGGGCAGCCTCGTTGAGGTTTATCCTCCCAAACCCCACTGAAACCTCACAGAAAATCATTCCAGCCCCAGACTACCTTGCTCTGTTATTTGCTAAATCTGCCTTTAAAATATTCCATTGCCAGAGCACCCCATGGGTTTGTCATCACCAGGGCTGAAGGCTCTTCCCTGTCCCAGAAGATCTCTATGTCCAGAAGGTCTCTTGGTTCTCCCATCAGCTTTACTGGAACCACTGCAGTAATTTCTGGGAGTAGAGACCCATTCCTGAGGCTGCAGGATTTGATCCATATGCCAAAAGCCCAGATATTCTTATCTAATACTTCAAAATGATGTATTTTTTTCACTTCCAAGCAATACCCTTTGATTCAGGTATTGCTTCCCCACATGAATTCAAGAGGGGATGTGTAAATCCTCTGACTGCTCCACTGTTCCAACATCCTTTTTCCCCATCAAAACAAGGTGAAACAACCTTGGATGAGGAATTCCACGTGAGCTGGATTGTATGGCAGGAGGTGGGACTGGATGAGCTCTAAGGGCCCTTTGAACCCAAAGCACTCCCTGGCACTGTGGCTGTGAAAGAACACACAGATCTTCACACCCAGCCTGCTCCACGGATCCCTGCAGGAGCCAGGCCCCTCAGGAAGGGCTGGGCTGACTCTGGGGTGAGGCACCAGCACAGCTAAAATAAAGTATTTCCTGAAATCTAAAGGAATAAGGAGCGAGTGGATGCTCCAGCTGGATGGACAATGGAAACCTACCTCTCCTGTAAGTCATGGAGAGACTGCTCAGCCCTGTGGAGACCCTCCAGGTCCTTCATCATCTTCTTCATGTGCTCCTTGGAGTAGCGGTTCTGGATGTAGGCAAACCAGCAGCCTCCCACCCCGATGACGATGGACACCACCAGCATGAAGTCCTTGAGGTGGTTGTGTCGTGTCACTGCAAGAGACCAGAGGTGATGCCTTAGGGTTGAACTTTTCTCTGTTCCCAGCCCTGCAGTGCCCAGTGGAACTCTGCAGCTCCCTGGAGCTCGTTCAGTGCTGTTCTCTCATGCTCACACTGACATAACAAAGCCTCTCCAGCTCGCTCTCCAAGGACACCCAGACCCTCCTGGGCCCAACAACTGCAAACCTTCATCTTGGGGAGAGGGGGGCAAGCTTGGGCAAATTCCATCCTTGCCTGGCTTCTGCTTGGGCAATTGATGCTGATATCAAAGTGGGAAGAACTCGGGAGCTGGCATTGTCCATTTTGGGATGCACTGAGGCAGGAGCCTCTGGAGCCCAGAGTGTGACCTCTGAAGGCCTTTCCAATCAATCCCTCCTTTATTCCTTTATTCCTGTCTGCTCTCTGTTTCCAGGGAGCCATTTGAGGCATCAGAGGCACTGCTGGATCCAGAGGATCACAGTGATTAACTCCAAAGTGCTTTGCCTGCACCACAGTGAGACAGGAGAACTCAGGGGAGTCTTACAAGGAATTCTGGCTCAGGATTCACAAAGGGAAAAGTTGAGCTGTGTTGATATTTAAGGGGAAAACCAGAGGCTTGACAACATTCATTCAATTTGGAGACACAACAGAAAAAAAAAAAAAAAGACAAATTCTAAATCTTCCAACTGCAATTTGCCTGGCAATAAGTGGTACAGGGGCAACTCCACATGGGAACCCCTCCAGAATGGCTGTGATCTCACAGGGCAGCACAGGTAACTCAGAACAAAATAACTGAAAAAACCCTGCTGAGATTACAGAGTTGGGGCAGCTCAAGTGTCCAACTGTCTGGTTGCCAAACTTTCCATCAGAATCACAACTCAGTGTGGAAACTCCCTTTTTCAACAGCTAATTCAAAACAAGGTGTTGATGCATGTGAGAGGATTAAAGTAATTAAGTGGGGGCTCGAGTGCTAACAAAGCCCAAACAGATGAGTCAAGCAGTATTTTTTTCCTGTAACTCAACCAAGTGTGTACTGGAAGATCCACAAATGAAAGAGCAGCTCAGTCCAGAGAGCTGGGACTCAACAAGCAGTGTCCACTGGTTTTGAACCAAACAACAGGTGATTCACACCAGATACAGGGAAAAAATACCTGTACTGAGGGGGCAGGCCCTGGCACAGGGTGCCCAGAGCAGCTGTGGCTGCCCCTGGATCCCTGGCAGTGCCCAAGGCCAGGTTGAACATTGGGGCTTGGAGCACCCCAGGATAGTGGGACAGGGTGGATTAGACAGGATTTGAGGTCTCTCCCAAGCCAAGGCATTCTCTGATCACAGCTAAATCACATCTGTCACACTGGCAGAGCTGGGGGGACACGGGAGGGGACCTGAGAGGTGCAAACCTGAACTGGAAAGGCAGAGCACAGCAGGAAGTGACCTGGCTCGAGGGCTGCCCAGCAGCCCCACACCAGCCAGACACGTGGGGAGTGATGCTGCTCCCCTGCCCACGATGGAGGGGCTCTCCCTGTGGAGGGAGAGGGCCAGGACCCCTCCCCAAAGGCCCAGGAGACACCCAAGCACCATCTCCCCACCACGTGTGATCCATCCCTGGAAACACCCAGTGTAAATTCAGCACTCAGAGCTAAACAAGGTGAGTGCTGGCTTCCCCTCCCGGATGGATTATCACAACATCCTCTTCCGAGGGAGCAGATCCTGGCAAGTGCCTGCAGATCCCTCACTGAGTCCTCTCAGTTCCCACGTGCAGAGCAGCAGGGCTGACGAGTTCAGGTGCTTGGTGTTCCACCCTCCCCAGCCACACAGCTCTGTTCTCCTGCAGAGCTCGTCCAGGAGCTGCCCTGAGCAATCCCTGCCAGCCCCAGCCTGCCCTGACCCCTCTCCTGCTGCCCATGCCAGCCACACTCAGCTGCAGCACAGCAGCACTGGACACATCCTTCCTCCTCACCAGCACTTCCAGAGACATGTGGGTCAGGAAACTGTGTGCAAACTCAGCTTGGATGCAAATGGAGAAGAACAGAATCCCAGACTGGTTTGGGCTTGGAGGGATCTCAAAGCCCACCCAGTGCCAGCCCTGCCATGGCAGGGACACCTCCCACTGTGCCAGGCTGCTCCAAGCCCCAATGTCCAACCTGGCCTTGGGCACTGCCAGGGATCCAGGGGCAGCCACAGCTGCTCTGGGCACCCTGTGCCAGGGCCTGCCCTCCCTCCCAGGGAACAATTCCCACTTCCCAAGATCCCATCCAGCCCTGCCCTCTGGCACTGGGAAGCCATTCCCTGGTTCCTGGCATTCCAGAGCAGAGGGGCTCCAGCCCTGGGAGCATCTCCATTTTCCCACCTTCACTGTAAATGCTTTTTTCTGGTATCTAATCCAAATCAAGCCTCCTGCAGTTCCAAGCCCTCCCCCGTAGTTCAATCATTTCATCTTCTTTCAAACACAAAAGCCCAGGCAGAGCTGCAATCCCAAGAGGACATCAAGTCCTGCAGTGGAGCAGAACAATCGGTGATAACACTGTGCCTATTCTCACTCCTTTCCCAAAAAAAAGGAAATACGAAAGGGAGGGAAGTCACTTTGCTGTGGTGTACGTGGCTTTTCCTGCAGCCTTTGCAGGTGTAACATGTGCTCAGGTCTGCTGGTGCTGGGAGCAGCCGAGGCCACACGGGTGCAGGACAGGCTGTGCTGGTCCTGCTGCACGTCAGGGACAAATCCAGAGGGATTTAAATCACAATAAACCGGACAGGAACGATCTGAGGCTCCGCTGGGGAACAGCCATGGTGCCGCTCAGGTCTCTGGCCCAGGGCGAGAGGAGAGCAGGGAAAGAGCTGGAATGACACAAAGTTCTCTCCAAGTTCCAAAGCGGCAAAGCTGCACCTGCAGAGCCTCCAGCCTCCTGTGCAGCCCTGGAACACCAACAGCACAAGGACCTGGAGCTGCTGGAGAGAGTCCAGAGGAGCCACAGAGCTGCTCCAGGGCTGGAGCCCCTCAGGAGCCAGGCTGGGAGAGCTGGGGGTGCTCAGCTGGAGAGGAGAAGCTCCAGGGAGAGCTCAGAGCCCTTGCAGGGCCTGAAGGGGCTCCAGGAGAGCTGGAGAGGGACTGGGGCCAAGGGCTGGAGGTACAGGAGGCAGGGAATGGCTTCCCAGTGGCAGAGGGCAGGGCTGGATGGGATCTTGGGAAGTGGGAATTGTTCCCTGGCAGGGAGGGCAGGCCCTGGCACAGGGTGCCCAGAGCAGCTGTGGCTGCCCCTGGATCCCTGGCAGTGCCCAAGGCCAGGTTGGACATTGGGGCTTGGAGCAGCCTGGCACAGTGGGAGGTGTCCCTGCCATGGCAGGGGTGGCACTGGGTGGGCTTTGAGGTCTCTCCCAACCCAAACCAGTCTGGGATCCTATGTTTCACCTGAAGTTGTCCAATTTTGTGCTGGAGAAATTCCTGAAGCACAGCAACAGGACCCCAAAGGGACAGACACAGAAGAAGGAATCACCTCACCTTGCTTAGATGATAATTGTACCACACTCCCTTGCACTTGGATAAATTACAGAACTGAAGTGGTCAGACCTGTTTGCCATAGGAAATGGCAGGGCTGGAGTCTGGCAGCAGGAACCAGACCTGGAGGGATGGCAGGAGCCTGCAGATCCACATGGAAACTGCCCATGGAAAATGGCTCAAACCTCTGCCACGAGCCAGACATCCAACCCTGGAGCCCTGGGTTGGGAAAGGCTTCACCCAGCAGCAGGAACAGCAGCGTGTCCACCTGCTGTGATCCCAGGGACAGTGGGGTGCCTCTGGATTTAGGAGCCTGCAGGAGCATTGGGGCTCCAATCTAGGCTGCTTTGATTCAACACTTTTATACCTGTGGTGAACAGAGCTTCAAGAGAGGAGACAAACCCTTGAAACTCTGCGCACCACATCCCCTTGCCAGCAGGCAGAGACCCCCAGAGCCCAGCTCCCCTCCAGAGCCACCTCCCCTGACCACAGGAAAGGAGCTGGAGCAGGAACACATCTGAGAGCACATCCACATCACACACGGTGATGTGCTCACCTGGAAAAGGCTCCAGGGAGAGCTCAGAGCCCTTGCAGGGCCTAAAGGGGCTCCAGGAGAGCTGGAGAGGGACTGGGGCCAAGGGCTGCAGGGCCAGGAGGCAGGGAATGGCTTCCCAGTGCCAGAGGGCAGGGCTGGGTGGGATATTGGGAAGAATACACAGACACATCACATCACCAGGGTGTGAAAACAGCAGCTTAAAGGATCACCGAGCACTTCCTGAGGCTGCTGATTGCTGGTGGCTCCTGAAAGGTGTTTCACAAATCCATTCCTGAAGGAATTGGTTTAGATAAACAACCTCTCCCCATGACTGGAGACAAAGCCATTCAGATGGCCAGAAACCAGAAAATTTTACCTCCTGAAAAGGGATAAATCTCTCCTTCAGCTGCAGATTTAAAGTGTATTTCCTCTTCTCACAGAGCCTGCATATACAGTCATAGATTCATGCAATGGTTTGGGTTGGGAGGGGCCTTAGAGCTCAACCATTCCACCTCCCTACTGTGGGCAGGACACCTTCCACCAGCCCAGGCTGCTCCAAGCCCCATCCACCACGGCCTGAAAAGCTTGCAGGCCCAGAGATCAGAGGTGTGCGAGCAGCCGTGGATCAGGAGCAGACTTGGATCAGGAGCAGCCCTGGAGCAGGAGCAGCCCCGGATCGGGAGCAGACTTGGATCAGGAGCAGCCCTGGAGCAGGAGCAGCCCCGGATCGGGAGCAGTCCTGGAGCAGGAGCAGCCCTGGATTGGGAGCAGCCCTGGATTGGGAGCAGCCCTGGATCGGGAGCAGCCCTGGATCGGGATCAGCCCTGGATCGGGAGCAGCCCTGGAGCAGGAGCAGCTCTGGAGCAGGAGCAGCTCTGGAGCAGCCCTGGATCAGCCCAGGATCAGGAGCAGCCTGACCGCCGCGGTTCCCTGCACACTTTGATCTCTGTGACCCAGGGAGGGTCAGATTCCAGAGCCAAGGAGCCTCGGGGCAGAACGGAACAGCTCCATTAACTGTGGGGAACAGCTCCATTAACTGTGGGGAACAGCCATTAACTGCAGCCAGTACAAGCCATTCCCTTTGCCATTTACACAGCACACAAGAACTCCTGAGAAATTCCGCCCCCAGCACAGGAGGGAGTGTGGGGCTGGAGCTCACCCAGGACGGCTCCACCTGCCCTGCCCAGGCCACCAACTCAACAAAAAGCTTCACTTTTAACACGGGCAATAAATAAAAACCAAACTGTGCCCGCACAAAAAGAGGCTTTTCAATAACTGAGCAAAAATGTACAACCCAGGCTTGTGATTCCCCTCCCATGGCTCTGCCACGCCTCCTCTGTGGCTCACACTGTGCAGTTTTCCCAGGATTGGGTGGGAATGGCTGGAGAGAAGCCCTGGGGAGAAGGACCTGGAGTGGGAGACACTGGACATGCCCCAGCCACGAGCACACTGGGACCCCAAAATCCCCGTGATGATCCCCCAGCATGGGCAGCCAGAAAGGGGAGATTCTACCCCTCTGCACCCAAAGCCCAGGAGAAAGGCATGGAGGCAGGGAGGGAGACAAAAGCACATTTAATGAGGAGCAGACAGGAGCCAGAGGGAAGGGATGCAAAGGGAGCACCTGGAGATAGGCATCAGAGAGCTTGAGATCCTGATAAAGCATCAAAGGAGCCCAGGCCCTCTGATCAGCAACCCTAAACTCCTTCCCATCCAGCCTGCTGCTCCTTCCCTCCTCCAGAGGTGGGTAATTCACAGCCTGAGTCACCAGCAGAGCCTCAGGACATGGGAGTGGAGCTGCAGGAAAGCCCAGGACACAGTGAGAAAGCTCCAGGATACAGTGAGAGAGCTCCAGGCCACAGTGAGAGAGCTCCAGGCCACAGGGACAGAGCTCCAGGCCACAGGGACAGAGCTCCAGGACACAGGGAGAGAGCTCCAGGCCACAGTGAGAGAGCTCCAGGACACAGGGACAGAGCTCCAGGACACAGCGACAGAGCTCCAGGACACAGGGACAGAGCTCCAGGACACAGTGAGAGAGCTCCAGGACACAGTGAGAGAGCTCCAGGCCACAGGGACAGAGCTCCAGGACATGGCAGCAGCCTCCCTGGGAGCAGGCAGCATCGCTGCCCTCCAGCACCTCACCCCCACCCTAAGCACCACAGAAGGCCAGCAGGTTTTACCCTGGGCACAGGGGGGATCCCAGCAGGATGGTGGCTCTGGGAGCAGCCCTCTGAGATGGGAATGCCAGCCCAGGATGGCTGCAGGCTACAGAGCTGCTCCCATAAACCCAGAGACGAGCTGTTCCTGCTGCAGGGCACTGTGCTGGGATGAGATCCCTGGCTGAGGCCGCCCTGGGCAGTTTGGGTTCCCCAGGACTGGTGTGCAGTCAGAGCAGACCCAGCTGGCCCCGGGGCCGTTGCCAAGGCTGGCAATGTGGTACTCACACAGAGGAGGCCCAAAGAGCACTGTGTCCAGGGCCTTGAGCTGCAGCTTCTGCCGGTGGCTGCGGTCGGTCATTTTGAGCACTGTCCCCATCATGGTGGCGTTGTTCACTGCCAGCCTGCACAACAAGGGCAAAACATGAGCTGTGGGCACGTCCACCAGCACCAGGAGCACACCAGGGATTAGGGAGATATGGGAGCAGAGCCTGGGAGCTCCCTGCTACCAGGAAAAATCCCCCACTGCTGCTGGGGTGTCTCTAGGACATTCGGCAGCAGCATTTTTAGGATTAGGAGAGAGCAGGAGAAACCAAGGCCAGGCCTAATTCATTAACCGGACAGCACAAAGGACTGATTTCCCATCAAAACCCACCTTCTGGTGTCCTACCAATCTCTAATAGCTATTTTTTAACCAAATCTCCATTGCCTTTACATCCTGTGACACAGACCATCCACCATAGTTTTCCCCTGGAAGAAATGTGGACACACATTGTGCTGCCTCAAATACATTCCCATTTTATCCCCAGCAATCCCTCATTCCCAGTCAGTATAAAATCCCCTTTTTCAGTGACAGGAACCTTTATCCAAAAAGCTGCACTGAAGTTTTTCAAACCTGCTACGAGTTTAGGTCAACTCCCAGCAAGTGTTTCTCTTACATGGAATCATGGAATGGTTTGGGTTGGAAAGGACCTCAAAGCCCACCCAGTGCCACCCCTGCCATGGCAGGGACACTTCCCACTGTGCCAGGCTGCTCCAAGCCCCAATGGCCAACCTGGCCTTGGGCACTGCCAGGGATCCAGGGGCAGCCACAGCTGCTCTGGGCACCCTGTGCCAGGGCCTGCCCACCCTCACAGCCAAGAATTCCTTCCCAATATCCAACCTGATTTTCCCTCTTTTCATTCACAACTGGAGCAGAACAGGAATCAGGCTGGGCACTGCACATGCCAAAGAACTTCAGGTGATGAGAGGAGCTGACTCCTGCCAGGCCCTGGTTCTCCCCCTGCACATGTCCCATGGGGACACCGTGGGCACTGACCTGAGTACGGCACTGACCTGGGCATGGCACTGACCTGGACACAGCACTGACCCAAGCATGGCACTGACCCGGGCATGGCACTGACCCAGACATGGCACTGACCCAAGGATGGCACTGACCCGGGCATGGCACTGACCCAAGGATGGCACTGACCCAAGGATGGCACTGACCTGGGCATGGCACTGACCCAAGCATGGCACTGACCTGGGCATGGCACTGACCAAAGCATGGCACTGACCTGGGCATGGCACTGACCTGGGCATGGCGTGGCCGCTCAGCTGCAGCTTCCGGAAGGTCTCCTCATACTGGGGCAGCTCCACGTAGGAGATGAGCCACTGAACCACCTCGTCGACTGTCCAGTTGTACACTGAGGGGGCACAAAGAGCTCATTAGGGCACTGAGCCACTGGAATCCTCACCAGACATCAGGGACTGCCAGCCTGGGTTGGCAGCGACCCTAAAGCCCATCCAGTGCTGCAGCTGTGGCTGCCCCTGGACCCCTGGCAGTGCCCAAGGCCAGGTTGGACATTGGGGCTTGGAGCAGCCTGGCACAGTGGGAGGTGTCCCTGCCATGGCAGGGGTGGCACTGGGTGGGCTTTGAGGTCACTTCCAACCCAAAGTTTGGAAAATTCCTTGATTCCCTCTGAGCTTTGACTGAAACAAGCACATATGGAGCAAAGCTGGAAAAACCAATCGGAAGCAGCTTGAGGAAGATCTGTGGGAGGAGGTGGAGCAGCCCAAGTGAATCAGGTGAACTTTTCCTCCCCTGGGCATCTGTGGATTGTTTCTGGAGCTGTCACTGAGCTCCACAGCCTTAAATGAGGAAACCTTAGGAAACCAAGCTCCTGCCTTTGCCACTCGGTTGTGTTGTACTTACAGCAATGCTCTGAAGGCAAAGACAGTCCCAGAACCCCACATTGGTCTGGGTTGGGAGGGACCTTAAAGCCCATCCAGTGCCACCCCTGCCATGGCAGGGACACCTCCCACTGTGCCAGGCTGCTCCAAGCCCCAATGCCCAACCTGGCCTTGGACAGAGATGTTTTTACTGGATGGAGGGAGCTTTGTTACATTTTAATCTATCATCCTCTATCCCTGCTCAGCCCCAGCTGCTCCTCCCCAGTTCCAGCAAGCCCTGGAGCTGCCCTGGGAACTACCCAGCAGTGACAGTCCCCTCCTGACATCCCTGTGCCCACAGCCTGGGCCCTGGCTCCCCGGGCAGCAGCGAGGGTGGCATCGCTGCCACGGGCACGGCTCGGCTGCAGTGCCAACACCAACCAGGCCCACGAGGATGAGAAACATCTGCCACAGCTCCAGGGAGCTCAGTGCCTCCCACAGGGAGCTGAGGGACATGAAGGAGCTCAGAGAGTGGATGGAGCTGATGAAGCTGGGAAAGATGAGCGAGTTCACAGAGCTGAGGGAGCTGAGAGAGAGGAGGGAGATGGAGCTCAGAGAAATGAGATGAGAGAGATGAGAGATGAGAGAGATGAAGGGTCCCAGAGCTCAGAGATGGGTTACTTTCCACATGTGACCAGGAAGATCAGCAATGGAAGGGAGGAAAAGCAATGGCTTGAAAACAAATGCAGCAGACCCAGCCAACCCCTCCCTGTTCCCTTCACAGCTGCTTCTCACACCCACAGGAAGGAGCAGACCTTTCCTACCAGCCTGATTCCAGTTTCATTACTTCAGTTCAAGCTCCAAAATTAGGCTTCAAGTATCCCTGGAAGAGTTCCAGGCCAGGTTGGAGGGGGCTTGGAGCAACCTGGGACAGTGGAAGGTTCCCTGGTGGGCAGGGGGTGTGACTGGATGGGCTTCAAGGTCCCTCCCAGCCCGAACTCTCTGTGATTCCATGACATCAGACCACCCTTTAGAAACCAGTAAGTTATTCTGTCAGCCAGATCTACAAGATGATGAAAGGGAAAACAAGAGCAGGAACTAAACCCAGCAGCAGGACACCCACCGTGCCACGGCAGCTCTGCCAGAGCCGTGGCAGGTCCTGTGTGTGCCAGAGCCAAGGCAGCTCAGTCATTAAGGGGCCTGGGGAGCATCAAGGAGTGTTCTCCATCCCTTAACGATTTCTACACTTTTCCAGCTGACATTAAGATACAGCAAGATACATGCCAGGCAAAGCCATCTGTAAACAGCCCCGTAATGGGATAAATATTTCTTACACGAGGAGTTCCTTGGACACAGGAGACACAGGGACTCATTGGAGTCATGGAATCACAGGATCCTTGAGGCTGGAAAAGCCCTCTGAGTTCACTGAGTCCAACCATCCCCAGCACTGACCATGTCCCCAAGGGGCACATCCACAGGGCTGTGAAATCTCCCTGGATGTGATTCCATCCCTGTCCTGGGCAATTGTGCCACTCCTAAGTGACTTGGACAACAATTTTCAACACATCCCTGTCCAACTCCTTGGGGGAGAGAGTCTGGTCTGGGATACACAGCTCTGGAATCACCACACAGAGTATCACAGATTGGTTTGGGTTGGGAGGGACCTCAAAGCCCACCCAGTGCCACCCCTGCCATGGCAGGGACACCTCCCACTGTGCCAGGCTGCTCCAAGCCCCAATGTCCAGCCTGGCCTTGGGCACTGCCAGGGATCCAGGGGCAGCCACAGCTGCTCTGGGCACCCTGTGCCAGGGCCTGCCCTCCCTCCCAGGGAACAATTCCCACTTCCCAAGATCCCATCCAGCCCTGCCCTCTGCCACTGGGAAGCCATTCCCTGCCTCCTGGCCCTGCAGCCCTTGGCCCCAGTCCCTCTCCAGCTCTCCTGGAGCCCTTTAGGCCCTGCAAGGGCTCTGAGCTCTCTCTGGATCCTTCTCTCCTCATGCATGGCCCCATTGTATTTTCAACCCACCCTGCAAATGCTGCACCTCAGTGCCCAGTGACTCCCCTGGGAATGGGAGGATTCTGCACTCCCTACAGCTGAATCCACAGAGCTCTGGAAACACAGAGCACATCCCACCCAGGGCAATTCAAGGGCTAAGACAGAAAAATCAAATACAAACAGGACACAAACGAGAAATTGAAATTTCTATGGCTGATGAACTGATTAGAAGGAAAAAAAAAACAGATAGAATTCCTGACACTGACAGAACTCCTCTTTTAGAGACGAGGAGCATTGAAAAAAATTGAATTAATAATTTCTGTGGAATTCTGTGTGAAAGCATTGGGGAAGCACTTGCCAGCCTTCAAAGTTTGTTCCAAGACTCCCAGGTTCCAGGGAGCTTCTCAGCAGAGGCTGAACTCTCACCATGTCCCTGGTGCTGTGATGAGTAACAGCATTTTGGAACAGCCTGAAGTTATTTCTGCATGGACTGTGCTTAGGACACTTCCTGGATCTTATTCTCCCTTCTTTTCACTGTGTGAAGGAGCTTTTCAGGTTGAGAAGGTTTCTCCTCAGGAAAACACCATCTGCAGGAAAGCTCCCATGCAGCTCTACTGAATATTTAGGATGTTGTCACCCCATTAAAATTCCATCTGAAATGGTGTTTGAAGGAGAAGCTGGAACTGGGCAGCATTTGGCCCTACTGAACACACATTTCTAGGCAGAGGAGCAAAGCAATCACTGATAGTTTGGTGGCCACACTCAGGTGCAGCATTGACAGTTTGGAGGCACCAACCCCGAGGAAATCCTGGAAACCCACACCTGGAAAAGGGAGCTGGAAGGGTACAGGGACTGGTACAAGGCAGGAAAAGCAGCACATTCCTCCTGAGAGCTGCACACTCTGCCCAGGGCATCGGAAATCCAAACTCTTTGGCACTCTTGGGAAAGGCTTTCTTGGATTTTTGCCCTTTTTTTACCTTCTGATGTTTTCCAGGCCTTCCAGAGATCCTCCACACTGATGAGCTTGTCTTCCCCATGGAACGTGCTGTGCTTGACTGCAGGGTCATGGTAATTCAAATCCTCCCTCAAGAACTAGGAGAGGAATTAACAGCAGGATTAGGCTTTGGTTCATCTTTTAGGGACATGAGGAGCATTTAAAAAAATTCTGAATAGCAATAATTTTGATGGGAAAGTCCTAATAAATCTGAATAAATTAAAAAATATAAATACAAAGGATATATTAGATACATAAGATATACATATCTATATTTTATATAGATATAAGTATATTCCCTGCTGTACCCCTGAATATTTCTGTTCCTGGGAAGACCAGCCAGGAAACATTGAGTAAGTAAATACGTTTAATTCATTTTAATACAGAGAAGGCATAATTAATTAGAACCCTGGGGCTTCAGATTCCAGACTTTTCTTTGAATTACAGTACCACCAAAAATTCACCTAAATGGCACAATGGAACCAGCTTTACGTCAATGCAGTAGGAATCCAAAAATTATTATTATATTCGATCTGCACCTTCAAAGCCAAGCTGGAAAAAATGCCACAGGCAGGAGGGGAGGCAGTTCCACTGCAAGACATGGATAAATATCTGTATCATAGCTCAGCTGTGGCTGCCCCTGGATCCCTGGCAGTGCCCAAGGCCAGGTTGGCCATTGGGGCTTGGAGCAGCCTGGCACAGTGGGAGGTGTCCCTGCTAGGGCAGGGGTGGCACTGGAGGGGCTTTGAGGTTCCTCCCATCACAAACCAGGGTGTGAAATCCCCCAGCAGACAGAACCACTCATTCCAGTGCCCAACAGATGGAACCAAAGGATGATTCCCCATTCAGGATGTGATCCCCACGCAGGCAGCTTCATCCCTGGGCTCTTCCACGTGCACCAGGATTACATCCACACCCAATGAACATCTCTGGATCTGAGATGGTGTTTTAACATCACACAGGGCAGCACAAAGATCTGGGCAGCTTTAAATTCCAGGCTCCCTGCAAATCCACCGCAGGTGCTGCTGAGGCCACCACAGAGCTGAGGCTCCCCACTCTGCTCCCAAAGCTGCCAGTGGAAAACAGGAGAATCGGGGAAAATCTGTGCTTTTAGCAGGGGCTGCAACTCAGGGCTCCAGCTGTGCCAGTCCCTGGCTGAGAGGCAATGCTGTGCCCCCGGTGGGTGACGCCATGAGGAGCGGGAACGTGGCAATGTCACCCATGCCACTGATGTCACCGATGCCACGGCCCCGCTCCAGCTCCCGCCGGCAGCAGGATCAGCTGCTGCTCTGTATATTTAGCTCGGGGAGCACAGAAAGGAAAAGTGATCCCTCACTGATTCCCTTGGGCTCACCATGGCCACAACAAACCCCAAGGACTCGGCAGAGGGGACGGAGCTGGGCTGGGAGGATGTCCCCATAAATGAGCAGGGAGAGGATGCAGGATGGGGCAGGGGGAGCTGGGCTGCACCCACCAAAGCACAAAGAGACCTTAAAGCAGATTTTCCATCAGTGCCTTCTGGGGAAAAGACAGAATCATGGAATCTCTGAGTGCTTTGGGTTGGAAGGGACCTTAAAGCCCACCCAGTGCCATGAGCAGGGACACCTTCCTCTGTCCCAGGCTGCTCCAAGACTCCCAGGTATTCCAAACCCCAGGCACAAGAAGCATTGTGCAAAGTACTGACCTACTCACAAACCACTAACAAGCAGCACTTCCAAGTGTTAAAGATGTCACTAATCCCAGGCCTGGAGACACCCAAAGCTCCCAGCCCCGGGCAGGGGCTGGACCAGACCACTTCCAAAATCCCATCCAGACCACCCCAGCCTCAGCCAGGCTGTGAACCCATGAGGACAGAAGGAAACTGAGGCAATCCTGAGTCTCCCCACCAAGTTCACAGAGAGGCAAACCATGGTCAAAGCAGCCAAAAGCAGCAGGAACAGAACCACTGCTCCAAACACCAGGATGAGCTGGGATCGCACTGGGAAGACTCAGCCTGGGAATGCTGATGTTGGTGCTGTGGGGCCTCCAACAGCAGGAGGACCTGGAGCTGCTGGAGAGAGTCCAGAGGAGGCCAAGGAGCTGCTCCAGGGCTGGAGCCCCTCAGGAGCCAGGCTGGGAGAGCTGGGGGTGCTCAGCTGGAGAGGAGAAGCTCCAGGGAGAGCTCAGAGTCCCTTGCAGGGCCTGAAGGGGCCCCAGGAATGCTGGAGAGGGACTGGGGACAAACTTGCTGGCTGAAGGCACACTCAGAAATGAGCAGATCCAGAAAATGGAATTTTCTGGAGGTTTTTTTTCCATAGAATCACAGAATCTCCTGAGTTGGAAGGGACCCAAAAGGATCATCAAGTCCAGGTCCTGGCCCTGAACAGCCCCAACAATCCCACCCTGAGCCTTGAGAGCGCTGTCCAAACTCTCCTTGAACTCTGTTTTGTGGTTTTTTTATCTGCAGAAACTCTAACTACTGAAGCGATTTTTCAAACCTTCCCATCCCTCCCACATCCCTGGATCTGTGCCACCCTCCCACACGAGCACCAGCTCCTGCTGTGCCGGAGCCAAGGGCCAGTCCCAGCCACGTGCCAGGAGCTCCCTGTGCTCCCCAGCTCCAGCAGCTCCTCTGAGCTACCAATCCCACCAGAATCACAGAGAACTCCTCTCCCCGAGGCCTCTCCCACTCAGTGACCCCAGGCAGCAGGGCTTGGCAGGAGCCAGAGAAGAGTGAACAGCAACACAAACCTTGTTTCCTGAGGAAACCAGGCTGGCAGCAAATGAGAGCCTTGGCACCAGGAACCCACATCCCAAACAGCCAGAGCTGCCTTTGGTGTGAGCGTGGAGACAGGAATAGATCCCTAATTAGAAGACTTCCCCATGAGGGACAGTTCTTTCACTTTAATCGAGGCCACTGATGTCATCTGAAAGTTCATTGAAAATTCACTTCCCAAGGATGATTTATGGACAGTGTGAAATTGTGGGACAAAATTCCACCTACAATTTATTTTAAAAATACCACTGTCTGTGTGTCTCCTTCTGCCCAGGTAGGGGTTTCAGTCCAAACCAAATATTCCCATAGTTTACCCCTGAGGGGCAGAGGCCAAAACAATAAATGAAAAGATGAAGTTCTCAACCAACCAGGAAAATGCCCATCCCTGGAAGTGTTCCAATCCAGGCTGGACAGGGCTCGGAGCAGCCTGGGACAGTGGAAGGTATCTCTGCCCATGGCAGGGGGTGGCACTGGATGAGGTTTAATACCCCTCCCAACCCAATCCATCCTGGGATTCCATGAACCCTGTAAAAGGTTTAAATTTGAGCCTCCTGCATTCTTCCCAATAATCCCCCGGCAGCTGTCCCACCACAGCCTGGAGTTAAACCTGACTGCAGGGTCCGTGTGGGGGAGATGATAACCTTGACAGGGAGAACCCGGCAGGAGCCAGCCCAGAGAGGGAAATTCCTGGAATACCTCATTCAGTGATTCCAGAGCTCATTGAAAGGTGAACTAAATGCAACTTCAATAAAAGCTTAGCCGAGGTAAAGCAGCAACTGCATGTACAGAATCCCAGGGACAGGAACAACTGAGGCTGGAAAAGACCCCTAAAATCACAGAGTCTGGCTGTAAATGCAACAACCCTGCTGCAGCTGCCTCTGGGTCAGGGCAATCCCAGCACAAACACAGGCTGGGGACAACGGATTTGGGACAGCACTGGGGAGAAGGAGCTGGGAATTGGTGGGGAGAAGCTGCACAGGCCCTGGCCATGAGCACTGGGACCTGAAATCCATGCCCTGGGCTGATCCCCCAGCGTGGGCAGCAAGAAAGGGAGTGGGTTCTGCCCCTGTGCCCTGCTCAGGCTGCACAGACCTTTCCAGGAGGAATTTTCCCAATATCCAACCTAAACTTCCCCTGGTTCAATTAAGGTTGTTCCCTCTCCTCCTGTCCCTGTTCCCTGCCAGCAGAGCCTGACCCCCCCCCGGCTGCCCCCTCCTGGCAGGGAGTCGTGCAGAGCCACAAGGTCCCCCCTGAGCCTCCTTTTCTCCAGCCTGAGCTCCTTCCCAGCTCCCTCAGCCCCTCCTGGGGCTCCTCCAGCCCCTTCCCAGCTCCCTCAGCCCCTCCTGGGGCTCCTCCAGCCCCTTCCCAGCTCCCTCAGCCCCTCCTGGGGCTCCAGACCCTTCTCCAGCCCTGCTGCCCTCCTAAAAGCAGAGGAGAGGAGCTGGGAGCAGGAGCAGCCCTGCCAGGGCTCAGCACTGCTGGGATCCAGCTCAGAGGGGTTTGAGGAGTGGCTGTAACAGCACCAAGGCAGCGATTCTGGAGCCTCCTAGAAAACCCCATTGAATTCCTCCCACCCTGGCTGTGTCTCTGTGCCAAGGCTCTGAGCACACATTCCCAGCCGTGCTTTGTACCAGGAGCTCCCAATGACTCTGGTGGGAGTGAGGGCAAGACTTGCTCAGAGACATAAAACTGCCAGTTCTGCCCAGCCCTAAGGACACAAGGCTTATTCCAAATTGAATGCCAAGGAGCAGCAGGCATGGGCTGAACTGGGCTGCCCGAGGCTGCCCCAGTCCCTGGGAGAGGCTGAGTGGCAGCTCCAGCCAGGGGAAAACACCTCATGCGGTGCAGGAAATGCAACTGGAAGCTTTTCAATTGTTTTCATTACTCAGTCAAGTGGGATTGAGGCAGAGGGAACAGCCCTGCAAGCTGGGAACAGCCACCCCAAACCAGCAGCTCCTGGCACAGGGGCCTGTGCTGTGTCCCTGGGGCTGTCCCTGCTCCAGAGGGACATTGTGGCTGGACCTGCAGGAGCAGCTGTGGCTGCCCCTGGATCCCTGGCAGTGCCCAAGGCCAGGCTGGACATTGGGGCTTGGAGCAGCCTGGCACAGTGGGAGGTGTCCCTGCCGTGGCAGGGGTGGCACTGGATGGGCTTTGAGGTCTCTCCCAACCCAAAGCAGTCTGGGATTCTGTGACCTGAGACTGCAGAGCTGTGAGTGGCAGCAGATCCCTGCACCCACGTGCTTCCTTTCAGCTTCCAACACTGATTTTCCTGTTTGGCTGCCAGTTCTCCCTGGAAGACAGAATTCCTCACCTCCAACGAGCACCCACCACAGCTCAGGCAACACTACAAACAAGGAGCTCTCCCTTTTCCAGCAGACTCTTATTTCCATCAGTGCTCATGTAAACAAAGAACAACAACTTCCTTTCTCTTCAATCCTTTATCGGCTAAAATGTTCAAGGCTGACACAACAAAAAGCTGTTCCTTTTATCACAGTGAGCACACACAGACTGGGACTGTTATAGCTGGGTGCTGGAAGAATGTAGTAAACATAAAACCATGGAATGGTTTGGGTTGGGAGTGACAATAAAGTGTATTTAATTCTACCCCTGCCACATACAGAGACACCTTCCGCTGTCCCAGGGTGCTGCAAGCCTTGTCCAAGCTGGCCTTGGACACTTCCAGGGATCCAGGGGCAGCCACAGCTTCTCTGGGCAACAGTAAAGTAGCTACAAACCCCCAGCAGCAAGGAAAAGCCCCAGCCAGCAGTGATGACAGCGCTTGGATCATCTCAAGGCCACACGTGGCTTCCTCCGTGATGAGGAGGAGGCACCAAGCCCAACTCCAGGCCTTGGCCACAGCAGCCTGGCCCTGAGAGCAGCCCCCAGCAGCAGCCTGGCCCTGAGAGCAGCCCCCAGCAGCAGCCTGGCCCTGAGAGCAGCCCCCAGCAGCAGTCTGGCCCTGAGAGCAGCCCCCAGCAGCAGTCTGGCCCTGAGAGCAGCCCCCAGCAGCAGCCTGGCTGTGAGAGCAGCCCCCAGCAGCAGCCTGGCTGTGAGAGCAGCCCCCAGCAGCAGTCTGGCCACGGCACTGGGCCCAGCCCAGGACTGACCTCGTCGCTCTCCTCCACGTCCACGTTGCCGTTGGCGTCGTCGTCCATCTGCTTGTGGATGTTGCGCACGGCCTCAAAGCTGAGCTGCTCGTCCTCGTCATGGCACAGGGCCTTGTCGATGCGGCAGAACTCTGCTGGGGCAAACACCAGCAGTCAGACAGGGACAAACTCACAGCAGCAGCACTTCCTGGGGAGCCAGCAGAGCCCACGGCCCCTGCCCCCAGCACAGGGCAGGGCTGCTCCTCTCACCCACCCACATCCCGCTGCACTCCCACCCAGGGCAGCTCCTCTCACCCCCATCCTGCTGCACTCCCACCCAGGGCAGCTCCTCTCACCCACCCACATCCTGCTGCTCTCCCACCCAGGGCAGCTCCTCTCACCCCCATCCCACCCGGGGCAGCTCCCCCAGCAGGGGCTGGCTCCTGCCCATGCCCCGAGCTCCACATCTCCCTTGGAGGTTGTTGGTGTTGGCACGACTGCAGCTGGGACGTTTGGGGAGGAAGAGCTGTGTGTTTATAAAACACAGCAATTAAAAACCCTTCCCTCCTTCCTGATTATGGAACGGGCTTTTCTGGCTGCTTTTCATATTGTTTTCAACTTTCCAAGACTAACACCTTAAATTTTGCTGCGTGCCTGAGTCCCTGCAAGCACCCAAGGGGGCTGATCCAGCCCTGCCAGGGCACTGCTGGGTGGTGACAGATGACCTAGGGGTGGGGAATCTGGAGGGACCTGGCCAGGCTGGAGAGCTGGGACCATGCCAAGGCCATGGAGTTCACCAGGGCAGAGTGCAAGGTGCTGCACGGGCTGGCAGAGCTGGGGGTGCTCACCTGGCCAGGAGATGAGAGACCTCAGAGCAGCTTCCAGGCCTAAAGGGGCTCTGGGAGAGCTGGACTGGGGCCAAGGGAATGGCTTCCCACTGACACGATGACCTGGACAATGACGAAGCCTCCTGCAGAGGCAGGGTTGGTGTCCTGCTGCTTCCCAAACCTTGGGAAGTTTATTCCATGCTCTCTCACGGCTGTCCATGTGGCCAGGGGAATCCAGCAGCCCTGTGCACTGCTGACCAAAGCAGTGAGTGCACTGGGAACCTTCCCCAGGGCTCTCCTCTCCCCCACGCCACTCCTGGCCAGCGGCTGAAGGATGCCAGCAGTGATAAGGACACCCGCAATCACACAGACCTCTGAAGAACACTGGAGGCCCTGAGGTTGATGTGGAGAGATTTGGGGTTCCTCTCCTACCCTGCAAGAGTTTTCTCCAGAGTCAGTGCAAGAAGAGCTCAGAACTCCGGGCTGGGCCTTTCTGTGCTGGCTCCTCCTGTTATCTCCGAGGCAGCGAGATGCTCTCTGTGTTTATGCTGCCCTTGGACCCGACTCCAGAAGGAAAAAATGAAGCCAGGCTAAAAGATATCTCCCAAAATATTCCATGGTTATCTTGTTCTGAGCCTGTGCTTGTTGTTACAGGGAAGAGCGTGGCAACGCTGCAGCAAAGTTTGGATTATGAGACGGGAAGGTCGTGTTATTGTAAAAATGGGTTTATTCAGATTAACACCCTCCTGACCACGGAACTCCTGAGCCCTGGCTCACATGCATCCAAGAGGTTCAACAAGGGCAGGAGACCTGAAGGGATAAAGTGTGGAAGGGATGAAGGATTAAGGGATGAAGGACTGAGGGAGTCAAGGGTTGAGGGGAGACCGCCCAGATTTCCTGCCACCCCAAGGACAACCCCTGGGTATTTCCAGCTCAAATGCCAGCAACGAAGATTTACTGAGAGCAGCAGCAAGAGCAATAAAACAAGGGCGAAGAGCTGCCAGGTGCTGATAACCAACTACACCATCAACAGCAATCAGACCGAAGCCAGGGAGGAATTTGGTGCTTTCATCAAGACAAGAAAGAGCCTGAATATGGGGCAGAAGTGATGTAATCAGCAGATGACTCTGAACTGATAACAGAATGGTCCCAGAATTTCAGCAGCCAGGATGGGCTATTCCCCCCCTGTTATCTCCCTTCCTGTTATCTCCACGGGCTGCAGCTGCAGGAATACCCAAATGAAGGAACAAAGACCAGCATCAGTCACTTTGCCTAAGACTGATGGAAGATTAAGTGTGAAGATCATAGCACAAAATCATCCTTGGGTGGAAAGGGACCTTAAAGCTCATCCACACCTTCCACTATCCCAGCGCTCCAAGCCCTGTCTAACCGGGCCTGGAATACTGCTGTCAGGCTATTCCAACACACATTCAGCGAAAAATGCCTCAGAATTAGTGTGAAATTCACTTCGTTTAAGTAAATCTCCCTCTCCAGAACGTCCAGCCCTGATTTTTGCTCCAGCGGCTCCCTCAAGAGACACTTGCTGCCTGGTCCTCCCCGGGGCTGTGACTCCTTAGGAACAACATCATCATCCTCACTCCCACCCCACCTCTCTGAGTCACCGAGGACCTTCCGTCTCCATCCCGCTGGTTGGTGGCTCCAGGCCTGGTCTTTATCTCCCCACTATCAACTCAATGGCTACATCTGCCCAGCCTTGCAGAACAAAGAGTCCCTTGTCCCTCCCAGGGGGTGTCCTTGATAACCTGAGCGCATCAACACGGGCGGGTTCCGGGCGGGTTCCCATCCCTGCTGCTACCCTTCTATCCCTGCTGCTGTGATCCCATCCCTCCTGCTGTACTTCCATCCCTCCTGCTGCCCTCCCATCCCTGCTGCTGCCCTTCCACCCCTATTGCTNTACATCTGCCCAGCCTTGCAGAACAAAGAGTCCCTTGTCCCTCCCAGGGGGTGTCCTTGATAACCTGAGCGCATCAACACGGGCGGGTTCCGGGCGGGTTCCCATCCCTGCTGCTACCCTTCTATCCCTGCTGCTGTGATCCCATCCCTCCTGCTGTACTTCCATCCCTCCTGCTGCCCTCCCATCCCTGCTGCTGCCCTTCCACCCCTGCTGCTGTGCTGCCAACCCTCCTGCAGCACTCCCATCCCTCCTGCTGCCCTTCCATCCCTGCTGCTGCCCTTCCACCCCTATTGCTGTGCTCCCATCCCTCCTGCTGCCCTCCCAACCCTCCTGCCGCCCTTCCACCTCTGCTGCTCTCCCATCCCTCCTGCTGCCCTTCCACCTCTGCTGCTGCCCTTCTATCCCTGCTGCTGCTCTCCCATCCCTCCTGCTGCCCTTCCACCTCTGCTGCTGCCCTGCCATCCCTCCTGCTGCCCTCCCATGCCTCCTGCTGCCGCCCTTCCATCTCTGCTGCTGCCCTTCCACCCCGGCTGCTGCCCTCCCATCCCTCCTGCCGCCCTCCCATGCC
>VZRF01000609.1:0-12979 GCA_013396875.1 Vireo altiloquus | reverse complement strand
GTGGAAGGCCTCCCAGTGAGGGTTTGATGTTCTGGTGTTCTGAACAAGTCCAGAAGAGAAGAAGAAGAAACCAAAGTTCCAGGGAAACTCCGTCTCTCTTCTTTTGAAGAAAGAGAGCTGAGAGCTAGCTGGAAAAGCAAGGAAGGTTCTTCCTCTGCTCTCTGCTGCAGCAGCTATCACTCCCTACAGTAGAAGAACAACAGAGAGGAGTAGTGACCTTGAAGCACAGAACTGCTTGAAAAAGTTCGTCTGGCTGTTTTTTTCCTTCTGTCCCCTCTTGGGTTCAGTTTAAAGGCACAGAAAGGCATAAGATTCATTTTCTAGGCATAGAGTAAGCGATATGGGATACATCATAAAGTCACTCCAAGACAATCTCTTATTGTCTTATATTAAACTTTTAAAATTTTACCAAAAGTGAACCGTGTTTCTCACACTTCAGTTGTTGTTCTTTGCAGAAAAAGTGATAAATGGAAAGGAGCTCAAATCTGAGATGGATGCTCCTGCCCTGGCCTGTGTCACTATGCTTTTCTGTATGCTGTCTAAAACTGCATTGCCTGTTCCTGACTGCTATGTCCTAACACTTGTGCAACAGCGTGCCATCCTCCAGGTGTCTTTTGGGAGTTGTTCCTCCAAAGCATATCCTCCCCTGTAAATGCAGATTCTGGATTTTTTTTTCCCAGAAATAGCCAACTGGTTGGTGGAGGTTGATGTTAGTTGGTGGTAGTGCATAACTAAAGCTACCTAAAATCAGAGCAGCAGGATTACAGTCCCCAGCAGCCTCATGCAGGACAGGTTTTTGTCTTAAGTGGAGATTTCATTAGCACCCTGAGTGTTCCCTCTTATGCTGATACTGCCAATATTGCTTGTATCACTGATGCCGATGCTCTTGCAAAGGAAGTTTTTTACATTTGGTGAAAAGTATCTTGCAAAGAAGTTTTAAAAAAGAATCATGAATTCCTATGTAGCTCTACTTCTACCTTAATCTGTCTCTTATTTCTCCTAATATGATAAATTCTCCTGAGATAGTATGTGACATCTGTTTTCTAAGTCAATGTATATGATTTGGATGGCGGTGCAGGTAGATGCATGCACATGTTTCTATACTAGCAACCCTATGACATTCTGTGCCAGAAGCAGTGGCTGTGGAGGATCAGGATCCTCCAAGGGTTCATCTGTTGTATGATGCATATTTAATACTTGAATTTCCCAGGCATTTGTAGGTCCAGATCAGGAATTAGGAACTATACTGAACTGATTGCTGCCACATGTTTTCAAATTGCAGAGCACTACCAGCAGTGTATTGTGCAGTTGTGCAGCATATATACCCCAGGGATACAAAGCTAAATACCCTGATTAAGAGACATCAGAAAGATATTTAATGTATGCATTACAATGCTGCCCTATTGGCACACCACCTTCTCCCGCCCAGTCCCCAGGTCTCTGATCTCAGGGAGTGCAGAGGCAGGATCAGTGTTGGAGGAAGAAGGAGCGTTGGACAAGAGACCAGGGAGAGCGTTTGCAGTGGCGGGATCCTACCACCTTCACCTGCGTCTGTCCCGAGCTCAGTCCTCTTCGTCGCCCGGCCCCTGCGCCAGGGAAAGACCTTTTTTTCTTCTTCTTTCCTTCTGCTTTCTCCTTTGCTCTTTTCCTTTGGTGAGTCGGTTCCGACTACTGTGCTTGCTTTACACATTCTACTTCGCCACTGGCGAACCCCCACCCTCCGCTCCCCTTAGGGCTTGAGGGTAGGGGAGGGAGGGGACGGGGCCTCGGCCGCTCTGCGCCGTGGGGTGGCGCTGGCGGGCGCGCCGGCCGCTCTGCGCGGCGCTCAGTTGTTCCGGCGGTGGCGGAAAAAGGAAGTGACGCCGCGTGCACAGCCCTGCGGCCTCCGGTGACATTCTCTCTGGCGTTGGGGGCGCGGAGTGCCGCCCGCGCGGCTGAGACCCAGCTCCTTCCGGCCGCCCATGCCCCAGCTGCTACCTCCCGGGTGGAGGCTACGAGGGACCTTGCGGGATCTAGGTGAGTGGGGCCGGAGCGGCTGGGACTCGCCCACTGCGCGCTCCAGTGGGGCCGGGCTGCCTTGCCTCAGCCGCGGGGGCACCGGAGCCGTTGCCGTTAGCCCGGCTGCGCGTGAGCGGGAGACGGTGAGGCGCCACGAGAGAGGCGGATACTGGCCTCGCGCTCCCCCCACCCTCCCTCGAGTCTGGCGGAGGCAGGAGGGTACACTTCGGGGGCCCGGTCCCATCAGGGTCGGGAAGGCCCGCGCCGTGTATCATCCACGCCGTGTATCATCCGCGCCGGCCGAGGGCTTTTCAGGGAAACATGGGAATATGTTGGGAGCCTTCATACTGACCGCCTCGGTAATAGTGATCTCCATCACGGCCAGGCCCAGTACTGGGACCGCGGAGTCCAGCCTAGCCGCCGCTTTTCAGCTCTAACCTTGCCTGGAGTCAGTGGATGAATGCCTCACCACAGCTCCTGGAAGCAACTTTGGCCGCTTAGTCTTTCCTGGGACATCTGTAAAGTGCCGTGAGATCGTGTTAGCTGTTTGGAGAAAAACCCTTTGGAAAACAAGGAGTGTAAACTGCTTCAGTTTTATGCTTCTCTAGTTTTTTTTGCTTATTTTTTTACCTTGTGGGAAGCTATATTTTATGTGGAAAAAGTTCCAAATTGTTCGTTGCTTATCTAGCCTGAGTTCCCCTTGAGCTCCTCATACCTAGGTTGCAGTTGTGGCTTTGAGCAACACAGTCATCCGTGGAGAATGTAAAATTTAACTGCTACTTTTTTCTTTTTAGATGGAAAAAGGAAGTCTGAGGAGACTTGGAATAATTTAACTATTTCCTCAATTCCAATACTGAAACTTTATTTGGCTTTATTTTTAATTGTATTTTTGTCTTTGTTAATAGCAGAACAAGGCAACTTGTCTTAAAGTTTGTAAGTACCTTTGTGAAACCATAACTGTAATAATTTCGTTAAACAAGGTCTTGGTTTTAACTAGTTACACACTTTAAACCAGCACAAAGCACCTAACTGTTTCAAATGCTGGAAAAAAAAATCTTGTCTATAGAGATTCTATGGCATGAGTCAGTCCTGTTTGGTATTGTAGTTTGTGGTTTTTTTCACTGTCAAGTAATTTTGGCTTTTAAAAATGAATGAGTAGTAAATCTTTGAACCTTTGAGCATCTCTTTAAAAATGTAAAATTTCTCTTAATTCCCACTTCCAAAGTTTTTATTTGATTTTAAGTCTCCTCTGGTACTTGTCAAGACCATAAGACCAAATAATAGTTTTACTTATAGGCAAGGGCTAGCCTATTTTCAGTTTTCAAGCTAAAGTTTTAAGTCCAAACAGTAATAGCTCTCCCCTTAGAACAGCAAACAAACATCAAACTTAAAATGTTTCTCTTAAAGTATCCTATGTTACTTAAGTCTATTAAAAATATAATGTTTGACCTCGAGATGGAAACTGAGTATGGTACTCTTTTGAGGTCTTCATCTCATGGTTCTCCTGCCTTAGTTAACACCTGTGTCTTAGAGTGACTTTTGTCTTGGAGTTTATCCTTTGATAGTTTATCCTATATTGTCTGCCCATGCCCAGAAAAGTGAATTGTATGCTTTTCTATGTCTGTAAACGGAGCCTGAAAGCGAAGCCAGACAACACTGTGTCCTTCACAGAGAAATAAGGAGAAAGCAGTTTTTTTTCCTCAAGTTGATTCCAGCTGACTCTCAACTTAGAGAGACTAAGTTGACTTAGTTTCAAGTCAACTAAGTCACTTTGTTTCAAAAGTGACTTTGTTTCACTTTTTGACTTTGTTTCAAAAAGTGAACTTTGTTTCACTTTTTGAAGACAAAAACTTTGTTTCAAAACAAAGTTTTGTTTCACTTTCATTTGTCTAGCATTAGTGTCCTTTTCCTGTGTGTTTTGTTGTTTAGTTAAATAAATAGTTTTTTTTTCTTTTCACTTTCCTCCGAGACATTTTCTTTCCCGAACCTAGTGAAAAGAGGAGCCTGCATTCCATCAAGAGATATTTCCTCCTCTACATTTGTCTCAAACCGAGACAACCTGTAATGACCATTTCTATGATATAAGAGCTGAAAGTCAGGCAGTCACAACAGTGCAGCTTCTCCTGTTGCCCTGGAAGAGGGTAACATTGCTTTTGCAAGCAAATAGGTTTGTAACAAGCTCTAAGGAGTCATTAAGTTACTTGTGATGTGTTTTCTAAGCCCAAATATCTTTCTCCCCCCCCCATACCAAAATAGTGAGATGAAGTGTGGAGAACTCAGCTGTCTGACAACAATAATTTTTAAGCATAATTTTCTGAATATTTCTTACCTCTAGTGATCTAGCATAGTTTGATGCTGGCAAAAGAAGCTCCAAAGGGGGTGACTATATGGCTGCTAAAAGCTAATAAAATAGTGCTTTTTGTGTTTCAGATATACCAGTAACACTGGTAATTCTGTGTAGGAAATTAGGAGGAGGGACTGTGGGGGTAATGGAAGACAGTACGTGAGTTTGGACAACTGGTATTTATGCCCAAGTATGAGGATAACAGTTCTGACTCATTTTTAAGCACTTTATTTTTTAATTATAATGTGTCCATTATTTCTGTTTGCTCTTTAGCCTAATTGCTGGTTGACATGAAGAGTTGCAATGAGATTCCTGAGAAACTGGGAAGAGGAAAGTGCCTGTAGTCTTACGCATTCAAACATATGACGTGTATTGCAGTACAGCCTGGCCATTTATGCTTTTGCTCGATAAGTGCATGAAGTCTACCTACCTGGTAGAAATTAAAGTGCACAAACAACCTGGGAAATGAGTGGATGCATTAAATTGGGTACTGTGAAGGGAGGGGAAAAGGTAAGGAACCTGAAGCCAACCACAAGGCAGCTGAGAAAGGTTGATAGAGTGATCACAACATGCAGAAACTAAGCCCTGCTCTAACTGATAAAAGAGATAGGAAGGATGTTTGTGTGCATTTCACAAATCAGCAGATCACACTGGGGAGCCCCGGTGGTGTAGTGGTTAAGCATACGGCACAGTAATTGCCGGGGCCCGGGTTCGATTCCCGGCTGGGATACTCCCCGGGCAGGCAGAGCTCGTTAGCCCTGCAAGGGGGCAGTCTGCCTACGTCCTGAGGAAGACCTCACTGCCACTGTCCAGAATCGCTTTGGCCCAGCAGAAGAACCTCGGGATTAAAGGGTGGGCTCAGATCTGCGCGCCCTGTGTCTCACCTAAAAAATCCAGTGCGCAGGCTGGAAGGTCTGAAAGGAAAAGAGGCCTTCCCCGGATCTTCGTACGCGAAGGCTGGCCAGCAAAAAAAAAGATCACACTGGCATCTGACAGTGTGGAGGAGGTGGGTATTAATGAGAAAATAAGATCGAATGAACAAAGAGTATAAATATGGAGAATCATGAGGGACTTTGAACACTAAATGTTAGGGAGATAAGTGGATACAACTTGATCTTGTTATAACAAGACCAAGTTATCTACCAAGATCTCATTGGTATAACTTGGTCTTGTGAGTGAACTGGTGATTGGTGGCCATCTTGACCACAGTGACCACAAAACAATTGAGTTTAAAATCCCTGTTGCCAGGAGGAAAAGTGCCAGCAAAACCTTAACCCTGGATGTGAGGAGAGCAGACTTCAGGCTGCTCAGGGAACTAGTGAATAAGGTCCCCTGGGAAAACACTTTTGCAAATGCTGGGGTCCATCAGTGCTGGTCACTTATTAAGCATCACCTCCTAAGGGCACAGGAACAGGCAATTCCTAAATGTCAGAAGTCCAGCGGGCAAGGCAGAAAGCTAGCTTGGCTGAACAGGGACCTTCTTCTGAAACTAAGGCAAAAGAAAAAATACTTGTATATGAAGACTTTCAAGCTAGCATTTTTGTTTCAATATAGGTGGATTGTAGATTTGATGTTACAGTGAGACTTTAGTAGCATCCTGCACAATGTTCTTCTGCTTTGATGCTTAAAATTTTCCTGGAAATTAGCAGAAAAAGCCAGACCTCAGTTGGATAAGTGGTTTTTCTGGCTATGTTTCTGCTCTAATGTCTTGTTTCATGGTGCTTGGTCATTAGCATTTCAAGACTTAAGAGAAGGCAGATTTCACTTCCATTCATCCAAAATGGGTAGAGGCCAAGAGACTCTCAGTAGCAGAGCTGGAAATAACTAAATGCCAGACTATAATATGAGCTATCTGCATTATGAAGCAATTACCATTTCCATAATTTTTTCATTGGAAATAATTGCATTTCCATTATACCAGCTTAAGGTTGGTGCTCTATGTACTGTGCTGTATTAGTGTGTAATAGGACTGTCAAAATCTCTGAAGTAAAAAGAAGCAACTTGACATGATAGCCAGGTAAGGTTAAGACAGCACTGTTCTCTTGTACTGTGGCTTTCTTATTAGCTGGTAATTCTCCTGACTCTTCAGCACACTCCTGATTCTTGCTCTCTTGGAATGCCAGCTCTGGCCAGAGGCTGTTCTAAGTAATCTGGCAAAAGAAAAATTTTAGGGGAAAATGTTGGTAAAGAGTAGGTCAAGAAGCTGTTTATGAATTCCATGTACTTGTGGTTGGAAAGGAGTGTAAGACAAGGAAAGTTTAGAGGCTGTCTCCTAATGAAGTTGGATAAAATGCTGGTAGCCTGAGGCCTCCTCATGTTTAATAAGATGTCTTTTGGAAATGAAGTTGTCATTGTGGGAAAGAATAAGCTTATGGGTAGCAGTGCCTGTGAGCTGAATTACTGATAAATGCAATTTGAGTTGTCAATAGCTGTGGCTCCTCCAGAGCTGATAACACCTTTTGGTCAGCACTATGCAGAATCTGAGGAGTTATTAAAAAATATTTCTTTGAGTATTGTTTTTAGAAAGCCGTAAAGGTGAAGTTTTATTTTCCATGTTTCCACTTACTGTTATTAATAAGTCATCTTAAAGGCAATTCACAGACTTTGGATCCTCTCACTGTAATAAAGAAAAACCAGAAATTGTTGAATAGCATAAAACAAAGGTAGGGAAATACATTGAGTATCTTGCCAGAGTTAATTTCATAAGCCCTCAATAATTAGCTATAGACTTCACCTCAATTTAAAGTTGGATTAATAAGACACTTAATTTCCTTTTTTTTGTTTTACAAGATGTAAATGTTTTTTCTGCTTTTTTAACGCCTGTAGTGGATTACACTGTTTGTACGGAACTCATCAAACTACAGTAATAATAAGACTGTTGAATGAATGAATGGAATGGAATTGAATTAATACTCCAAACTTTATGCTCTTTTTTCTTTTATCTCCCCTTTTTCAGGGGAATTTGTATATATTGTTTATGTCTCCTGTTGCTAATTATTACTTTTATTCTTAAGAAAGCTCTGCCAGCTGAGCCACTTTTTCCTAAATCAAGACCAATAAGGCAAAAAGCAATTTTGGGATAATTGGTGCTTTTATTTTAGGATAAGTAAGTGGTTTTTTGGTTGGTTGTTTATTGGTGTGTGGTTGTTTTTTTGTTTTTTTTTTGTTTGGGTTTTTTTTCCTTCTATCAGTACTTGCATAGTACTGCTGAAAACTACCTTTTAATTTTCTTTTGCTCTTCTTGTAGCTGGTAGCTTGGTATCCTCTTACATACCGTGATTTAATTTCTGTAGACAAATATATGCAAAGTCTTCTTTACGTCATGGGAAAGAAATATCTGTTTCTTGGTCTGTCTTATCTTCTTGAAGTAGAGGTTGAATTTTTTCACCTCTGCCAACTGGGAGTAAATACTGTAGAAAGTATCTGATAGTAAAACCCATGTTAGAGGCATTATTCATAATGCACATACAACTGGGTTTTGGGCCAGTCAGTTCTGGGGTTTTTTTAAATACAAAAAGTAGCTTTTGATCATTTGTTGAACCAACTTGTGTTTGCTTCATACTATTTTTTTACCTGTTTTTTGTCAAAAGCTTATTCTAAATTAATCCTCTCCTGCACTGTCCTTTTTCTCTACCAGGCTTCCTTCTTCCATGACAGACCATGCCACAGTCCCTATTATTCTTCCAGTGCTCACAGACATTTGGCTGGCTGTGGCATCCTACAAGAATTTTATCTTTTTTGTGCTGGTTTTAGCTGGGGTAGAGCTAATTTTCTTCACAGTGGCTGGTATGGGGCTGCATTTTGTATTTGTGCTGAATTCAGGGTTGATAATATAGAGATATTTTTGTTATTGCTGAGCAGGGCTTACACAGAGACAAGGCCTTTTCTACTTATCATACTGCCATACTGGCAAGGGGGCTGGGGGTGCATGGGAGGTTGTGAGGAGACACAGCCAGGACAGGTGACCCCAACTGACCAAAGGGATATTCCAGACCACATGACATCATGCTCAGTATATAAAGTGGGGGGAAGAAGGAGGAAGGGGAGGACATTTGGAGTGATGGCGTTTGTCTTCCCAAGTGACTGTCATGCGTGATGGGGCCCTGCTCTCCTGGAGATGGGTGAACACCTGCCTACTCATGGGAAGTAGTGAATTAATTGCTTGTTTTGCTTTGCTTGTGAGCGTGGCTTTTAGTTTCCCTATTAAACTGTCTTTGTCTCAACCCAGGAGTTTTCTAGCTTTTACCCTTCTGATCCTCTTCCCAGTCCTATGAGTGAGAGCGGCTGTGTGGGGCTTGGTTGATGGCTGAGGTGAAACCATGACATTATTGCATTAGTTTCTTAGGAAAGCTCAAGTAAGGAGGAGAATGTTAGGATTTGTAAAGATATAGACTCAAAGGTTAGATATCTTGAGCTAGCTGTGCTCTTCAGTATGGTTCAGGGGTACTGGTGAGCTTTCTTGGTGAGAAGGTACCATGTTGCTTCCAGTGAAGCTATACTTCTTGTTTACTGAGTCCCAAGATCACTGTCACAAGTGCTTTCTTCTTTAGGAGCACTTTGGACATGTAAAGATTGTGGTATTGATTGTTAGCAATCTGGTGGATGCTGAAATCAGTTGGTACTTCTTATTACTGGTCAGAAAAGATCAAGGGTTTGGTGGCAAGAGCATCTCAACAGCAGTTGGTATCTTACTGTCAAGTTTTCATAATTTGAATGCAACATGATTTTACCTTCAGTGTACTGATACCATTTATTTTTCAGTAGTATGCCTGCTGCAAATCCATGTTGCAATATTTAGATTCTATTCTATGAGCTAAATAATTAAAGAAATGAATAATATTAGTGGCTTGTGGATGAGAAAATGACTTGAGGTGAGGGTTTGGTTGGCTTACAGCTCCTTTCCAGCCTTTCTGTAGAATTTAGGCATGTCACCTGATCTCTCAGTTGGCCAGACCATATGTCCTGGTTTCAGCATCTATAAAGTTAATTTCTTCTCAGTAGCTGTTACAGTGCTGTGCTTTGGATTCAGTATGAGAATAATGTTGATAACACACTGATGTTTCGGTTGTTGCTGAGTAGTGCTTACCCAGGTCAAGGACTTTTCAGCGTCTCATGCTCTGCCAGTGAGGGGGTGCACAAAAAGCTGGGAGGGAGCATAGCTGGGACAGGTGACCTGAACTGACCAAAGAGAGATTGGACACCACAGAATGTCATGCCTGGTATATAAAATGGGGGGAGTTACCCCAAAGGGGTCTAATCACAATTTGGGGATGGGGTTTGGCATCAGTCAGTGGGTGGTAACTGTATTGTGCATCTGTTATAAATGGATGGTGTAGGTTTAAATCAGCTCTTGCCTATTGCCCAGGCCTCTGGCAACAGGCAGTAGCTGTACTGAGGTGGCCAGCACCCCAANATCTGTCCTCATACCAAGATGTGTACTGGGTCTTTGCCCCAGACTCTCAGGAGCCTGGAGGTGATCTCTTGCTGGACTCTCTGGCTCCTGCAGGACTCTCTGGCTCCTGCAGGGCTCTCTGGATCCTGCAGGACTCTCTGGTTCCTGCAGGGCTCTCTGGATCCTGCAGGACTCTCTGGCTCCTGCAGGACTCTCTGGTTCCTGTGGCCTCTCTGGTTCCTGCTGGGCTCTCTGGTTTCTGCAAGGCTCTCTGGTTCTTGCTGGGCTCTCTGGTTCTTGCTGGGCTCTCTGGCACCTGCTGGGCTATCTGGCTCCTTGCTAGGCCATTGATCTGACCTGAGTTATCTCTTCCAAATGCCCCAGCTATGAGAGAGGGGGGACATCCTGCCACAGCATCACTTGTTTTTCTTGGATTTTCTCTCTTTTTAATTTGCTATTATTATTTTTATATTTTACTTTGTTTCAATTATTAAACTTTTCTTATCTCAACCTACAAGTTTTACTTTGGATTCTCCTCCCTGTTCTACTGAGGGGGGAGGTAGTGAGCAATTGGCTGCATGGTGCTCAGTTGACAACTGGACTTAAACCACACACCATAAAATGAGTAAGTTACTGCTCTATGCCAGGAAGATACTGACTTAAAGCAAAGACATTAATTGGTATTGAATGAAAGTATTTTAAGTTTTAAAATACCTGAGAGTTGGCTTTATTTCCTGTGTTTATATGCATAAAAAGGTCTGATCATAAAAAATTTCCAAACTGTAGTGACTTAATATCTTGTAACTCATCTTCATTAAATGGCTGTCAAGTCCATACCACTTCTAGTTCAGTGCTTTGAGCTCTTAGATAGCTGTAAGAGATGGAGAGATGCTGGTGAGTTGCTGTGTGAGCTACAGAAGTGCCCATAAGACAGCCGGGGTGGTTGTAGTGTCAGTTAAGTAGGCAGCACTGTTACTGGAAAGGAACATTACAGAGAACCTGACAAAACAGCTTTTTTATCTGCTGAGAGTCAGATGTCAAGGGTTGTTCAATTTTGGAGTGCAGTTTTGCAAGATCAAGTGAATCTCCAATGCTCTCCCTTGCTCCAGGCCTGTGGCTCCTGTCTGTTGGGCAAAATGCTCACCTTGCTGTCCTTCTGGACCGACTGATCTCATTCAGTCAACTAGCCAAAGTGCACAGCTTTCTTTTTTGAAGTTGAATTGCAAAAGGAGTTGATGGGGGCTCACTGCCCCAGCAGGTAGGCAGTTCTGTCTCTTTACAGTGTCAGTGAACTTTGAGATGAACTTAAGGGCTCCTGTAACTGTAGCCTGTGCCTCATGGCACTCATTTCTGCTTCAATATTTTCAAATAACAGCAATAGCAAGGTAAATTTGTGCCTGTCCATGCTGGACTAGCTTTGATTTTTTTGGGAGACAGCACAAGACCTCAAATGAATACTGCAGTACTGAGATAGCTTTACTACTTTGAAGTTACACTGCAGTTGTCCTGATCTGCTAACTAGAGTTATTAGTGAATAATTCAATGTTTGATTACTTTCAGGATACATTTCAGAGAAATGTTCTTAATCTGAGAAGTATGATTAATTTATTACTGTTATGCTCAAACAAGTTAAAATGTGGCTTTTTTGTGAGCATTACTTTATTGACCAGGGTAGAACAATAGATAAACATTTCTTGAAAAGAGGAGGTCTATTTATATAGAATAGGATGAACCAGCAGAGGAAGCACAGAATACATTTCCTTTGAGTAACAGAAATGGATAGGTAAAATGGGAAAATTTGTTAAAATCTTAGAAAAACATGGTGCATCCTTATGATGATCCTCTGTAGTATGATCTTCTGCAAACTAATATATAATAGAGAGAAAAAGAAACAAAGTACGGGTCTTCTAGCATTGATTTCTACCACTGGTTTTGTTGATAGAATAATGAAAAGTCTGAGTCGCTTAAGTTTTTAGGAACAGATAGTAATAAAGATATGCCCCCTCTGATTTTTAGAGTAGAGAACCTTGTAGTCTTAAAATTGTTGCGCACTTGAGAAATACGGTTTCACTGTGGAAAAGAAATGAGATATTTTAGAAGGCTAAGTGCAGCCATCCCTGTGTGCTTTTATCTGTGTGCTAATTTATTTTCACTAGGACTGTAGGGTGGGTTTTTTTTTCCATTATGAGATTCCAGCACAGCTAGTGAATGGGTGAATGTTTCTGGAAGCCTGTGTGCAGACTTATGAACTAACCCATAGCTGGTAGTTATCTTTCCTTGAACAGAATACATGCATTAAACATTGAAATGCAAAACCTGTATTTAAATGTAAAGTATTGCTTCTTATTTACAATGAAAAATGTTGCTTTTCAAGGTTGCAAAGCGTGTTCCGCAAAGCTTTGTTTTAACACATATGCTTGTAATTTTTATTCAGTCTTGGATAATTTGTATATGCAGCCTGTTGAGCACTCTGTAGGAGCAGCCTATTTTTAACCTTTATTTATGCAAAACCAATTGAAACATAGCATTACTTTAATATTTTCTTCTTTTGTTTTACTCTACAATTCTTTTACTATGTTGTTCCAAAAGGTTCTATTCTTTAGGATTGTGTCTTGGTTTGAAAGACAGGTGTCTGCTAAGGAAGGCAGGAGCCTCCCTTGGAATGGAAGATAGAACCTCCTTCCCTTCCCAATTATTATAATTTTGAAATTAAGAGGCTTTTAGGCAAAGATATGGGGAATAAGAATAACAATTCTTTACTAATATATACTGTACTAGTTTGAAATCAAACCAGTGGGAGATCGCAAGTCAGAATTATAATTTAATAGGAAAAGAATAAATGCAATAGTACAAGAGCATTGACCAAGTCGAAATACAACCTGAGACCCTGTTAGTCAGGATGGTGGTAGCAGTCCAGATGAAGTGGTCCTGTTGAAGTGGTGATCCTGTAGTAAGAGGGTCTGGTCTTTACCTGAAGGTCCAACAGTAGCTCTTGTCCTCTGGGAGTCCAGTAGGTAAGGACTGTCTGTGGTGTTCAAATTCTCAGTTTANTCTCAGCTTACATCCAGGCTGGAATGCTTGGTTCCTCCCTCTGGACGGAGCATCTCACAATGGGATGCTGAGTCCTGTGGCAAGGTGCTGATGGGCCCATTAACAGGAGATAGTCCAGGAGCGAGTTATCTATGAGTCATGGGGCAAGACATTGACGGGCCCATTGGCAGCAAATAGTCCAGGAGGGAGTTATC